>OZ038372.1:138437150-138761128 GCA_964036015.1 Leptarthrus brevirostris | reverse complement strand
ATTCAAACGGAAAGAATTAAAAATAGAAAAATGTTGGGATATAAATTTATGGGGTTTAGTTGAGTTTATTTTTAGTCCTATGGAAATAGCGTAAACATTAAATCAACATTACGTATTCACATTAACAATACGTATTCTATAAAATTGAGTGGGCATAGCAAAGAAATAGATCCATTACAAGTTCTTACAGCCACTGATTCAGGAGGGTGGGGGAAGGGGGGGGGGGGGGGTGGGGGCTAGATGCATTTATATATAGGGGGGCGGGGGAATTATTTAAAATTACTCTACTGCAGCTGAAAGGGTTTAGCCTTATCACGTATGCGGGAATCATTTATAGTATAAGAGCTGGCAACGTTTTCGACAGAGAATTTCAGGTCGGCTGGTTTTTTGATATCCGCTCTCTTTCACTATCACGGTAGGCATGTGGATAGCCTGACAGCAGGGCTGTAGCTAGAGTCGAATTTGAGGTAGGGCAGCATTGGTTACAGGTAGGGCGGAAGTAAAAAATTTATCATCATTGGTCTGCCCTAGAAGCACGGGCTCCTAAATCAATCAGCATGTATATCATTGACCTCTAGGTCAGTGATGTACATTCAATAGCTATTCGTAGACAAATAATTTCTGTGACAGTGCATGAGCATGGATCTAAGAACTATTAAATCCTCAATGATGAAGAACAAGCGAACAAGATGGTTGAACTTCCAGATTTGGATGTAGAGATCCACGACTGAGTGAGAGTGAGGTAATAATTAATTGTTGGGTGGGGTGATACGAGTAAATAGATACGACCAAAAATACCATTTAGATCATATTGTTTCTGCAAACTTATTATAATAATTAACATAATAATAAAAAATATTTAAAACAGCTGAATTCTACGATTCGCCATGTTATTAAAAATGCTCGTTGCCTGTACAAAACTTGCAATGTATTTTCCATTTTATCCTCGTTACGACTCAAGTAAGCTTTAACCACACTAGCCTCTTCTCTTGATGGAATTTTCAGACCTGAAAAATTAATTAAAATTGTAAATTGAACATGACAAATTATTTTAATTATTAAATTTTTTCAAACTTACCCAAAATTTTCAGTGGAACCATTTTATCTACATCCAACTCATCGAGACTTGCAATAGAATTGATTAGATCATCGTTGTCCGAAAACCTTCTTTGTAATTCAGAAATTAGTATGTACAACGTTTCGAAATACTCCGACTTAAATGGATCGTCGTTCTCTTCTATATTTTGTCTGTCGGTTGAACAGGAGGGGCCATACGTCAAATAGTCATCCATCCGATTTGGTTTTTTCACTTGCCTCTTCGAGGTCTGTGTCCTATTTTCAGATTCGCCACAGTCTTCGCTTGTTAAAGACTTAGCTTCTTCCAGAATTTGATTATACATTTGATTTGATCTTAATTTTATAATTTCATCTTCGACACACTTTATGATTGTTATCGCGTCTTTCAATCCTGCGCTTCGGGCTTGCAAAGCTGCGCCTCCAGGTTGTAGCGTGGTTAAGATTTTTTTGGCCACAACCATAGCCATTCGGAATTCCAGATCAAGCATGACTTTTTTAATACCGATACTCTTGGCGACGTCATCACCGTTGAATCTGCCATTTTTAATTTCTTTCAAAGTCTGCAAAATCGATGAATAATTATCGTATACAACTTTTGTAACTGCCAAATGTCCAGACCAGCGTTGTTCGAGGAGTCGCCCAATCCTTTTTCCACCATATAAGGCAGCTATTTTGCCATGATGGAAGAATTCATGTAACATGATGCATTGGTCAAAAAATAAACGAATGAAAGTCATTTCTGAGATAGTCCTTATGACTATTAAGTGCAAGCGATGGTTATAGCAGTGAACGTAAGGAATTTTTCGGCCCAATTTATTTTCTATTCTAGTCGCAACTCCTCTAGTCGCTCATTACACTTGCGCCATCATAGCATTGGCTAAGCATACAAGAGGGGTCAATGTTATTTTCCGTAAGGTATATTCCGTGAAAGTGGCTGCATCAAGGTTTTCAGTAGTCTTAACCATCAGCAACGACTCATTGACGACACCATCCTTGACGGTTATTTTTATCTTTCGTCCCATCTTCCATTAGAGTAAACCATTTCACGTCAGATTCATTAATATCTTTGACAATGGAACTTCGTACTGCTTGAACCATTGCTTGAATTATTTGATTTTGAAAGCTTGAACCATTTATAAAGCTTGAACCAATCGGAAACAAAGGCCCTGTTATGTTGTTTTGGATATGTGTATAAAACAGCTTGTTTTATTGGTTCTCTGATTTGCGCAATATCAGAAGGAATACCATAGCTAACATTACCAACATGTGTTGACCAACCTGTTGCCATGGAACTAGGAGTAGATATTGTATTTTGTGCTTCCACCTGTTTTGAGCAGTGAGGTTCTTCGTGGTCAGTTTGCTCTTCAACTTTTCGTTTTTTTTCCAAAATCGAAATCAATGAATCTTCAATTTATAGCAATAAAAATAACAATTGTATTGATTTTTGACTAAAACACTCTTTACCGTACACTTCACTTAACCAAACTACAAACAATCATAATCAATCTCTAGTTTATGTTTATTTTAGTTTAAAAGGGGAATCCCCGTAATATAGATTGCAATATAGCCCATATGTTCGAAAAAGTTTAGATAGGTACCTATCGCTAAAAAGCAATTATAATAATTTATCTTAGTTTTTGGTATTTTTAAGGTAGGGAGGGCATTGTGATTTCAAGGTAGGGCATTGTCCCACAATGCCCCCCCCCCCTAGCTACGGCCATGCCTGGCAGGCGGGAGATGTTGCGTTTACCTGGGAGCGTAACACTAATTCAGGTAAAATTATTAATTTTAAAATGATTTTAGGTACTGTTTAGTAAAAGTTAATGTTGTAATTGAAGTAAAACACCTTGGATTCACAATAAATTATGACCTTTATTGAACACCATGATCTCAACATTGCACCTTGCTCCTGACTTAACTTAACTCGACTGACTTTACTGATTATCATAAACTGAAATGTTTAAACAATCTTGCTTTATATTAACTGCACTTATTTTACTGTGATAGGAACTAAAGATAGAATCTGTGTTATTTGTTTATATGTGTTTGCTTTTACAGTGACTTATATATTACAAAATTGTACATTTGTACAGTGTGAACTAAATTTTCCTAATTAGTTTAATGTATGTATGAACCTTTAATTACATATATTATAATATTTTTCTGGAATCTTCAACATACTCCCGCCGTTAAGGCAACGCTTTATCAACTGGCAATTTTACTAGCTTGGATAAAGGTCTCCTTACCGGTGTGAGTCTCCAGAATGCGCCCAAGGATCCAGGCTGATGGTGGAAGATTGCTTTCCCGTATAAGAACCAAATCGTTGACAGCTAGGTTATCTTCTGTTTTCGTCCATTTGGGCCGATATTGTAGGGTTGTAAGGTATTCAGCATGCCATCGTTTCCAGAAGTCTTGGACCATGTGTTGCAGTAAGCGCCATCGGGTCAGGGATGACATCTTTCCGTCTTCTGGAAGGCTAGTGATGGGCTTGCCAATGAGGAAGTGAGCTGGTGTTAGTACGTCCAAGCTGCTTATATCGTCACTAAGTGGCATAAGTGGTCTGGAATTCAAGAGTTCTTCTACTTCCGTGATCAACGTGGCGAGCTCCTCAAATGTGAGCCGTGACCCACCAAGAGTTTTTTTTAGAATAGCCTTTACTGACTTGACGCCAGCTTCCCAAATGCCTCCAAAGTGTGGCGCTGCAGGTGGATTAAAATGCCAACTGATGCTTGAAAGGAAATCTGCAATTAACCCGTTATAAGTTTTTGAAGTGACTAATTGATATAACTCGCAAAGTTTTCTATTTGCCCCAACAAAGTTCGTAGCATTATCACTATAAATGTTGGAAGGCATGCCTCGTCTGGCAGTGAACCGTTTGAGACATGAGATGAAGGCCTCAGCAGACAAGTCATTTATAACCTCCAGGTGAAGTGCCTTCGTAGTAAAACACACAAAGAGCGCTATGTAACCTTTAGCCGACTTAGCACCTCTACCTCGATGCAGCAAAAGTGTGATAGGACCTGCGTAATCTACGCCCACATTTTCAAATGGTTTGGTGAACAATACTCTAGGAGAGGGTAAATTTGCCATTAGCTGTTGAGATGTTTTTGCTCTTTGACGCACTCATGTTGTACAATGATGTATGTGATGCTTGACAAGGGATCTACAAGATACAATCCAAAATCGTTGCCTCAGGATACTGATTAGCAGCGATGTGTCTGCATGAAGATATTTCTCATGAAGATATCTGATGAGCAATAGAACAAATATATGATCTTTGGGTAGAATTACAGGATGTTTTGTAAAGTATGAGCATTTAGCATTTTCTAAACGCCCGCCGACTCGAAGTATGTTGCCTTCATCAACGAATGGTGTGAGAGTAAGTAACTTGCTTGATTGTGGAATTGGTTTCCGGCGCTGTAACATTTGAAGTTCTTCCTGGAATGAACATTCTTGTGTCCAGCGAATTAAGATTTGTACTGCAGCATTTAACTCGTCTGTCGTTATCCAAGGAGCTGATGTTTTGGCCGTTGGGTGTTTGCAGTTTTTGTAAAATCGAATACATCCCCCAAGAATACGAAAAATGGATCTTAGTTCCTTTGAAATAAGTCCGTGAGTATATCATTGTTGATAGTTGATTGATAACTGCTGATACATTTTGATCTCTGATTTCTCCAAGTTTGCATCCTTGCACATTGAGTTAGGCACTGCAGCGATAGTTGTTTTCCATTCCATTCTCCCTGAAGCCATTTTGGTCCATGCCACCATACATGACTCTTTTCCAAGTTCTGCGGTAACACTCCTCGCGATGCTAAGTCCGCTGGATTCTCTTTTGATGGAACATACTTCCAGCATGATCTAGGAAGAATGCCCAGAATTTCGGAAGCAGTATTCCCAATGTAGCTTTTCCACTTCCGCGGATGTGATGACAGCCATGATAGTACTGCAGTAGAGTCTGTCCAACCAAAACAGTCTATATCTGGTTTTCCGATAGCAGTTTTTATTGAGTTAAGTAGCTGTGCTACTAGTAGAGCGCCACAAAGCTCCAGCCGTGGAATATATATCTTTTTGATTGGAGCTATTTTAGTTTTAGCCGCAAACAGCGTCGTGGCAGTTTGGTCTGGATTGCAGATGCTTCGGCAATACACAACAGCAGCGTATGCTGCTTCGGATGCATCCGAAAAGCCATGTAGTTCATAATTGTTCGTTTTAGTTGATAACCAACGAGGAATCCGCAAGATTTTTATGTGATGAAAATTGTTGCGTATATAATTCCATCCTTTCTCCAGATCTCCAGATATTGGTTCATCCCAGGTGTGGTTTTCCAACCAAATTTTCTGCAGCAGCACCTTAAATAAGACAGTGATAGGTGCCAATAAACCAAGGGAATACAAAAATCGGCTTGATTTAGAGAGGATGCTTCTTTTTGTAACCGGTAGTGTGCTGGAATGGTTGACATCGAAGGTGAAGACATCCTCACCTGGAGTCCACTTAAGCCCAAGAACCTTAATGGAATCTGGGTGATCGACTATTCGTAAGGACGCAATACAGCGAAGCTCCGATGATAGCATATCTTGAAATTCCTCTGAATTTGATGCCCATTTCCTCAGATGAAATCCTCTAAGTTGAAGTAGTCCTTGTAACTCATTTTTCAGTTGAATTGCATGAGTAAGGTAACTCGGAAAGTGGGTATCGACCAGTAATTCCAGCGACTCAAGACTGGATGAAGTCCAACTGCCATCTCGTTTAGCTAGAAGGTTTGGGATACTGGGCGTTGTTGAGAGGATATTTCGCAATCGACTCGGTTGGGAGGTGCTCTCAATTTTATTACAGAAGCCCTGCCACAAGGATCGTTTTGCTTTCCGGTTATTAATTAATCATATGTATATATTGTCGCAAAGCGTAAAGCAAACTTTTATATTTTGCTAGATGTAGTATGCAAAGCAATTCAAGGAATTCAGTTCAGAACTTTGGAATGTCAAATTGACATTTTCCCTAAATTCTGAAGTGTTATATTTTTACTAAAACTAATGGTGGATTTGATTGCTCCTGATTGTTGGTATTTTATAACCAATGCTTCTGTATAATTGGAACATTACAAATTTAGTACAATTAACATCTAAAGTTTGGAAAAGCGTGAAGTTAGCAGATAGGTTTTTTTTTAAATCAATGGTCAGAGAAATCAGGTAAATTAGGTGTATCTAGTGAAATTGTCACTGAAATTTCAAACCTTTTTTCAAACGGATAGTTAATCGAAAAATATTTCACGAACTATGTCAGTAACAACACTTTCCGTTTTTCATTTAGAAGGAATCTAAAAACTGGAAACCTTTTTTATTCTAACGAAACAGAGAAATGTCTCATGCCGAGAAGAAGCAATAGATAGAGAAAAAACCACTTAGGAGAAATGTCTCAAATGCGATCAAAGTATAATCAAACTTGGAGCCTGGTTACCTACCATAAATTCTTCCAGCCACGGACTCCGCTTACCTTAGAGCTAAGATACGACGCTTCAGGTGGAGTAAGGCAAGTAAAATTTCTTCTTGGACTCGGCTTTTCAGTTCAATTTTGATCGTGGATTCACCGAGACGTTCGCGCATGCGTTCAAAGTGCTCAGTGTATTGCCGTTAAGCCTTGATCACTTACCGTACTTACTTATATTGTACATTTGACTATTATCTTGTGGTGAACTTGCAGCATCCGACCGGACTTTTGATTGGATGTTAACGGTATTACAAGTTCGCGCGATCTCGAGTACCCTGTTCCGTGTTCTTACATTGCTGCTTTGATTGCAGCCATAACTCGGCATGTTATAGCCTTTTAAGTTCAGACCTAAAAAAAATCGTTAATTGTGCAGTAAAATTTTCTTAGTCTGGAAAAGAAATTACTTTTGGTGTAATACCGCCGCATTGATCTTTTATGGGTTTGGAATTGGATACGTTTTGTGCCAATGCCATTCATTTTGTATGCCTGGATAATCGCTGCTATTGGATACTCAGATAAGCGTAAAACGGTAGGTTCAGTTCATACGAATTCGGCTTTACACATTAAGATAAGAAAATTGCCAATTGCACTTGCCTATATGCGATTTAACGGAAACTTCTAACATGCGGCAATAAGTGAAAAATGTAAGTGCGATAAAAGTAAAATGAATTTTGTGTTTAGATTGTAGAAGCACTTACAGAAGTTCTTGTCACGGTTCTGTAATAAGTAGTGCAAGTCTCGGCGGAGTACGTAAAAAATGAAGCCGCATTTGAAGTAGTTTCGCGTTTATATTAAAAAAAAATAGCAATTTCAAAAATTGCACGTAAACCTGTCATGGTTGAAAGATTAGAAAAATAAGTGTGTTATGTATCAATCGTTCCTGTAATTGCACTCTTCTTTTTCTGGCTTGACGGTACAATGGTATCGAAAATATTTGTTGTTGCAAGTAATGGCTTGCTCTGTGGTTTGTTCTATAATAAAAATAAGATTTGCGGTAAATCAATTGTATTTATGTCAGGTTATGCAGCAATCTGTGTCTGCTAAGAATTTATACTTCAAGCAGTTGTTGCAAACCAGAAAAACAAAGCAATAAACATTAAACAATATATTTTCCTGGAAGGTTTAAGTAATTTTTGTCAGTGCACATACTCGATATCGATAAAGGGCCCCCCCCCCCTTTATCGATATCGAGTATGTGCACTGACTGGGGGGGGGTTCTAGTTCTTTTGTTAAAAAAGAGGGTAAATTGAAATTGATATTCTAACTAAGGGTTTATAGCTACGACTTACGGTTTTCGCGGTTTAATTCTTTGTTCATTTGTTAACAAAATTCACTACTTTAAATTGAAAAAAATTTTATTTAGGTCTCAAAATTTAGGTTGAACGCAACACCTCTTCTTAAACGTCTGCCGACCATCCTCCAAGCTCAGAATCTTATCTAAAATTAAATCGGAAAAAAAATTTTAAAAATACATTAAATTTAGGGTACCATAAACCTACGTTCGGTCGAAAACGATTTTTTTAACGATTTTTTTTCTTGTTCATCCGCACAAAAAAATGATTTGTTCATGACTTTTTAAATGTGTTATACGTACAAGGTACCCTGGTTGGTTAGTTGAGCTGTTTGTTGCTGAGAAGCACCAAGTTCACCGGAGGCCATGAAAGCCCATTGTGAATGCCCTTAAAAAGAAAAAGCATGGTCAGAACTTAAAACCACACACATATCTCTGTATGAATCTATTTATGTCCACCAGTACTATCACAGCTAGGTCGTCCAAATTGTCAAAGAACCTTGCTCCCAAACAGGCGAGTCGTCGTTCTTTTAGAGCCGGACAATCGCAGAGTAGGTGCACTATGGACTAAATTTATTCTTCATCTCTGCAGCTTCTACAGAACTCATTCGATTGTACGCCGAGTCTAATGGCCATAGCTCCTATGGGGCAGTTCCCGGTGATGACGCCGACGAGTGTTCGAATGCGCTTTCTATCGAAGGATAAGAGATTTGAAGTTCTGCTATGATTCAGCTCCGGCCAGATACTTCGTGTTGTGAAGCAGTAATTGATATTTTTCCACCGTTCCGAAGTCATGTTGGAGTAATGTCTATCAATTTGACTTTTTGTTGTGTTAAGGAGAGGGTGTACCCTTTCCACCAGCATATCTATGTCTGTATTTGAACCATTTTTGGCCACTTCGTCGGCTTTTTCGTTACCCTCTCTGCCGAAATGTCCTGGAACCCAGTAGAGCCTAACCGTATGGTGTGAAATATTTCTTTCACTCATGCTGACTTTATCACGTTGGAGTTCAGCGCCTTTAGTGCTACTTGACTGTTTACACGAATAGTGATCTCATTTGCTGACATATATTTTTCTTGGGTAGTAAGTGTATCTTTCATTATAGCGTATATTTCCGTTGAAGGAAGATGCTGTATTCGTTGGTCAGTCTATACGACTTACTTATTTGCAGCGCTTCCGAGAAAACGCCAGCTCCAGCTCCAATCCCCTTTTCTGTTTTCGATCCATCTGTGAAGATGGAAGTTCCTTTAATTATGTTTTCAGGGTGCTTCCAATGTTCTCTGTTAGGTATGATAATGAAAAAGGGTTTTCTCAAGTCATTTTGTGGCTTCATATAATCCGTTTTGATTAAAGAAGTTCAGTATGACTGCATGTCCAAAACTCTGTGGTGTCCATTGTCTGTTTTCTCTAAGTCTGAGAGCTGCCAAGGTTGACATTCTTTTCGTGTGAAGTTCTATGGATTAAAGCTGTAAAATGGTTCTAAACCAGCTTGTGGTGTGGATTTTATTGCACCTGTTGTTCCCAAGCAAACGAGCCTTTGCACCTTTACTAAAGAATTAAGGTGAGATTGCTTGTTAACTGCATCCCACCACACAATTGACCCATGGGTAAGAATAGGCCCGACGATCGCTGTGTACATCCAGTGTATAATATGCGGTTTCATGCCCCATTTCTTACCAAAGGTTTTCTTGCATGCATAGAATGCATTAAGTCTTTTCTTCATCCTCTTATCCATACTCCGACTCCAGTTCAATTTGGAATCGAAATATGACGCCCAGAAACAGAAGAGAGTTTGAGGACACTGCCTTTAAGTTTTGGTGGTTTCCAAATAGGTAGTTTATATTTCCTTGTGAACAGGACCAATTCTGTCTTACGGGGGTTTACCGTAAGACCATTGTCCTCTGCCCATCTTGATATATCTGTCAAAGCAGAGCTCATGACGTCACTGACCGTTTGTAGGAACTTTCCTTTTGTCAGCAAGACTATGTCGTCTGCGTACGCTACCGTTTTAATACAAAAAATCGATTTTTTTCACCAAAAGAACTAGAACCTCCCCTTAATTGGAAAAAAACTATAAACTTGTTCTAGTTACATCCCAATAATTATATGATGTGAGGGTGAATCAAATATAAACGAGACTTTATTTATAAAAAACTTTGTAATACAATATCCAAGCGCACATAATTTTTCAACATAATCTGTTGCTTTGAAAACGCGTTTTTCCCATCGGTTTGGAAGGTTTTCGCCCCGGAGCCAATTGCGCACGAAGGTCTTCAATCCTGCATCGTCCTGGAATATTTGTGCTCCAAGTGCTTGTTTTAGTGGCCCAAAGAGATAAAAATCGCACGGCGATAAGCCATAGGGCTATAGGAGGGGCGTTTTGGCAAGTAAAACGTGGAGGTGAATGACGTTTCGAATCAGTTGTTCACGTCGTTTCGAACGTTAAGCGTACCTCATGAATTTAGCAGTCTATGTACGGATATTTGTTTGTTTATGGGTATTAATGTTCATCTGTTTGCTAACAGCACCTAAACTACTTATCAGATTTGGATAAATGAGGTATGTTCCCTCGTAGCTCCTAAACTACTTATCAGATTTGGACAAATGAGAGGTCAATCAATTTGTAAGAACGCTCCGCGTAACATAGGGTATATGGAGAACAGCGCTGCGGCGGTATGGCGCCTATCATTGTTTCGTGGCAAGACATCTCTTTTTACAAGTTTCTCTGTAAGGAAGTATTGTTATCTTAACGATATTTTTTTTATTACCAACTTGCTGAACATGTTTTATTCTTATTTCCTCAAAAAGACACGGGTGTCCTCCGGTAGTGTGAGATTTTTACTCACTAAAAACACCTCCGGGGATTAACCAAACCAGACCACGTAACAGCGGGTCCCTTTTCTTCTCCTCCCAATCTTCTTTAGAGGGGCAACTGAGTTATTCAGTTATCCCACTTTCGCCGCTATCCTCAGTTTCCTGGGCCAATGCTAGAATCCTAGCCTATCTGTAGGAATCCATCTTGTTCCACCGTCTCCAGTGTTCCTTCTTGGTACATGCGTTAATCATAACCTTCACCCCTTCTCTGCTAACGTTATTGAAAAGTTCCGGGCCATGACCTTAGTCCAGAACCAGAAAAAGTACCGTCTTCCGGATTAACTGTAGCTAATCCTTCAAAAGGTAGGTATGCATCCTCTACTAGTGCGTGTACCGCGGAGATAACCAACTCATTGGAGTCTACCATTTCTGCAACCGCCGTACCTGAGGAAGTGCTAGTTAATATTTTGCCACTGGCAGAACCTTCGCAGAGCTGCTTCTGTTGTGTTGTGGGTACCGTATATATATCCAACCTGTTAGGGTCTACCATACCCTTCACATCCACTCCTACAGAAGTGCCAGAAACCGCTGAACATGTTAAGTTAAACATTTTGTAAAATATATAAGTGCGTCACAGGTCTGTAATCGTGTAGGTCTGTAATCAAATCGCATAGAAAAATCCGAAACTAAAAAGTTTATCCGAAAATTGAAAAAACAGTCAAATGCTTCAATAAGCGAAATGTAGTAGGACATTTCGTTGAATATGTCACAACCAGCCCCAGTCTCCCCCATGTGAAATGTTTGCATAGAAGTGTACCTAAAAAGATATTCGAAACAGAAAACAGGAAATTCATTGTTTTCATGCATACGTACAATCAATATAGGTTGACCGATGAATGGGCGAGTTATTAAAGAACCCAATATATCTCAGCGATATGATCCGGGTGTTTAATAAGCCAATCTTCACACATTTTAACTTACTTGTTGGAATTCATTTTTGTCCCCACTGCATAAGGATTATCTACTTTTTGCAGCCTCGCAAAACAAGTCATGTTAAAGCAAAGGACTACTTATCTTCTTCTTTTTGTTTAAAGTGCTTGAGAGTCTACTAGATGCGCAAAAAAGAAACGTAAGGCAGGGCTACTTAGTACTTTCAAAAACCCGTATGTCTATATTAAAGCAACTCAGTATAGATAGCACTACACGAAGTAGTATCGACTAAAGTCAGCTCAACCTCCAGAGAAATACACTTAGGATGCCTTCCTAGACGTAGAGGGACCTTCACTAATGTAAAGACGAAATTCATCTACTACATAGTATAACAAGAGACTGATGACTTAATAGTGGAGAATAGTGGAGAGAATCGTATGCGGAGGAAATCAACGGAGGGAGGGGGGGGGGGGGGGGGGTGCTGCTTCCTTCACTCCATCACTTCATACTGATGAAGAAAGTAGTGGAAATAATAGAAATGCCCGTCACGCATCTGTGAGTGGCTCGAATATGTGCTCTGACAAGTGTGGTGTTAATCCTGCCAAAGGGGCCCTGGTGCTTTTTACAAAAAAAAAAAAAAAATATCATAGCTTCTGGTTACTTTGGCTGTAGGCAAATATTTAAGAGTAATACTAGATTTCAAACTGAAATAGAGGAGCGCATTGAGAAGAGGAATGTTGCGTTCAATGCGTGCAGGAAAATCCTTAAGGTCACACTGGGATTAAAACACAGGATGGGTGCACCCGATTCTACGGGTCTATAGTTTGGTGGATGTCACTGCAGAGGAAATGTAACCGGCACAAGCTGTCGGTTCGGGTATAGCTGTATGTCTGTGTACTGCGCAGCAACTTTGATGGTCATGTTCCATTTACTGTCCTAAGTCTCTACTCTTAGAGAACAGCAACTTCGGGCGAATTTATGCTGAATGCTATAGGAAAGAGATAGTAAATTTTACTATTTTTCGGAAGTCAAACTGCATCGAGAACAATAGACATGGATTACCTCGTTCCGCTTTTAATTTATATGTACATATAACTAAATTGCAAGGAGGTCGTGTTTGTACATGACATATTTTTTTAAAATTATAATTGGACATTCTAATCGATATTGCGGCCAAAATAGCACTTTTTAAAATTTGTTTCTATTTGTCTGTGTGCCTGACCTATCTATCAGCCTTTGCACGCATCACGCGAAAACTACTGGGCGGATTTAAATTAAACTTGGTGTGTTGGTAGCTTATATCCTGGGTTAATATATAGGATACTTTCTATCCGGACAAAGTACAGGAGTTACCGCAGGGTAGCAAAAAAACTTTTCTTTCGAATGGCGCAATGGAATAAAATATATCCTTCATGATTCTGTTTCTCACCAATAGATGTCGCAAACAATAATGAACCTGCTACTCTTCAATAGATTTCGCCATGAGTATTTTAACGCTTTCTTGTGTTTTGCCTTAACGAATACATGCAACATGCAACATGAATACTGCCAGAAAAATGTAGTGTTTTTTAGGCAGAAATAACAACAATCGATTCCGATAAAGGAATCGTTTTATAAACCGGGTATTTTACATAAGGTGGGAAACGCGGGTGGGGGGGGGGGGGTCTGAACCGTTTGGGAGTTACAGGGTGATTCATAAATTTGCAATTTTCATGTTATGCACATAACTATTTTATTTTTACCTTTTGATCTCCTCAACGCAGTGCCATCACGCAAACACCAAAAAATTACTATTTAAAAATTTACAGTACAGTCACTTCCAAAAGTTAAAAAATGTTTTGCGATTACCTAAAATTCAGCATTTTCCCAAATTCATGTAATTTATACATTTGTTTGTTATTTTTATAAAATTTCCTATCTTATTACCTTTCCAAAAAGGTGCATCGCGACAATATGAAGAAAGGATTAGAAAAACTACTTCCTTTGAAATCCCTGATTACCTAATTATCATTTTATTGCTTTAGTGAGAATTGATAAAATTGTTGCGCAAAATTCAATTGTGAAGAAACCAGGTAATAAACCATGGGACGCGCCTCGTGGGGCTCGAATCTGGGACCTTCGAGGTGGAATACCAACACGTTATCACTTACTCCACAGACGACGTATTGAAGATGAGTAGTCTTATGTAATTGAAGCACTCTTTATACGGCGAATTCTTCCAGTTCTTCCTCATTGATAACGATTTATTTCTCAGCGGATTTCGACGTAGTGATATTCATAACTTAGGAATTTTTAATTTATTTCAATAGTTTGCATCTTTGCCACAGCTGCAATAAAAGAAGATGAAACAACATGAACTTAAAGAAGTTATCTCCTCAGTAGTGTCTGAACGCTGTACAGAATACAATGAAGCATTAAAACTAATTCTGCTTACCATGAAAATAATATGCAAATAAGTTTGATGTCCGAAAGTTATGTCTACTTACCCACAAGATATTCATAGAGCCTCAGCTAACTGAAGAATCGCAGAAATCCAGAGGCAACGTCTCATGGTTGACAAATACTATACTAGGATCGTGTACATGCATATAAAATTCGACAGTGGCATCTTATCAATATTCTCTTTGGCGGTGGCACGCAGGCTCAACACCCATTGTAGTGCGTGCACAACGTTAATATGAAAACCATAACTGAACTAAAGTTCACTCCATCAAAACTGAATTTTAAATGAAAAAGAAAGGGCTTGGCGTTTATCTGAGGTAAGAATCTTCGGCCATTGACTTGTATACGGCCAAATTCTTGAAGAGCGTGCACTTGACTTCCGCAGTACATTGACGTACGTACAATGGTGTAGTACGCAAGTCTCGTGTCATCTCTTTACCTCCCAGGCTGCGGTTACCTGATGTTAGTTAGATCATCTCTTACATCTTGCATAATCTTAAGAAGAGGTGACGGGCAACATTTTCGTTCTTTTGTCTTCTACCTTTTTACCCTTTGGTGCGAGTGACTGATGAGAACAGTCAGGTGGAAGCATAAATGGTAGTAAATATTTTAATGGGGGAATTTAAGTGTTTTACGAGATGAAGATGGTAGCGATAGCAGCAAGACTTGATGTTCCTAGGCTAAATTGGTCAAAAGTGTGTAAAATTTGCAAATGAAGTAGTTTTCTTGAGAGTCCGGGAAGTAGTTGGCAAAACTTAATTAAGTGATCAAATTTGAAGAAGTTCAGTGAACTATCTTCGTGTTTTTGTTAACACCTAAATAACTGAAGATAGCACTTCGTTAACTGTTAACTTTATTTTAATTCCTGTTCTGTTGATATACTTTTAATAGTTTTATAGTGTGAAATGACTGATGTGTATAAAAAATAGTCTTTTAAAAAAAAAAGTTGAACCTACTTCAAAAAAAGCGCTAAAAGGCATAAAATAACTTTTAATTTTATTGATATTACGGCATTTTGAAGTCGGTTCAAATTAAACAAACAATATTTACACTTTTTAGTGTCTTCATATATTCGACTCGAAGAAGCTCGTAAAAATAAAGCAATTCCAAAAGTTGCAAGGTAGTGCATTCTAAAGAAATGAAACAAAATTATCCAAGTCACCCTTTCATACCCTTACCTTAGATACAAAATTCTCATCATGGCCCTAGTGAGCCACCATACTCTATAATGCAAGAGAAAGAATCCTCATAGTCAAAGAATCATCATTATCACTTTAGGTACAACATTTTTATCATTCATCAATCAGGAAACGTAATCTGTACAATAGAATGAAAATCATCAAAATCGGTCTATGCCTTACGAAGCTAGGTGCCGCCACTCCTCCAACTCTCACTACAAGCCACAATTTTTGTGAGAATACAAACCGATACTCTATGCATTCAGAATCAGCTAAATCAGTCCACGCGTTACAAAATTAGACTACCCCCCCCTTCCCCCACACCCCAATTCTAGGTCAACATTTTTTCTCATAGCAGCAGTGGGGAATCATATTGTATACAACAAAAAAGAATCATCCAAAAAGGTTTATGCATTACGGAATTGGGTAACACCTCTTCCACACACCACCCCACCCCGCCCCACCCCATAAATTTTTATCAATGGTACCACGATTGGCAACACTTCTACACATCAAAAGAAGAATTATTCAATCGTTCCACACGTAACTTAGTTAGCCTTCTCCTCTCCCCACCACCGCTCTAGAGCAAAATTTATCCTCATATTAGCAATGTGGGATTATACTTTATATAACATAAAAAGAATCATCCAAATCGGTTTACGCGTTAAGAAGCTTACATCCACATCATCCTCCCACTACAACCCCACTGTTTCAAATCGTGTCGCGGTGCCCATCGGGGAACATACTCTATACATCAGAAAAACAATCATCCAAATCGGTCCATGCGTTACGAAGTTAGACTAACCCTCCCTCTCCCTACCTGACCAGTGGATTTACGAAACGTTTTCTGAGGGCGCTTTCCAGTTTTTCCAAGTGTATTTTATTGAAATCTTCTCAATATCTGTTACAGTGGCCATGGATCTACCAACACAGTAAACGTGCGGGTTCTTACTTAACTAACAGGTATACTTTCTCCTAAACGTGATCCTTTCCATTGTTTTTAGCATTTAGTCTGATATTCATTGGCCTCAGAGACTTTGCCTCAGTATTGTGTATTCTCCCTGGCTTTGGCGGATCATGGATCTATATCATGAATTTGCTAACCCTATCCAAACCACATATTTTCAAACTCTACAAATGAAATAAAATGGGGTTTTTGCAAAGGTAGAAATATTTCACTTCATTTGACTTGGTGCTGATCAAGTTCCACATCAGGGCTAGAAGTGAATATAATACTTACGTTTGAGGAAAGGGCAGGTCACAACGCTATTGAAGATATTGCAGATTCCACAATCTCTGAAAATATTGATATCCTGGAAAATTGCTAAGGCTGCGCTATAGTATCATAAGCAATTTATTTATTGAAGAACAGATTCGCCAAAAATGCCTACTAAAATAAAAAATACAGGGTATTAAATGCAGACTAAAGTTAAGCTTATTCAAATAATCTTCAGCTGCCATCTGGAATAATCAAGCTTGATGCTGGCAGCGCAATCGTGAAGAAGGCGAAACATAGATGTAATATTCTCGTCCATTCCATAAAACGTTCGATGGTATGGAATATGAAAAATACGGTGCTCCTCAAGGTCTCGGCCGAGATGGAAATGCCGGCCGAGATCAGAAATGCGGGGGAGTTAATCGTCCCCTGCAGTAAATCATACAAAAGAACAATTTTATAAATCTTGCATATCTTTTCAAGTGATCAGAGAGAGCCTAACAGGATAAGATGGAAAAACAGAAAGGATCCGGTTAATGTGGATGGCGAAATAGGGACTCTATACCGGACAAGCGTATTCCAGAATGGGTCTAACGAATGTGTAGAAGAGGAGCCTAGTTGAGTAGTGATCGTCAAGCTTCCTAGTCCACCTCTTCACAAAGCCAAGCATGGAATTAGCCCTACCCATCCCGCAGTCCACGTGGCGTTCGAAATGTTAACGAAAATTAAGAACCACCCCAGGTCTTTGACCCGGGCAAGCCTGCTGAACATACTTTCATCCAAAGAGTAGTCAGAAGAATGGAACTTCTTCTGTGGGTAAAAGTCATTACGGTGCATTTGTTTTATACGATGTGGCCAAATCCTAGGGGACAACCCTTTTATGCTTAAGCATGGTTTTGGCTGGAAGAAAATTAGGGTAAGGGAAGTGAGGAAACGTGAAAGTCATGTTTTTGCATTGCTGCGAGCTAGACAACAGCCGAGAGACGGAGTGGATTATTTTAATTTCTTAAAAAAAGCTTACGGCGAGACCTGGTCTCGAACCCGGGACCCATGGAGTGGTGGTCGTGCGGATCAACGAATTGATCCAAGTCCGCCCGTGGGGGCTGGGGGATTTGTTAGTATTAAGGTGAAGACGAGTACTGGAGCACCTGTCATGGAAAATGTGAACGACGGAAGAGAGAGACGCAAGAAACGACGTAGAAAATTGTGGAATCATCGGCATTGACACAAGATTCTGGAGCTAGTCAGAAGCAACGAGACATCAATAATAAAAATTATGAAGAGGAGAGGGCCGAGAATACTGCCCTGAGGCACGCCGGAAGGAAGCAAGATTTCATTGGATAGGGCATCGCTGAACAAGACTCGATGAGTACGACCGGACAGTTAGGAGGGCAGCTAATCAAGCAGAATTGCAGAATGAGAATCCCATAGACAATTCTGTTGAAGGCCTTACTAAAATCGGTGAATATGCAGATGACCTGGAAGCCTCACTGAATTGGAGGCAAGCAATGATGTGCGAATTAGAGTCGGTTGGTGGTAGTGGATGAAGCCATGCTTGAAAAAGAACATGAAAGGTAAATAATGAAAACGAAACACGTCACTGATTAGGGCATCGAATGTTGGCAATGGGTCTATAATTGGATATGTCAGATGTGTCACCCTTCTTGTGAAGGGGAAGTATAACAGAATTCATCCAGAGCCCAGGGAAATGGCCGCAGCACAGAGATAGGTTGAACAGAAAACGCAGAACAGATGAAGGAGCGCCATCAGAACGAAGCAAAAAAGAAGTCAGCGAAGAAACTAACCACCTTAGAGGGGTCGCTGCTCTCGCGGTCACCAAACCTAAGAGAGCAGGTGTAACCCTTGCTTTGTCCTTTAAAATTTATAAACCTCCAGAATTGTCTAGGGTTGGAAAGCAGAGTGGATCTCGTGTTGGATAGAAATCTGTTGTAGGACGTCTGCAGACCGAAAGAGCACCGAAGGTAGAATAGAATATAGGCATCCTCTAATCTCTGTAGTAGAAAAAACACAAAAACAACAATTTATCTGATAAAGTGGCTTTAAACGCAAAAGTATTTCAGCAATTACTTTGAATATTGTTGACATTCGTCTAAGTCGTGGTCACACTAAAAGCGGGGTAGCCTAGCGCGGTAAATTTTGTTTTTGCACACTATATTTCTTCGCCGAATAAATAGCTTATCAAAATGTAAATCTTGCCACTGCCGGCAAATTTGTTGTCGTGTGGCAAAGATTACTCAAAAACAAAATAAATTTTGTCTCTGCTATCGGCGATGCCAACATTTCTATAAAATTTCCTGGAATTCTATGTAATGTATGTAATGAAAAGTTGAGTGCACGATGCCGCGAAGTGTTTGATGTGACCATGTCTCTGATTCTTACTTCACTGAATGCGATATTATATAAGATCATTAAGTCTATAAAATCGATACTTCCACTCCTCATTAACAATGCTTATACGTTCCGAATTAACCAACATATGTAACGTCTTCATAAAAGTGCCCAAAACAAATGCAGCTAATGTAAAGGCGACATAATAAATTAAATGAAAATTGCTTGACACATTGTTAACACCATTACGAAAAAAAAGAAAATGTTCAGCAACGCAACCTGAATTCAGCTTCCCTAACTACCTGCTATTGTGGCAAACCAAACTATTGCAATAATTTTTCTAATTTAAACACATTACGGATCGTACAGACTGTAATGTAGTCATAGGCGCTTGAAAGGATTGCCTTACTGGTTTTAACGATGATCATAAACTTTGTGTGACAAAATATTTTAGATCACACTTTTCTTTCCAGTTTTGTCCAACATAAAGGCAACACTAATGACATTAAAATGCATAAAAGTGTTATAATTTGATTCGAATACATATTTACGATCGATTTTGAATTATGTATGTAAAAAAAATTTAAATGACTCAATTCCTTAGCTTAGTTATAATAAAAAATTTCGCGATCTTGAAATTGATTTGATTTACATAATCCCGGTCGTAATGATCCAGATCCGATTTTGAAAGCAAACAACACCAAAGATAAAAGGTAATAACTTCTCTTAAAATTACTTGTAACATAATCGGACTTTCTATAGCAAATTAAGCTGATTAAGGGTCTTGGCAGGATACCAAGTGCAAACAAGAGATAAACTTCAATTACTTATTCATGAAAGTTTTTAATGCTAGAATTTTCGTCTAAAACTTTTCCATAATTTTCGTAATCAGTCTAGCAAATTACCACCTGTGCGATCAGAAGTGATAAATGTCGGCAGGTGGGTTTTCTCTGCCGCTGATAATAGCGCAACATTTTCGGCAGCAAAAAAAAAAGAAAAAAGAAATTCTTGATTACTCAAAACGAAGATTCACTGTCGAAAACGTATTTAGAGTGAAACTAATTACTAACCACCAGGTGTGCTTCAACATACCAGAAATCCGTCTTTCTTCCACCTAAAATACCACTTTAAGTGTACTAAACATGCTCCACTGATCCAACGGCATCGCTCGATTTAACAATACCTTACCAGGCTTGCGTATGCTCTTATTGGGTAATAGCTGAAAAGATTAATTGCTGCAACCTTAAAGCGAACATCTAGCAAAAAATATACCACAAGAGTCTCGTTTAATATTTGTTGCCAGAATGAAATTTTACCAGGTAATTACGCGATTAGCCAGTTATGATTCTTCCACCGAATAGTCCACCATGTGAGAGTGATAAATGTGGATGACGTAATTGACCAACGAGCAACCGCCCCGGTAAATAGCAATCGAGGATGAGAGCGGAATTTCACCTTCAGTTATGTGAGATGATTTTCAAGAAAAAGTTTATCAGGCCAAAAACATACTTCTTGCAAGAAAAAAACCAATCGTTACTTCAAAGAATTTATACACTTGACTTTGATCAATTACAGAAGTTATAAAAAACGTTTCGCAACTCTGATTACTTTGATTGCATCAAACTTGATCATATGTTTTCGTGAGTAGCGTAATTATATAGGTCGAAGACTCATTTACCTTAACATTCATCTGCTCATAGGCCTGGGATACGAAAAGTGTGTGCACATTTATTTGAATTGCAGGAAGTTTTGAAGTTTTTTGGGGTTAAGGTGAAGTGATGTGAGATTTAAAGGTGTGAATAAAGTGTGAGATGAAATAAAATGTTGGTGGGGGTAAGGGTGCCTAGCAGAAATTACTGTTGATATTATTCTTTCAGCCCGGCATTTTATCTAGTTGACAAAAATGTTTGAATCTTAGTATTAAGTCAGTTATAAACGTAGAAATAATTATAAAATTTTTTTTTATATCTTATATCACTTTTCTTTATATTCTCATATGAGGACATCACGGTTGAATCGTTGTATACTGTTTTTCCTGACAATGCCAAAGCTCAGGGGATACCCTATGATGCACAGTCTTGGCTGGAAAGTAATTGAAGGTTTAGTGAAGGAGATATCGATTTACGTCTCGTTTGAGGATTTCGAGCTCATAAGACGAGCATAACATAGAAGATGGTAAACTGTTCCATATTTGTGCGGTTCTGCTTAGAAAAGATTCCCGAAATTTGACGGTGCGCTCACATTTGACCTGGAGGATTTAGGAGTGGGAGCGACATGAAGCTCTTGCATCGCGCGTTATAATGAGTCTGCAAGAACTCATGCTAGCAATGGAAGTAATGATAGAAGTGTGAGAGACAACTGACATTCCGTCTATGCTTCAGAGAGGCAATTCTCCCAGAGATGAGTTTTATAGCACTTTGTCTAACGCGAACAATACGGTATGACAGGCCTGATACGGAAATTATATTCTAGTCTAGACTTAATGTGTGACTAGTAGATCAGCGCCTGTAGTAAGTAAGGGATATATTAAAACAAAACTCACAGAAACCAGCAGGGGTGGGAGCTACGAGCGTGATCCGGTTAGGGTAGAGTGGAGGGACGGTGTGGTGAAAAACCCTGATGTAGAGAGGTGCTTGCTATACTGAAGGCGTGCGAGACCTTAGTGCAGAAATCAGCAGGGCGCAACGTCGTTACATTATCGGACAGTAAGGCTGTTATTAAGACTCTTGACTAAGCTACCATCACCTATAAATCGGTAGAGACATGCTACGAAAAGCTGACCCGCCTGATCGACCGGTTCACCATCACCTTGCTCCGAGTCCCACGACACAGACATCAAGATGAATGACCGAACTTATGAGCTAGCTAGGTGGGGATCTGGTCTTCTTGGCTCCCTTGCGAAGATGGTGCACATTCCGCTTGGGACCATTAAGATATCTTCTCGCACTTTTTATCAACGGCAGACTACAGATGGACAGGCCAATACTAGGAAGATTTGGCCTATTTATCACATAAAAAGATCAAAAGAACTGCTAACTAGGACCCGAAGGGACGTCGTCAGGATAGTGGCGGTATGTACGGGTCATTGGGCAATTGGGGACCATAGTCGCAGCTGCAGTGATGAGGGCACGGAAGAAAGTCTTTTACAGTTCCTGTGCGAATGTCCGGCACTGGCCAGGTCAAAATATCGGGCATTCGGCAGCTTGTGCTTCAGCGAATTGGGAAATACATCGTGGAGGAAAATTGGAGAGTCATCCACTTCTTGAATTCTACAGGATGGATCTGATAACTCTCGATTGCTCATATCTCGACTTATACCAGACCTTATCTACGAATAATAGGGTCACGAGTTTCTGTGGTATCAAAACGGCACATTGCATGCTAATTGGACCTCTGACGCTGTGGAGAACACCACTTTAACTAACTAACTAACTAGATCAGCGCCGAGTCAGATTTCTCTGGTTCCTTTAACCCCTTGCGTGGCATAGGGCGTCTACTACATCTACCCTCCACCTTCCGGTTCTGCGTCAACGCCTTCAACTCTCGCCACAATTTATTGATCTGGGTACCTTATTCTAACTTTTCTATGGATCTTCTCCAGGTGTTGCGTGGTCCTCAAATTTGGCGTCTACTTTGGGTTCCAATTTAGTCCTGCTAAGCGAGGTCGTTTGGCTCTTTCTTCAGTGTTTTCGAACACTAACGTTTTCCCGGCAAGTTTTTGTAGGCCTTCGTTGGTAATGACTTGCATGTTAAGGATGCGCCAAAGACATTAGTTGACAAAGGCTTGTAGTTTTGATGTTGTCGGACAGGTCATTTCCATGTTGAACAGCCGTACAACATAACAAATTTTACGTTCGACTCGAAGGTCCGGAGTTTTATGCGCCTGGAGATGTTATTGCGCCAGACCTCAGCAAGAGTATTAAATGCAACTCCAGCCGTATTGATGCGAACCTGTGCATCAGCTTCAGCTTCACCGTCTGCTGTAACTATGCTTCCGAGATAGCATATTTATCCACTTGCTCTTCTAGATTAATTTCATGTTGTCTCCTGGTGTCGAAGCTCATAAGTTTGATTTTAGCTGGACCAATTTCTAGTATAAATTAATTTCTAGTATAATTAACTTTTAAATATCGATTAAATGGAAAGTCGACCATCTCTGGTTGCCAAGTAAATTGTGTTGTTTCCCTATCTATAATTATTGTTTATAAAGATTTACAAAACTGGTCAATTTACATGACTAAGGCTACTACAGATTTAAATAATTGTTAAAGTATGTTAGTAACCACAGGGAGCCTGTTAATCCATGAGTGAGGATGTGTCTTTTTCAGTTGATAATACGACATGTAACCAATTGTGGGCGATCCTAGTGAATCTGAGAATATCACGAGACTTTACGCAGCAAATCAGCAAATACACCGAATTTCAGGAAGGATACCAATTAACAATTGATTACAAATTGTCAAACCTGCTCTACTTGTCTACAAAAGTAAATTTTACTTTTAATTTCCTATATTTTAAATGTAATAAGTAACTAAATTACTACTAGTGATTTTGCTTCCGTTAATATAAATAAACACAGTATATATACTTGTAAGAAAAAAATTCCTTGAATCCAATATAATTTCCATAAAGTGGAAACCAATATTTCCAAATAATTATGTAACCATGAATTTTTAAACAACATCTAGGTGAACTAATGAAAACAAATTTTAATTAAAATTTTCATTGCATTCAATGACATAACTTCCTTGAAACAATTACATTGTAATTATTCTCCTATAACTTATTATCTTGCATCAGTTTTAATATGATTTGTTTCAAGATAATTACTTGACTGACATTTTCCCAGCCCATTGTCCATTCCGCTCTTCGGAAGTGCTTATCTGAGGAGAATTACTTTGCGGCTGCTTATCTGAGATATTTTGTTTACAAAGATTACTTTTTGACCTAGATTGTGTTTTTGCAAGGATTTCAGTCAAGTAATAAGCGGTAAGTAAAATGAATTCCTAATTATTAAAGAATAATAATAAGAATTTTAATATATCCGGTTTTTCTTTTTGTATCAACTATTTACTCTTTCTGTTTGCACTGCATTAATATGAAATAATTTTCAAGCATGTTAAATTGAAATTATGCCATGCATAATTGATTGAATAGGCAAGTCAATATCATGCTGCATGAGAAGCTTAACTAATCTCATAATAAAAGATAAGCTCTTTTAGTGAATGAAAATCAATGTATTTGCAAAGGCTTTATTGGCTTTTGTTTTGCGTTTGTTTTAGAAAAAAGTTTTCTTTTTTAAACTTGACAACCCTTGCGCAAATAATTTTCAACATATGCATCGTTTCCGCAACGTTCCAGTAGAAATATTGAATAAAATAGTTGCCTCGAATGAAGCTTATCATATTAATTTGTATTATTCACCATAAGAAAGAAGGGCGCATCCACTGTGGGGGGGGGGGGGGGGGGGGGGTACAATTTCCTTTTCCCCCCTGAACCTCGACCGAAATTTTTTCTTATATAATATATGTGTATGGAAAATTACGGCGAAAATCACTGTAAAAATTACCATACTGAACCGGGGAGATGAATGGAGTCAGTCAAATGTAGACTTATTTTGAGGAATCAACCCGTACTTTTTACAGTACAGTTAAAGAATTTACTTGATTCACGAATAAAATTTCTTAGTTAGGAGTTTAGATTCTAAAAGTCGTTTCAGCTCGATACGGATGGTGTGAGAAACTGGAGCCTATGGAGAAACTAGAGCCTTACGAAAGAGAACCACCAATCTGTTTACTGTACGATTCGTAACTCCTTTGCTTTGTAGATGTATAGATATTTGTTTAATTTAAAAATGTCGTAATACACATTAAATTCAATTTTATCTTATACTTTTAACGCTTTTTGTGAAGTCGGTTTAAATTTATTTTTTTATTCATTTTACTTTTTATGTATAAAAGAACAAAAAAAAAAGCAAAGCGAAAAAGAATTCTTCAAATTGCGCGACGCATTAAGAAATAAGGCGACTTCCCCATCCACTCCCCAGCTCCACTCTGGGTAACACAACATTTTATGTTTTAACGTAGTATAATTTGATTCTGTTGTATCAAATTCATCAAAATCGGTCCAGGCGTTAGGCCGAAAAAGTTCGGTGAAAAATACCGTGGTAAAAATTGTGGCAAAAATACCTTGCAACTTCCGTGCCCACAGACACACGAGTTTCTCATTTCAAAGTGTCCGTGGAAGAGTAAACGTTTGTAAAAAAAAAGGAATGATAGGGCTCAATGAACTCAATCAAAAACTTTTTCGGGCCATATCTTTGGTCATCGACATATTTAAAACTTAATTTCTTCATATTGAAAGCTGTAATCTGAGATAAAGAAACCAATTTTCAATTGACGTATAGAAGAAACTTTTCGTCAAACAAATTAATTGCATATGAATGTGTGGTTTGGCTTATGTAAAATCAGGAATATCTAGATTTCAGAATGGCTCGGTGTCTCGGCGAGCCATTTGGACACAGACGGAGAAAATATCAGCAAATTATACCGTGCAGCATTTTTCTCTGAACTTTTTCTTGTGTCTATGAGGGCTTTACAAAGTTAGGTACCGCCCATCCCTCCCACCCATATCCTAAGCCCAATATTTTTTATCATGATTCAAATTGACACAAAAAAAATACTATACAACAGTAAACCAAGTATCCAAATCGGTCTATGCGTTGCAAAGTTAGGTGCCGCCCCCTTCAGCCACATTTGTACCCACAATATTTTTGATATGGTGCCAATGAGGGAATACACTGTATACAATAAAAGAAGACTGATCCAAATTGGCCCACGAGTTACGAAGTTATGCCATAAAAAAAACTCGAATTAAGTAATACCTCCTTTTTTTAAATCGGTAAAAAACTAAGCTTGTTAAAAAATATTTTTTTGGCCCTCCCATTTCCCTTACTCTTAATTCCTTGGCATTGTTATATATGTATTTACGATCATGATAGGGTTCAGTAGAATTATTTCTAAATTTTTTATAAACTCTTTCTGCTACAGTGTTCGTTATAGTTTTCATTTAAAGTACTAACTAAAGGCTACATTCAGGAATTTTTGGAGAGATTTTGCATCAAAAGTTTAAAAATTAGAGTGGTGAAGGGATCCTAAGGTATTGTTGCATTTTAGGAGACCTATCTAATTAAAAGAAAATTTTTCGGCACTCTTTTAACTTTTGAGAAGGAGGTCTAAAAAAAATATTTTTCCAAAAATCTCATCAATTCATCTTAATAGATTTATAAACGAGAGGACAGATGGAAACTATAATGGTTTCTAGTTGCTTGCGTGTATTTACTGTTTGTAGATATCTGGTTAAAAACAGCGCCAATAGTTTGGTCGTCCCACGCCTTGCCTATTATCACTACGTCTTTCGCGTCTGACACACAATTACAAAATCCAAAAAGTGCCCCCCCCCCCCCCCAATCTAGATCCGCGCCTGGTTAGAAAACAATTATTAGCATGCGCTGAGAATTTTCTAATTCTAGCAAGCGCAAAGAATATTATTGGAATTATTTTGCGTTCACATTAAGGACGCGTGCATGGAAAAATTAGCCTTGAGCGTCATGTTTTCTCGCATTGACAGGACTGTCTACACATAAGATTTTTGTGGACTCGTAAGTTCTTACAGAGGCATGTATCTGACTTAATCAAATCGACTTAATTGTGCCATAAATAATTTCTCATTATTCGCCGATTTAAGGAATTTTGTTGAAAACTTCATATTTCTTACAAAGTTACCGTGAAAACTCTCAATAAAACTGTCAGATTGTTTTTGGTTTTCTAAATAAAAATACTCACAAAAATCCTATCTGTCTTAATATACAATAAAAAATTTCGTCATTTTATGACTAAGTTAATGTGTACCGGGAACTAAAGTAAACAACGCAAGAGAGATTTAAGTATTTTTAGCAAAGTCATCAATTAGGTCGGATACAATATCATAGTAGAAACACAAATAGTAGGCCAGTTTTGAACAAAACTGCAAAAATTTCCCGGCACTTAATTCCATTTTTCAGTTAAATGGTAATGTCGCTGAGAGGAGAATACCCAAATGGGAAATCTCTCAGTCATCTTGAATGTATGTAGTTGTAAATAGTCATTTTGTCCGAGTAAAAAGTTTGGTTATGCATGCAATTTGCAGGTGAAAGTTTTTATTCAATTATTAAGAACAAGTGAGAAGGATCACAGTGAACCTATCCATTCAGATATAAACTAAGAGATTTCGTAGTCTCGCGAAAGAAAAAAAAACACTTAATGAAAGAATTAAAAAGATTTTCGGACTAATTACATACGATTTTTTACAACTGTCAATTATTTAACCCACACATATGTCCGCTTATACGAATTAATCGACAAAAAGGGAAATTTCTCTTCTGAGAGTTACAAAATGGATTTTTCACTGATTTTTGACAAAGAGTACAAAATTGCTAGAACATTGCCAGGCAATTTCGTTCACGTTTGATCAGGGAAATTTAGGGAGCTGTTGTTCTATTTAGTTTCTATTCTATGACAGTATGCTGACTTTGCCTGCTACAGACTTATCTTAAATGATAAAATTTGTTTCCACATATGGAGGTGCTTTTTCCGACAACAGCTAATATTTCTCCCTTCGTGCCCAATACTGTTTGCACTCTGTTGAAATAGTAATATTTGCACTCTGTTGAAATAATCAAGGGTGCATAATATGCACTCTAAAAGGATTCTATGTCTATCTATTAAAAAAATTCAATTCACAATAAAACTTACCTTCACCACACTACAAAGAACTATGTCTGCTTTAATGGCGGGATGGTAACATATATGTACATACCATATTTCATGTTATAGGTTTATAAATGAGAGGATGGTGGGGGGGGGGGGGGGGCTGTGACATAAAGTCAGATGGACGGACAAACCGAAACTACAATGTTTAATTGCTACGACATTCAAAAACCTCTTCTTAAACTTCAAAAAAATTGAAAATAATGTTTTGTAGAAAAATTGTTATAAACTATTCCCAACAAAAACTTTTTATTTTAATAAAAAAAATTATTTTCTGGTGCAATTTTAATTGTTTATAAAAAAAATATAACTACTTAAAATTTTATAGTCAAAACTATCTGGTATTTTTTAATTTTCAATGCTCTTTCACGGGGAAGACTCGGACACATACATAAAGTGCAAATAAAAAGTACAATGACATAATGCCTGTCTATTTTACTCTTAAAATAAACCTAGGAAGAACTCCGTCAATCACATTAATTCTAAAAAATAAGTAATCATAACTAATTATTTTTAACACAAATATCAAAATATTTTGGCTTTAATTTTTTTGGCAACACGCCATCTTTTCGGTGCTTCAGACATAGTTGTCAATGGTGGCTGAAACGTTCCTTGGCCTAACTACATGTCACAATCATAACGTCGACATAAATCATCTATGTAACCTTAAACTTCGTGGGCGCAACCTTTGCGTTCATAGCATTGAATCCAGTCATTTTGAAAAGTTTCTCTAATATAATGGAAAAGATTTTCAATATTTCTTTGTTTTCAACAACTTTTTATCGCCTTTACCATTCTGTTTTTTTTTATGGTCTTTATGCCATTTTTATACAGAGACGACTACGATATTTTGGGCGTTATCTTCCTGCAAGATCCATTTTTAATTTTTGACACCTGATAAATTTTAATCATTTTTTCGGCATGACGATTTTCTGTAAAGAGTTCGAAACATTCGAATCTGCGGTGATTGAAGGATTCCAGACATGAATTTTTACTAGGTGTTTAACAGTACGCTGTAGTAAACGAAAACCGAGAACAAACCAAGCTCGGGTAATAGGACTACGCATTTCATCAGAAAAGATCACGTTGGAGAAATCTTGATGAATATTCTCGGCTGCTCATCACCTACTCTGTTCCATTTGAGATAGTAAAGGTTTCAGCCTCATACAAGTGTTGCCTTATCGTGTTTAGGCTGTTTATTCTTCAAAACTCGTAGTTCTTGCGTGGGAATACTCTTGAAAAGTTTGACGATGGCCTTGAATTGCTGTCTTTATTGCCTTATATCGTTCTATCCTTTTCTGCACAACGTACTTCGACTTTTTAATTACTTTAGCATCCGCTGCGTAGGACAAGTTTGGTGCGTGTAGAGATAGAGCGCATCGAAACGTTTGGCGTATGCAGTACTCATCGCGACTGACGTGCGTTCAGAGTAACGACTCACTTCGAACTAAGCCGAAATAGTTATTTCGTCGTAGTGTTTGAAACGTCCTCGGTGAAGTAAGTGATAACGTGTCGACCTTCCAGCCCGGAGGTCCCAGGTTCAAATTCCATGGACGGCAACCCATGTTTGTTCTCTGCTGACAACAAATACGATAATAAAATAAATTTAAAATTTAAATAACCCCCGACACAATGATCTTCAAACACCTGAACAGATCTTCATAAATTACAGCTAAAAACCATCTCAGTCACGTCAGCTTTCAAACAGAAAACCGCATCAAAATCGGTCCATTGGTTTGGGAGCTACGATGCCACAGATACACATGTTAAACTAATAACACCCCTATTTTTGCCTCGGGGGTTAAAAAGGCCATGACTTGCGACAGTGGTTCGGAATCCACTTTAAATTGTAGGTCCAGTTTCAATCGTTGTCCCGAATCGGATAAAGTTCTTTTCCCGCCTTTTCAAACCAAAAATTATTTTTAATTAATTTTTAGAGCGACCGAAAATAAATGATCCTGAAATAAATAGACCTTAAAAATATGTGACCGCTACCGCCACACCGAAATTCAAAGATCGATTTAAATTGGTACCGGAAGAAGTTATATGTCCGATCTTCAAATTTTTTCACTACCTTCATTACGTGGCATATTCGGTAATTGTCTTGATGAACGGAGCGTCGGTTGGAGGAGGGTGGATAGTGACTGGTGGGAGGGGGGAAGGGGAAGGGTAAGGAGGGGGGAGGGGAGGTGAAGGGGAAGTGGTAGGGATGGGAGGTGAAGGGGAGGGGAAGAAGGGGAAGGGAGTAAATGTCCAGATGAAGTGAGGGTGGTAGGGAGTAGAGTTGAGTCGGATGACTTCATTATAGTATATAGAAATCCCAACGACAGCAATTTAACTCTAACCCTAACGTTTCAGTTGTAACCAAAACCGAAAATTTTATATCTACGTGGTTTTTAACCGCGACCGAAAACTATATTTCACACTTCGGTTTTAACCGAAATCGAAAATGAAATTTTACATTTCGGTTCTAACCGAAACCGAATTGACGAAAATTAATTACGGTTAAGGTTGTTGCAATTGCGGTTTAAAAAACCCAATTTGGTTTCGGTAACCGATTTATAATTTCGGTTGTGGTCCCATTTCGACTCCCTGGAACTCACAGTACCGTGAAACTCATTCGGTGATTTAGCTTACTGGGGCAGGGGCATTTGAAACGAAGTTTTACTTACGCAACGGACATGCTTTCTTAGTAATTTAAATGTCCGAGGTTGTTACTCGCCGTCCGAGGTCAACCGACCGCCCCCTCCCCTTACAAAATTATTATACAATAATGTTAATTAGTCAAGAATACGTAAGAAATTTCCTTATTACATTTTTACTTTCTTGATTATAACGAGATAATTTGATTTGAAGTTGTTATGTTTAAATCCAAATACACATACCAAAAGTGAGGCTTTTGCTTATTTTGACAAGCTCTTTCGAATATAATCAAAAAAAAAATCCGATTAATATAACTGTATTACATGCGATTATGACATTAGCTATGGACTATAAAATAAATAAATATCTTTTGGAGGAACTAAAGCTTGAATGGGTGGCTTAACTTGAAACTTGGATCAAGTCACAAAAGATCATCTTGGTCGAAGTGACTAAAGGATGTTTGAGTCCTTGATCCACTCCTAATAATAATAATAAATAATAATCTTCTGAATTTCTGGATATTAAAATTTTAACTAATCGTATAATTCTTTTATGTTTGTCCTTTTCGATTTACATTTTGAATCAAGTTTAGATGGAACTTATGTAGTTAAATATAACAATTTCATTGCACACTTCCATCTACACCAATCATAGATAGTGTGTTCTACTTTAAATTGTAAGCATTAAAAATTATTGACATTCTTTCAAGTAGCTAATTCTGATCAGTTCTCTTTTTATTTATACGGATTATCCGAAACAGACCCTTTTTTGTTTGGTTTTTTTTTCGTCCCTGCGTCGCCGTCGGTGGGATTCGAACCTGGGAGTTTCGGAATGGATCATCACTCCACCGACGACCGGAAAATATTAAGAACGAATTTTAAAATATTTGTGAAAACCCTTATATTTTTATAAGGAGTGTATGAACTTTTTTTATATTTTAATAAGAAAGCACAGCAAAAACACTTTAAAAATAATTAGTGGTCGCCTAAGTAGCTTTTAATTTAAATTTACTCGACATATGAGGGTTAACCGTTTGATACTTAAGTCATCTTGTTCGTCAGCAACTCAAATGAAGAATAAAAATTGTTAAAAGTGACGTGATTTCACCTGCCGCAAGTGTCCAACAATAACAATTTACTTTACAAATTTGTTTTTTATGTTTTCTTAGAAATGCAATTACTTTAAGCAACAAATAAAACAAAGAGGGATTTCTCTAATGTCATTAAGATGGACACAATTTCAGTTGCTTTCCCGGAAAATTGATGTGCCACTTCCGTTGAAAATTCTTGTTAATCTTCTTATTTTGCACGATCAATTTGTTTTTGCTTTTCCGTGCATCTCACAAAAGTCAAGTAAGGTGTTTTGTATAACAATAGAATGATAGTTTCCGTGTCTTCCATGCTTCATCTAAAACGCATCAAAAGCGATCAGAGAAACTCGACCGCCTGTCAGTCATATAGCGACCGTGGCGGGAAATATTCGTTCCAATTCAAAAATTTAAAACTAGGACACCTGAGACCTTTAGGTGCGAAAAGACTTTCGTGCTGATTTACGGAATCCATTGAATCATTAATAATTTATTTAGGCATATAACAATTAACCGCTGGAACGTGTTGTGTTCAACATTAGTTCATGGACGGTACCCAGATACAAAGAATTTATGTTACTTGATTATTCCACTTGCCGCAAAATTAGAGGTTCGTTTGCAGGCACAGATGAATAATGAATCCAAAGAGTCACATGATGACAACGGCGGATTAGGATTAATGTCATAGCAATGAAGTGCTTACAGAGATAGAAAAATGTTTTTAATTTCAAAAGTAACGCACAATGGGATTCATGGCAAAATAGCATGCGATGGGAGTTACAGAAATGAATTTTTTGAAATGCAGTCATTGCATTAAATTGCTCCCAATTACTTCTTTGTAGCAGCAAAAAGCATCTGATTATTTTGATTTGTCCTCCCATTAAATTATCAGGTACACACAAATTCTGGGGAACTTGGACGTTCGGATTCAACTACCTGGTGAGTTTCATTTGCAGTCACAAAAGGCATAGAATAATAAAAGAAGGTGGGCTAGTAAGACAGAAAAGGAACTGCAATGTCGAAAGTGTGATACTTTTCTCTCATTGACGCGAAAAGATGAACCTGGTTTATTACTTTTTTTATAAAAATTAAATTAAAAGCGCATTTTGTGAGAGTAAGCGAATTTTATGCACTTTAATATTTAACATAGTATAAATCTTTACATGTAATAAGAATGTATTAGAGCCGTGATATTTTTTTTTATAATTATACCCGCGATAGACATTATCACCAATCTAGAAGCCAAAACAGCAATTTTTAAGATTTTAAAGAGGTTCTTGATGGCACTCACTTAAATTTCATTTTATTATTTAATATTATGATGATGAATATTTGGAGTCTCAGATCGACAATTAATTTTAGGGTTCCCTACCAGAATAGTTAAAACAGGAACCTTTATGGTGCGACTTCATCTGCCTGTCTGTTGTAATATTGCTTACCCACCCTTATTGCAATGAGAAAATTTAAAAAATATTTGTATTGCAAAAGGGTTTTGAAAGGGGGGGGGGTCACAATTTGTAAGTGTGGCTACTACATAGTTCAAGTGGGGTATCATATAAAAGGGCTTCATTTGCACATTTTAAAATATATTTTGATTTACTTTTATGCCACACTTCGACTTATTATGAATAATGCCTAAAATGAAACCATTCTCCCCCACCTTATCACCGAAGTTTGTAAAGCGAAAAATCTTAAATAATTATAGTTGATATTGGTTTATGTAAATATTATAGGAAAAATAAAACGATTTCTCTAACTGGCACCGTTTTTTAGAAATTAGAAACCTTTCTACGGAGTCCTCGATGAGCGAGTCCGACTCGCACTTGGCCTGAATTTTTTTATCAGACATTTATTTTGATCTTACTTTAATAACAAAATTATATTAATTTATTATGTATTCACCTATTAGATATGCCCTTCTCCCATTTTACTGCCAGCTTATCAATTCCTTTCTTGTAAAATGTGGTTGGTTTGGACTCGAAGAAATCGTCGAAACGTTAACTGACTCGTTTTTCAGCATTGAGAGTTTTTCCATTCAAAAAGTTTTGTAAGGAACAGAAAAGGTGGGAGCCTGATGGCTCACGGTCCGGGGAGCAAGGTGGGCGCATTAAAACAGACCATCCAAGCTTAAGAATGGTTTCTTGAGTCACCCTTGCAGTATATAGTAGCGCATTGTCGTGTCAGAGAATGAAGGTTTTGCGATTGACAAGTGCAGTACGCTTTTTATGGAGTTTTTCTTTTACTGTTTGCAGCTGGTGAACGTATGTATTCGCAGTAATCGTTAAATTTGACTTCAATAACTTGTGATGAATTATACATCGGTAATCCCACCATACACACAATAAAAATCTTTTTTCCATGGATGTTTGCTTTCGGATCTTATACGGTACGAAATGTTCATAGGTAACCCATTTTTCATCGTGTGTTATAATCTTGTCCAAAAGGAGGCCCCTGAGAACAGGCTTGTGGCGCTTGACATGTGATCTTCTTAGTTCCGTTCATTGAGATCCCTAACTTGCTAACTTTCTTTCTCCTTCTCTTTGGCGGCAAATAGTTGATGTATTCACCCTTTTCGCAACATCTCTTGTTGATTGACGTCAATTTAGCTCCAATATTGTCTTTAAAACGTTGTCATCAAGGTAGTTAAGATCCAATCTCTAGATCGGAATTCGTCAAAACAATTTCTACCTGCCCGATCGGTTATTAGTCCTGCACTGGATATTTTTTCAGCTGTCGCCTTGGACTATTGCCTTGTTTAAATTCCCAAAGTATGACATGACGAGTATGTACTTTTTTACTCATATAGGTTGGTTAGTGATTTTGACTTTGACCGCTGGTTTAAGACAGGTGAAAGTCGTAGGGCGTACACAGCGTTGAGTGATAAGGTAAATTTGAAAATTCACTGTGGCGCAACCATCGCGGTGCTGACATCTATGGTAAAGTTCGGTCGAAAAGTTATATCAATCCGAAACCTTTGTAGGAGAACCACCATCGTGTGAGAACTCCCTGCCCTTGGGATCTTCGGACACAGCTCTCGGGAGCACACTCGGATTCAGTTTTCGTCGAGTGAATTGCGTTAAAATATAAAATGCTATTTATTGTCTCCTTCTGTATGTTACCAAAATTTCTTAAACTAATTGCTTCACGCATTGTTAGCACTCTGTTCTATACACTCTCCTTCATCTTTTCAAAGTTTAAAGGAGAAGTAATCAAGATGTTAATGATCTTGTAATAGCATAAGTAATTTTTCAACAAATTATCCACTCTTAATTACCAGAAATTATAATATTCCTTAGTTGTGACTGGATTAATCTATTATCCAAATATATATTTACTAATACCAGGATTTATAAAGTGATACTGATATTAATTAATTCGTTAGTGTCCGGATTACTGAAATGAAAGGAATCAAACAATAATTTATTCCGCAATTGGAAGTAATAAATGAACCTGCTCACATCTGCGTAAGTTACTCCGTTGGTTGTTGGCTAATTTCTACGCGGCCGTCACGCGGTCAGTGTAATCTTGTTTTCATTCGACTTTTAACATATTAAGCCTAATCTGAATCCTCGCAATCTCGGCCACCCCTCTTATTCCGTGTCGTCGATCGCAATGGTAGTTTACTATTATTTTCTTTTAGGATTTTTTTATGGCCGTTTATGACCGTATATCTCAGTTCTATGAGTCCTACTAATAAAAAGAAGTAATGTAGAGAGGAAGGAAGTCTAGTTCAAGTTGGTTGTTTGAAGTAATCTGAACTTCCATCAACACATTTTACATAATGTATTTCATTACATTTTTTTTAAATATAATTATGATTTGAATATTCTTATAAGAAAGCATTGGTTGGTTTTTTAGTTGAAGTAGCGTCCCAGGCTCCTCGCCCAGAGCACTAAGGTGTGCCTTTTTATTATCACATCTCGAGACCAAGTAGTCAATGTACATATGTCTATGCGCTATGGGTTAGGAGATTGGTGGTTTAGTAAGGTTTAGGAAGCAGATGATCTCTCCAACGCTTAGCCTTGAGATCTGCTTAAGGTCAGTAAAAACGAAGCTGTCTGGTGCACGATGCCTAGCTGAAGCGAGAGCCGGACATCTGCAAAGGAAGTGAACAAGGATGTATGTATGTTGAATAAGATAAGCACTCTAGCCGCCGTTTCCACCGGCCGATATCGATGTCGAACGTTTTCGCGGTACAATGGGAAAATAAGATTCAAGCTACCCTGCAATATGAAGATATTAAGTTTACTTGGAAGTTGTGGAGAATGACTTTCCTTTTCTAGATGCTAAGATTTTCAGAACGGGTAATAACACTTTGAAATTCGACATCTACAAGAAACGAACTATCGCTCCCAATTTTTCCTCTCAAATGATTCATACGACCCTTTTCAGCATAGATACGCCGCTTTCCGTTCGATGGTCCAACGAATTGTTTTCGTATACCTCACTAAGGACAGATTCGTTAAGGAACAACAATATATCCTAGACCTGGCTGCTTTCAGCAGCTTGAATTTAGACAACATCAAAAATTTGATACAAAACATGAAACTCACATACAGGTCCGAAACCACTCTGTTAAGGGAGGATAAACCTAATGTGAGATTCGTTAAGATGACTTATTTCCCTAAAATTACATCAGGCTTGATCAGCAATTTCGAGAAACATGGCTTGTGGTTGCCTTTTCTTTAACTTGCTTTAGTTTGAAGAGAATGTTAAAATCCCCCAAAGACAAGATGGAAAATACGAATAAATTAGGCATTTATAATGAACCTTACGGGATGTGAATTGGTTCACATCGTCATGACTTCATGTCTATTGCAGCATATATTGAGGAACCATGCTTACGGCATCAGTTCTCATAGTGAGCCATCGCTTTTTCCTAAGCACGTTGCTTTGGAGGATAATGAAGTAGACAGAAAAAGCATGGATTGGACGTCAATAAGGTTGAGTTTCTTAACCAAACGTCTGATTCTAGAAGTTTTGACTGTGTGGGACATTAAGAGACACCGGAGGCTAGCTTTAAATGGTAAATACGTTTTGGTGAGATCACTTTTGAAAAATTCTTAGCTTCTTCGTAGTAATATTTGTTCTGTCGTGATAAGTTTTATAATTTAGTAGTTATTCTTTTATTGTTTTTGCCGCTGTTGCTAATACATGTATTTGCATTATATTCATTTTAACACTGTGTAGTTTTCATCACTCGTATTTTGGTTTCGACTGCACTTTGACCTTGCTCTTTTTAACAGACTTCCTAAAAACAAGAGGTTCGACTTGTATTTTTTTGTTTTTTTTTTATTTTATTGTTTTTTTATGTCTGACTGGGCATAACTTCGTAACGCATTGACCGATTTTGATGCTTCTTTTTTGTTTTGGATAGAGTATGTTCACCGATAGGTACCATGTAAAAAAAAATTTTTTGGTGGGGTGGGGGTGAAACGTAACTTTTGTACAGCGTGAACCGATTTGGATGGTTCTTTTTTTGTTGTACATAGTGTGATCCCCCATTGCTAATAGGAGAAAACAATTTGGCCTAGGGTGGGGAGAGGGGGAAGGGTAGTCTAACTTCGTAACGCGTAGACCGATTTGGATAACTCTTTTTCTGTTGGGTAGAATACGTTCCCTGGTTAATACCACGAGAAAATAATGTTTTAATTGAAAATAATACATAATACTACCTGAACGTTTCACCTCACGGGATCATAAGAAAGGACGATTAAATACTTTTGTTGTACTTGTTTCGTTTGTGTGATTTTCACCAACTTTATATTATTATACTCAGTAGGACATTTTTCAGCGCTCGAAGATGAACAGTTATTAAACAGGACATTAAGATGTCTTCAATTTCCTTCTCACAAGAAAATTTGTTCTAAGTAACAATAGTCCAGGCGGCAGGTACTTTTTAATTACAAGTTTACCTACCTCGCTGAATGTTTGCATGTTGTTTGAGGGCCCCCTGAAAACAGTAAATCCCCATTTTTCTATATTTTTGGTGCTTGGGGGGGGGGGGGGGGGGGGTGGCGGCAAACTTGTATCGCCTATATATCGGCCTTTTTTCATCGTACGGCTATAAAGAGGATACTATCGTAGAGGGCGCTTCAAGCGCTACAACTTTGCCCCTGAGGACTTTGCCGCTATCGTCAACCCTTATCACCGATGGGGCATGGGAAGCATTTTCGGGGCGCAAATATTTTTTTCATTGAAATTGACTATTTGCTATGCATTATTAAACATTTCATGCATACATACATAATTAGTAATTGTTAATTAGTAATTAGTAACACATTAGTAGTATAAAGTAGGTTGTAAGTTGGAAATGTTCGTAAAAGTACATATAAAATGATTGGGCAAGGTTTTTCCTTCACAAGTCAGCTTTTATTTTTATTTTTACACATTAAATGTATTGCAATAACGTACTATATACATTTTATGTAGACTCTTTTCCACACCTCCACTAATGTAGAGCCCAAGGCGCATTTTTTTACGTGGTGTCCCCAGTAGGTATAATCCACGGCTCTATCCTCTTTTACTTTGCTCTTCTTCACTGTGATCTTCTCGTTTGTTTAGGTCTTCCTTCGATGTTCTCGGTTGCATTTTCGTCTTTTTCACAATTATAAATTGTTGTCAGTGTCATCTAAAGTTGTGTCATTGAAGCTGAACAGGAAATCGTCGTCGTTTTTATCTTCCTTAAGGTCTGCACATTATTAATGCATAGCAAATACTCAATTTCAATGGAAAAAAAATTGCGCTCCAAAAATGTTTCCCCAGCCCCATCTGTGATAAGGGTTGACGATAGCGCAAAAGTCCTTAGGGGCAAAGTTGTAGCGCTGGAAGCGCCCTCTATGATCGCATCCTCTTTATCGCCGTACGACGAAAAACGGCCAAGATATAGGCGATACAAGTTTAGTGTTTCCAGGGGGCCCTAAAACCACATGCAAACATTCAGCGAGGTAGGTAAACTTGTAATTAAAAAATACCTGACGCCTGACTGGAAATTGTCATTTTCATTCCAGTATTGTAAGGCGTGCTAAAATAAATTAATTTTTGTGACATAACGCGAACAGAGGTGAGATGTAGTGATTTTTTTTTAGAATGACTTATAGTTTGGTTACAATTCTAAGAAATTATTACTACAAGTAATTCCTAATTACTATAGGAATTTCGTAATTAAAAACTTTACTTCCTAATTACTAAAAGTAATTAAGGAATTAGAAGTTTTAATTCTTCAAATATTCTACCCATTAGATGGATTTTATTACCTGTGGAAAAACTAATTTAAGAATAAAAGGAATTATATTTTTTCTTAAATACTTTATTTCACTTCTGCATTATTATACGCAAAATTTCATATACTTGAACAAAATTAAAGAATAAAAGTTTGCCTCAAGGAGCTGCCTTAGCTTTTCAGAATTGTTGTCTGACATTTTTGAAACATTTACAATTCCTGTAAAAGAGAATAAACGCTCAACTTGGGGGTGGGGGACGAAGAATCTTGTAAATTGGAGGAACAGAGAACAATTTTTCTTGTAATACCACTAAGAACATGGAAAATGAATTGACTTTTTTAAAGCCTTTTTTTGAAAATGTGTGGTCAAAATCAGAAAACATATTAACAAATTAAGGATTACGAAACACGAAAACACCCCAATCGACATGCAGAATATTCAATATTTAAATGTAAAATTTAATCATGTAACACGAAAGGTTCATATCAAAATCAAACTAAATAAAATAAGAAAAAACGAATTGGAAAATTAATAACTAATGTTATTATCGACAATACGTTGTTGCGTTCATTGAAAGACAGTCATTAATTAATGAGAAAATTAGATGCCAGTAAGCGACAATTTTGAGTCGTAATATAATAAAAGAAATCGGTGCGATGTAAATTATGAATACGTATGACTTCAGCTTAAAATACAATATAACCAAGAAAATATTTACACATTTTTCGATCTCATTTTTTATTCATTTTTAAGTAAGCTTATAAATTTTAATTTGGAATTCTGTTAACCATTTTATTTGCATGCCTCCTTATTCAATGAAATGAAAATAAAGTATTTTAGAAAAGAAATTTTGTAGTTTCTAATTCCTCTTCTTACTGAATTACTTATTAAATCAAATTATAATTCCTCAGGTATTTAAAATCCATGTAATGATTAAAATATTTAAGGGAAGGTTCTAGTCAGTGATGGGCATTAATCGAATAAATTTTCAATGAAATAAATAATTATTTGTTATTTGGTGCTCCTTAATCCAATTTAGAATAAATATTTGTTATTCGATCGTTCGTTATTCGAAAATCAAATAATTATTCGTTATTTGATGAATTATTCGCAAATAATTATTTGTTATTTGGTGCTTTTTACTCGAATTTCAAATAATTATTTGTTATTCGATTATCAAATAATTATTCGATAGTTGATTCTCTTAATGGAATACTTATTTGTTTTATGGTATCATTTAATAAATTCTTTACTGTAAACATCGAAACATAACAAGGCAGTTTTAATTTCCTAAGTACGAGATACCTTGTGGTATGAAATACGTGTACCAAGAATAGTTATTTGAAATTGAACAAATGGACACCATAAAACCAATAATTATTCCCTAAAGCGACATGAACTATCGAATAATTATTTGATAATCGAAAAACAAATAATTATTTGAAATTCGAATAAAAAGCACAAAATAACAGATAATTGTTTGCGAATAATTCATTAAATAACGAATAATTATTTGATTATTGAATAACGCACGATTGAATAACAAATAATTATTTGAAATTCAAATAAAGAGCATCAAATAACAAATAACTTTTTGCGAATAATCCTCCAAATAACAAATAATTTTTGTAATCGAATAAGCTTTTATTCGATTTTTCAATGTATTTGAGCTTTTAACTTTTATCTTTATTCGAATAAAAAAAAGTCAGCGGGCTGAAAAATGGCTAAAGTTTATAAATTTTTATCTTACAGAAGAAGGTAAATAATCTATAATCAGCTATTCGTTCAGCTATTAGTACATTTACTTAAGTTCACAAAGAAATGTTTTTTAATTCTTTAAATTGTAAAATTTTCGAGATAAAAACGCGCTTCTGGAGCCGTGTAGCGCGTGCAACGCGATGCGCCGTGCAGGATTCCGCCTTCCTCTTTTATCTGAAACACAAAAATCAAAGTTATTTGCAAAGAAGAATAAATTTGCGGGGCCATGAACCATTTCTAGAAAAATTCACTGATTTTTGATAAAATGGCTACCGTTTGAAGAAAAAAACCAATATTTTTACCCTTTTTTTGTTGTTCATAGTAGTTAAAAAAATAGTAACTATTAATATTTTTTTTTGTAAATGGCCCCCTAAATTCAATAATCTTAATTTAATATAAGAATAAAGTCAATCGGTTGAACGGTTCGACTTCAACTCTGCACTGCTTGTCTAAAAACAGGGTTTTGAGAGAAACGCGTTTAAAGTTTGACGAAGAAAAAAATTTGTTAAAAAGTTTTGTTTCTTACAGCTGGTCAGCTGTTCCTGGACCATAGAGACTGATTTTCACTATTATAGGAACATTATTTTGTCCAAACAGAACATACTATAAAATAATTTTTATACCTGTTGAGCAAACAATACGGCGCGCGTGCATCTGCATTTGGTCCGAATGTAGGCATGATTTTCGGCCGGTACGCGTTCGCACTAAATCGGCTGAAACTTTTACATTTTTCCGAACTTCGTCATATCGTTTTACAGGCTTATTCTGGACACTATAAGGATTTAAAGTATGCAAGAAAAGAAAAATCAATTTTTTGAAATTGCTCGACTAGAACCTACCCTTAAAGAATTAAAAAGTCTAATTCCTTAATTAATTTTAGTAATTAGGAATTAATAGACTTAATTACTTATTGCTTTATGTAATTAGGAATTGAAAAAGTTATGATAAATGAAACTAATTAATTCCAACAAATAATAACAGCATCCCACCTCTCAACGAGGATCAGGTGACACCCTACACTTTAAACTACGTTACGTAATTTATGGATGGCCTCTAATGTTTTGTTGATCAAATGTTTTGAAATATTCTCAAAACAGTGTAGTTTCTCTCGTGCTGTACTTTAACATAGCCACGCAATTTATACAATAGCTCGTCTTAGTATACCTATAAAAATATTTTCAAAACAGGTGTAATTTACTCCCTCTTAATTCAAAATGTCAAAAACAATAGAAAGTATTTTTTTGCATATATTCATAGAAATGTAAAAATTCGCACGCTAGGAGTTCTCACTTTTAAAATAATTTCTTGAATTTTCCAAAGCAATTGGTTCGTTATTAAGTGAAAAGAAATCTCATAAATCCCGCGAATTCAGTGAATAGCAAAAACCCATTATACTAGGTATAACGGTGAGCTTGAAAGAATAACATCTAAAAACGTTTCAATTTCTTCGTAATAATCTTTGCGGCCTATTCTCTTCTATTGTGCTTCACTGCTTCTCTTGGAGGCTTAAACTTAAACAAACCCAAACTCGCGAATAAAATCAATAGACAGGTGGTATCGATCACAGTATGATGATGCATAAATTATCTTAGGATAAAAGATTACCGCTGGTTTCGCCACATGTGATGCTGCTGCGAATTGAACCGTAAGCGGAAGACCAATTTTAATTAGGCTCAAGTACTTCGAATTTTTTCTTACCAGGTAAATTAAGTATAGCCACAAAGCCAGATAAATGAACGCTATAATAGCCTCTGCACCGTGCGCACACATTGTTTGGCTGCTTAAAAGCGTGAAACAAACAAATTAAATTTTATGCATAATTGAGAGGAGCATCATTAATGTTTTCTTATTTCCTGAGAATTAACAATTTTCCTGCTATAGTAGTGACCAGTCTAGGAGCTCATTTTTCTTTGATTTTCAGGAGGCCTATTGTGATGACAGTTTTCCATGACCATAAAATAAACTTCTCTTCACTTAAACACACTGCAAATACCCTGTTGGTTCCCATCGATTGTTTTTGGGTCGCCGTAATTTTTTCCACCTCGTAAAGAAACATCAAGAATTATGACAGCAAATATGGATTGCCATACAAAACTGTATGCAAGCCGTAAAACATACTGATGATGTTGATGACAGGCTCACTAAGGTGGACCGTAATTTCTTTGATTTCTCTGAGGTATTTCCACACTGTTGCAAAAGTACATGAAATAAGGAATATGAATTTGTGTTAATGTCGACATTACAGCCGTAACTCAAAAAAAATGCACACTCCACTTTACCTACTTACAGCAAAAACTTTGACTGGTTTATATCATTCAGCAAATGTTTCCTTTGAATAGAGGAATAGGAAAAAACTTTTTGATTGATAGCTTCTGTGACACTAACAATTAGTGCCACATGTCTTTTTCGTTTTAATATGCTAAGTAGGATGGAAAGATAAGTTAGGAAGCAATTAATGTGGGAATTTTGTCGGAAAAAAATAGATATAGTGGTTGAATTGGGTTTGTCATGATCCATACATTTTTCTCGCACTTTGTGATGAAAAAGATTCAATGAGGCTTTTTCGTTTCGCATAACATATCTACTTTCGTACTCTCACGGTCAGTAAACAACAAGTCTGTCAGAATTTGGAAACGAAGTAGGTGCTGAAATATCTGATAAAAGTAGAGAAGAATTGTCCTAAATCGGACAAGTGTCTATTATTTTTATAGCTGAGTATCAGTCTAAATATTACTGGAAAAAGTAAAATTAAAGAAATTGATATTTACCTAAAAAAGTTGAGCTCCATTCTTCTAATTAGAAAATATTCCCATGAGGGTGTCGCTGATTTCAACAGCTCTCCAACATCTTGCTTTATATTAAAATTTAAGATAGTTTTTTCGACCGAACAACTAATCCAGGAGTCCTTCAAGCGGGACACATTTTCATTAGTTGGCCGCATAACTGACTGTAAAACTTTAGTAAAAAGAGACTTCGCCTTCTTGTAGATAGCTACGGCTATACGTTTACGTATGAATAAACTTTGGAAGATAAGGGGAATGTAAACCCAACATGAAAAGATCGACCGAGTATGTAATGGTAATACGATCAAGAGACTGTTTGAGTAAGAAGATAGCTGGGACTTTCAATTCAATTCAATTCAATTCATTTATTAGCGATATTTATGCCATACAACACACTCATACATTCTTTTTGTTTCCAAATATCATACACTCTTAGACAATAAGCAGTACTTCGCTTTCTAAAAATTTAATTTTATATATTCTACTAACATACTCTTAAATCTATTCAAATTGGATTCACTTTTTATCATACTTGGCATACTATTAAACATTTGTAAACCCTTATAAAAAAGAGAATTCTGACATCTAGAAGTTCTACATCTTTCAATCCTAAAATCATTCATACTTCTCAATCTATATGGTTGGACCTCACCCACAAATCTTAAATTACTTCTTAGATAATCAGGCAACATTCCATATTTCATCTTAAAAACATACAAAAGAACATTAAATATTATTCTCTGCTTCACGTTCATCCACTTCAAAGTATTCAGCATCCATCTCACAGGTGTATACCTATTACATCTTAGTATAATACGCATGGCCCTATTTTGCAATTTTTGCATTCTTTCAAACATTTCTCCACTCACAAGAAATAACACCGTTGGACAGAATTCAAAATGGGGTTTCACAATTACATTGTACACATGTATCAAATCATTCAAAGATAAATTGTTCCTAATACGTCTTAAAAACCCAGTCTTTTTTGACACCTTTTTGCACACATAAGCCACATGTTCTTTAAAATTAAGTTCCCTATCAATAATAACTCCTAGGTACTTTATATTGTCCACACATTCAATTCTCTTTCCATCAATTTCAATATTCACATTAAAACTAGTATTCATAGCCATACATTTAGTTTTTGTCACGTTCAGTTTGAGCTTATTCATATTCAACCACTTATATATCTCTTTTACATCTTCCTTTATCATTCGCTCACACTCAGGACCATTCTCACCTACTGCATATAACAACCCATCATCCGCAAACAATGCTATTTTGCAATTTTTTAGGACACTACACACATCATTAATGTACAGCAGAAATAAAGTTACTCCAAGTATTGACCCTTGCGGTACCCCAAGATTCACATTCACACTTTCCGAAATAGATTCATTTACTTTTGTTTTTTGTGTTCTTCCATTCAAATATGACGAAAACCAGTTTAATTCCTTACCCGAAATTCCATACGACTGTATCTTTTTCAACAAAATGTTTCTGTCCACAGTTTCAAACGCTCTTTTTAAATCTAAAAAAACCGCAATCACACATTTCTTATTATCTATTTCAATTTTCCAGTCCATAATTGTACAATTCAACGCAGATTCGCACGAATGTCCCTTTCTAAAACCAGATTGCTGTGGTATAAGCAATCCATTGCCTTCTATAAACTCCTCTAATTGTATCTGTATTACCTTTTCGATAACTTTTTCATACACAGGTAACATATTTACCGGCCTGAAATCCATACATTGCTTAGCCTTCTTCAGCTTTTCCACAGGTACTACTACTGACTCTTTCCACGATTCAGGGAACACTCCATTTTCCATTGATCCATTGATAATATCCAGAAAAATATCTCCTATTTCTGGCATCGCGTCCAACAGCATATCAGGACTAATTTGATTGTAGTCCCTTTTTCGCTTCAGCATCTTGATTGTATCAATAAGTCCATGTATATCAATATATTTAAAGATAAATCTTTTGTTGTGTACTTCTACATTTGATTCAAAACTGATTACCCAAATTTAGAGGCAATCTTCAAAATTCAGTTCCCGACTAAAAGTGAATGGATCAACAATGGGGCGATCCAAGAAAACACTTTAGTGATTTACACCGACGGCTCAAGATGCGAGCGTGGCTGTGGTTTTGGAATATAGTGCGAGGACCTTAATCTGGAGTTATGGGGAGGGGTAAACGACTCCTCCTCGGTTCTTCAATGTGAAGTTGCAGTGATAGAGATAAGAGCTAAACAGCTTATAGAAGGGGGAGTAAGATCCTCTAGGATTTCAATATATACGGATAGCCAGGCGTCCATCCAATTTCTAACTAATGCCGAGGTAAAATGGAAACGGATAGAGGGATGTAAACAGACCTTAACGGAGGTCTGTGGCATCCCAGGAAATGAAAAAGCAAATGAGCTGACGCGGAGAGGCGCAAATAAGAACACTCCAATAATGCTCAACCTGAGCATACCCATCCATGAATTTAAAAAAGAAACCATGGAATGGGAAACGAGGAGGCAGAAGGAAAAATGGGAGGGATCCGATATCGCCAGACACACAAAGGCGTTTTGGGGAACTCTCAATGCACATGAATCTGAAAAGATCAATAAGCTTAACAAAGCCAAACAGAAACTTCTTCACAAAATGCACAAAATGTGCAGCAAATATTCACATGACCCGAGTGAATTTTTCAAAATAAAAACCAAAACAAACTGTTTTTTAAACCCGAGCAACGTAAGAAACATTAAAATATTTCTTAACACGTTCGGCGTTTCTAATGAATTTGACCTGCTCGTAAAAATAAAGCAATTCCAAAACTTGCAGAGGTAGTGCATTCTAAAGAAAGGATACAAAATTATCCAAGTCACCCTTTCATATCCTTACCTTAAATACAAAATTCTCATCATGGCCCTAGTGAGCCACCATACTCTATAATGCAAGAGAAAGAATCCTCATAGTCAGAGAATCATCAAAATCACTTTAGGTACAACATTTTTATCATTCATCAATCAGAAAACATAATCTGTACAATAGAATGAAAATCATCAAAATCGGTCTATGCCTTACGAAGCTAGGTGTCGCCCCTCCTCCAACTCTCACTAAAAGCCACAATTTTTGTGAGAATACAAATCGATACTCTATGCATTCAGAATTAGCTAACTCAGTCCACGCGTTACAAAATTAGACTACCTCCCTCCCCTCCGCCATCCAAATCCTAGGTCAACATTTTTTCTCATAGCAGCAGTGGGGAATCATACTGTATACAACAAAAAAGAATCATCCAAATAGGTTTGTGCATTACGGAATTGGGTAGCGCCTCTTCCACACACCACCCCACCCCATAAATTTTTATCAATGGTACCACGATTGGCAACACTTCTACACATCAAAAGAAGAATTATCCAATCGTTCCACACGTAACTTAGTTAGCCTACTCCTCAAGAGCAAACTTTATCCTCATATTAGCAATGGGGGATTATACTTTATATAATATAAAAAGAATCATCCAAATCGGTCTACGCGTTAAGAAGCTTACATCCACCTTCTCCTCCCACTACAAGCCCACTATCTAAAATTGTGTCGCGGTGCCCATCGGGGAACATACACTATACATCAGAAAAACAATCATCCAAATCGGTCCATGCGTTACGAAGTTAGACTGCCCCTCCCTCTCCCCACCTGACCAGTGGACTTACGCAACGTTTTCTGAGGGCGCTTTCCAGTTTTTCCAAGTGTATTTTATTGAAATGTCTGTTACAGTGGCTATGGATCTACCAACACAGTAAACGTGCGAGTTCTTACTTAACTAAAAGGTATACTTTCAGCGTTATCTCCTAAACGTGATCCTTTCCATTGTTTTTAGCACTGAGTCTGATATTCATTGGCCTAATAGACCATTGCCTTAGTATTGTGTTTTCTCCCCGGCTTTGGCGGATCATGGATCTATATCATGAATTTACTAACCCTGCCCAAACCATATATTTTCAACCTCTACAAATGCAATAAAATGGGGTTTTTGCAAAGGTAGAAACATTTCACTTCATTTGACTTGGTGCTGATCAAGTTTCACATCAGGGCTAGAAGTGAACACTTACAATACACTAACGTTTGAGGAAAGAGCAGATATTGCATATTCCACAATCTCTGAAAATATTGATAACCTGGAAAATTACTATGGCTGCGATATAGTGTTTTTTAGTGTTGTTATAGTGTTGGAGTTTTATCTAGTATTCGTTTTTTCGCGAAGGCGTCCAACAGCTGAAGAAAAGTTAACCCTTTGGTGCTGCTGTTGAGAACGAGCCAAAGGAGCTTAACTTTTCTTCATTAGAAACGCCGATCGTGTTAAGAAATATTTTAATGTTTCTTACGTTGCTCGAGCTTAAGAAACAGTTTGGGTTGGTTTTTATTTTGAAAGTTCTTGTTGGCCTTGTGACAGGACATGCAAGACTAAGGGCGCATGCCATAAAAATGGGAATGGCGAATACTAGTCTATACAGGGGATGTAGGGAAAAAGCCAAGACCGTATTACACAACCTTACGCAAAAAAGATCTAGAATCTTCGGAACATATGTTACTACTGCGAAGATTTAGCAGAAGTTAAGAAATCACGTTATAATCGAATTATCCAATTCGTTATGGGGAACAGTTGGCTCGACAGTGGACTTTAGGGTACGCTGCTGAGCAGGGGGCGTACAACGGGCCACTAAAGTCCTCAGTGCATTTAAGATACACATCTTTCCCCCCTCGAAAACCAACCAACCAACCGAATACGTATTTATTTCGGAAATAAATAATCCTAAATATAAGCTAATAACCTGCTCGCTTAGTATTTGTTTCCATAATTGTAAAGAAAACTATTGCTCCTTCTGGAGTGGTACTATTTAAAATGAAAGTTGCTTATCAATTTGTACTAAGGAGCTCATTTAAAAACAAAAGCAACAACCTTGAATAATTCTTGTCGAAAAGATTTCTTTGCGTAAATTACGGTCTACATAATCTCTTGTCTTGTGTCCATACTTAAAATTCGTTTACAAAGAAAATTATTCAAAATGTAAGACATTGTCCAGAACATGTTAATAAAACATAACTCAAGTGATAACATTAACAAGAAAAAGTACTTTCACTGAAAGCAGACACTTTGTTGATAATGGCCGAAAAAAAACCAGTTCTTGGACTAGAGAGAAAAGATAAAGATGATCATAAAAAAAATAGCTACCTTCTCCAAGATTCATAGCTATTTATTCAGAAATGATCATTACGGAACAAGACGAACACAAACAGGAAACGAAAATTATGTGACAATCGAACGCAACCAGATAATATCGGTAAATTGATCTTCAATGGTCTGATGTAGCACTTTTTAACTGGTTTTCGAACAAATTTCTAACGGTGAACCGAGTTCTCGGAAGATAGAACAAAGCTGTTACTCATTTCATTTTTTTCAGCAAAAGCAGTTACGATTTTAGCGTAGTCACATCACCATCCATAACAGCAAAGTTAATTGCTTTACAGATCTGCAAAATAATGAGTTCTGGCTGCTGATATGATCGTTAATCACGCGAGACATAACGCACTTATTGGCTGAGGCGCCTGAATGGAGAGAAACAAGAATTCTTGACAAGAACGGTTAACCAATCTTTTGTAAGCGAGCATCACGTAATGCAGAAGTATTTATTGTAGACGTGACTTACAGATCTTCAACAGTAACAGACTTTACTATTTTCATGCTCATTCCTTCCTTTAATTTTAATGAAATTGTGAAATTGTAGAATGAATATCTCTCCAAAAGCTAGTTTACTTTTGATTATATTTCGATTTCTAATTTATTTCTGCATTTCAGCACGTTATCTAATTAACGAAGTCTTTTAGGCTTTCGGAATATTTTACTCTTCTCATGGATGTATTGTAGTTTTACATTGTTGTTATCATCTAAAATTATTGACTTAGTTTTAGATAGGATTTCTTTAAGTAAGTAAATATTTAAGAAAAAATTTGTAATTAAGAATACTCACAACATTGATTTTACACTTCGATTTTTTTGCGAGTAATACCCACTACTTAACGTTGGCCGCTTCTTAACATTTGCTGCTGCTGGACATTTATTTATTTATTTAAGCTTAATTCAAGCTATAACATAATAATAAAAAATAAAAAATAAATAATAAGTCATAACAGATTGTGTAAGCTACAATATGAGCTATGATTATGGTAAATACAAACTGGGAGGAAGAAGAATTAAGAAAGGCGATCACGGTGGGCGGGATGAAAATATAAGGCTTTGTGAAGGGATGATTTACTCAGATGGAAGTGAAAGGAGGGAAGGTCGTTGACTTTTCGTAGCATCCTGGTAATTGGTTCGCGTTGACCGTAGTTCGTGCAATGGCGATCGAGTCGGAAAAGGGGAGTGGACCTAAGGTTGCGAGGATTGGTATAGATGGGTAAAGATTGCAGAATTGAAGGGCAGTCTATGGCACCAGCTAATAGCTGATGAATGAAGAGAATGTCGGAAACATCACGACGTTTACTTAGGGGTTGTAAGTCGATCAGTTTCAGACTGTCTTCATAAGGTGGAAGGTTGAATCTGTCTACCCACGGAAGATCACGTAGAGCAAAGCAAATGAACCTACGCTGGGCAGATTCAATTCTGTTAATGTGGGTTGTTTGTGAAGGTGACCATACCTGGCTGGCATATTCAAGGAGAGGTCTAACGAAGGAGATATAGAAAGTTTCGGAAACATAAGGATTGGAGAACTTTCTAGACCAGCGCTTCACAAACCCTAGTGCGGAGTTAGCTCTGTTAATTATGCTATCAATATGGGAACGGAAATTGAGTTCGCTATCACAAATTATTCCTCGGCCGCACAAAGAGGTAGCAATAGGGACTGGTACGTTGGTGAACATGTAGATTCTCGAGGTGGTGGTAAGACGCTTGCGAGAATAAGAGATGGACTGGCATTTGGAGACATTGAGCTCAAGAAAGTTTTTCATGCACCATGTGGTGAACGAATCGAGGTCTTTTTGTATAAGAAGAGAGTCGGTTGTGGAGAAGATATGCTTAATTGTTTTCATGTCATCAGCATAAATGGACAGCTCTGAGTGTTTGATGACACAATCAACATCATTAATTGTAAGGATGAAAATAAATGGACCGAGGTGGCTGCCCTGAGGGACGCCGGAACGAGCGACAATAGGGTTAGAAATGGATGTGCTGAAAAAAACATTGTACTGACGGTTGTTGAAGTAGGATTGAATCCAGGAGATGAATAGAGGGAGGAAGCCTAGGTGACCAAGTTTAAATAGGATAACGCTATGGGAGATCTCGTCAAAGGCTTTACTAAAATCGGTGGCGATAACATCAACATCTTTACCGTTTTCCAGGGCACATAGGGTTTTAGAGACGAATTCGGTTGGTGGTTGTATATCTTCCGTTGAGGAAGTCATGCTGGGAGAGGGAAAAGATAGACTTACAGTGGAAGTACATGGAACCATAGACCAGTTTTTCGAATAGTTTAGGTATGGATGATAATTTAGCAATGGGGCTGTAGTTGGATACATCGTTCTTGCAGTCTTTTTTGAAGATGGGAATAATGTAAGAGTTTTTCCATAATTGAGGGAAAATCCCTTGAGTGACCGAGAGGCGGAAAAGTAGAGTAAGGAGTTGAACTAGATGCATGGCACACTTTTTCAGAACGATGGCCGGAATGCCGTCGGGACCTGGGTGAAAGTCGTCCTCAAGCCCGTCAATACTGGCGATAACCTAAGGATCAGACGAAGAGGTATTCTCGAGCTTTAGGGTGGAGGGGTAACCATTGGATTTCTTTTTGAAATAATAAAGCTATAAAAATGCTTGGGGTCTAATATGAGGTTTGTTTTCATCCGTTGGAGGTACTCATAGTAGAGGGTATCACAACGTTCAGAAAAACAGGTGTAAGGAGACAAGTAGGAAGAATAGTCAGACCAAGTCTGGGTTAGAAGAAAAGTTTGCCAACATTTATTTCTCCTGTTGTGGAGAGAGCGTAATTCTTTGTCGTATCAAACGGGGGAGGAGGAGCAGTTTTTACGAGGAAGAAGAGGGATAGATTGTGTAAGACAATCGTGTTTTTCCGAATAAAATGTTTCTACAGCAACGTCAATTTGAAAATGTTGAGGGATAGTGCCAATGTTGGAGTTGAGGAGCAAATGATTTAATTTTTCAAAGTCACCTTTACGAAAATTTAAGGAAAGAGACGACTCGGAGCTTAAAGGGCATGAGGGTGTTCGTAGGAGAAAACGAGGAACAGGGGAGGATGGTGGTGTTCGAGGGAGGAGAGGAGGCGGTTGCTTTCCGCGACAGCTGAGTTAACTGCTTCTGAGGAAAAGATTAAGTCTAATTGTCTGTCCAGAAAGTTTCTGACTCCGCTAACTTGAAAGAGACCAGAAACAGAGACCTTATCGACTTCTTTGTCGGAAGAGGTGTTCAGGGGGACAAAGTGTGAACAGTCCTCAGACAATGACCATTGACCACAATTTATTTGTGGTGAATTTGATGTCTAGTTGTGAGTTGAAAAAAAATGTATGTTAGAGCATTTAATCTTTCTGTGCGATTTATTTCGTAAGCAGTGAAAACGTTCACGCACCGCAAATGTACGAAAACGTCTTCAACACGTATATGCACTATTGCGCTGAGAGATCAAGGATCTAATTCTCGCATCAATAACTCTTCGCGCCATAATTGGTACATGTTACTTATTAAACTTTTATTTTGGGAGTATTTTTTTTAAATTATTAACCGCATGTGTAGGGCCGTGAATATGTGTCCTATTTTTGACCTGGCTCTTACTAAGGATGTGCTTAAACGTTCTCTGTTATCTCGGCACCCCTGATTGTAGTGTTTGGGAGTGTTTTGGATTTTTACTAATATTTTATTGCATGGGTTATGGGAGCCTCATTCGCCTCAATATATGTTATATTCTGGTGAATAGGTCAATTGATTCCAGGCTTCTGCCTGTGAAGTGCGCCATCTGAGTTAGAAGGGTTAATTCTACAATTCTACATAAACAAATAATTTGTGCAAATAGAACAATCATTTCGATACGGATCAAGCTTTAATTGTTAGTTCTAGTAGACATTTGGCAAAAATTGTTAAATTTTTATAAATAACTTAAAGAAGCAAGAAACTCTAACGAAGTAAAACCTTGTCCATTATCTCCCGTGTGGTCTAGTGGCTAGGATACCTGGCTCTCACCCAGGAGGCCCGGGTTCGATTCCCGGCACGGGAAGAGTTCTTTTTGCAAAAATCATTACTATTTTTTTCTATCTTCAATTAATTTATTTGAAATAACATGGGTGTATACAAAATTGAGGCTTGAAATTATTAAGAATAACTTTACTGAGGATGAGTAGAATTCTTAATATAAAACAACACTCAGTTTTGTACAATCGAGTTAAACTATTTTGAATGCTTACCTCGAGTGAAGGGAATTCAAGAATAATGCAACCCGTTTGTGTCCTGTTAAGAACTTACAACTTTATTACAGTGTTATGTTTTTATATACAAATTCACAAAGTATTTACTTAATGCAAAATGTACGACCGTGAGAATTAATTTAGAAAACTTGCAAATTTAGTTATAAAGTTATGATGATCCTATTATAAATGTATGATAACATGGCTGTTTGAACGATTTGGAAAAATATGACAATTCTGCATAAAGTGCGTAAAGCATTGTGGGGAAGTGCAAAATTACTGGACTGTCTGGTTATAGGAGAATGTTATGAATTAGGGAAATGAGCAAAAACTTAAAATTTTGGTTGGTGGAGTTTTCTGTGAAAAAATAAATAAATAAAAAGAAACTATTTTATAAAAGTTACACAAATTAAACAACCTAAGTCAGGTTATAGTAGCGCCGATGAAGCCTTGTATAGTTTATACTGCGTCCACAGTGTTATTGCAATTAGATGTCTTACGTTCTGTGGCCTATTTCACCAGCCTTAAAATTTTGTAATTGTAATAATTTTTTTACAAATTTTGTGTGAACAATTTAAATTGCATTTCAGCAAATTTTTATTTTTAGGTACATAATTATAATTTATAATGGAAAAATTGTAAAATTTTTCCAGTGCTGTCTCACCAAATTTAATTTTAAATCTAAATTTACAATTACAATGTTTGTAAAATGTTCACATAATTGTGAGTTTATGTTACACCAAATGCAAGAGCCTCACGAAATTGATTCAGTTGTGAAAAATATTCAAATATTCCACAGGTCAATGATCGTTTGGTAAAAGTTTAGAAGTTTTAAAGATGTATTTCCACCGACATCATAGTAGCAGTGAAAGTAGTGATTCTGAGGATGTTCAATATAACAGAAGGCATGTTTATCGGGCGCATATAATTTTGATATAGCAAGTGTGTTTGAATTTAACGAAGGATTTCGTTTGACTCTATCTAAAGTAGAGGAGATAATTGCAGGGAAGCATTGTGCATGCTTCGAACAAAACTGCAAAAATTTCCCAGCACTTAATTCCGCTTTTCATTTAAATGGTAATGTTACTGAGAGGAAATTACCCAAATGGGGAATTTCTCAGTAACCTTATATGTGTTGTAAATGTCATTTCGTAGATTAATTTACATCCAATTTGCAGGTGAATGTTTTTACTAAATTATTAAGAGCAAAAAGAGAGATCACAGTGAACCTATCCCATTCAGATATGAACTAAGAGATTTCGTAGTCTCCCGAAAGAAAAAAACACGTAACGAAAGAATTGAAAAAGATTTACAGACTAATTTAATACCAAAATAACGATTTTTTAAAACTGCCAATTACTTAACCAAGCCATATGTCCGCTTATACGCATTAATCGACGAAAAGGGAAATTTCTCTTCTGAGAATTCCAAAATTAATTCTCACTCACTGATTTTTGACAGATAGTATTTACTGTTTGACAGTTAGAATTTACTTTTCCATACAAAATTGCTAGAACATTACCAGGCTATTTCATTCACGACCAGGGAAATTTAGGGAGCTGTTTTTCTATTTAGTATCTATTTAATGATATACGTATGCCATGTGTTTGCGGATGCATAGATGGAACATTGATCAAAATAGACGCTCCAAATGACTTCGAATCAGTTTATGTTGACAGGCAGGGAGATCACTCCATTAATTGTATGTTAGTGTGTGGGCCAGATTACACATTTTACGATGCCTACATTAATTGGCCTGGAAGTGCCAATGAATCCAGAGTTCTCCGAAATAGTCCACATCAATTATGAAACAACCGAGGATGAAATCGATAAAGAGAATTTCTATCACGAATCTAATCCAGTGGGACAAGCAAGATTGCAATTCCTCTTAAATCATTTTACTTAAATATTGATTCATAAAAAATTTAACACGATAACTAATAATGCTGTTTAAACTAAAAATATGATATAAAAGTGAATGACATGTCAGTTATAAAAAGAGCTTGTAAGAAGTACTAGTTGGCTTCTTCTCCAGAACTTATACACGTATTACTTGTATAAGCTTGAAGTTAAGATGTATTTCCTGCAGAGATTTCCGCCGTGTACTCACTTCGTAGGATTCCTTCTCCTTTTTTATGGCATCTAACCAAAAGTTATAAATTTCTAATTTTAGCCTTTCTTTTTTTAATGTTAAAATGTCATCATCGATCGCATTGGTTGAACCTGCTTTTCGTTTTAATGTTCTTTTCTCCAGTGTTCTTTAAGGTTAATGTGAAACTAACGTGTAAAACGTTAATAAATAAATACATTTTACCTGGGCCCCTGTTGATAACTTTCTCCATTGCTGAGTAGCATATGTTGATCATCTGAATTAGAACAAGATGTTGCGGTCTCATCTGCCTAATTTGCGATGCAACATCTGTTATTGCAACAAACTACTAAGCACACAAATAGTTATGTAAATAATTATTTGTATTTTGATAAACAAAAACGATGGCTACAAACTTTTGCTAGTGTAGCGATCGTGCAGGAGCATATTTATTTAGCTTAATAGATCCCCCTTCGTAACGACTTTCGAGGTACATTGAAAACTAATTTTGTTTAAAAACAAGCTGAAAATTACTAATATTTCCTAACAGATTTTTTAACGGTTTGTAAAAGAGATAGAATTTGATCAGCTTCCAAAAGTTTTACATCAGCTCCTTTTTACTTAGCCTTTATTTCCGTTGATACTTGCATGTCGCTGTACGACAGGTTGGGTATTCTATAAGAACTGGTTGTGCTTAAACTTTTCACAGCCTAGTAGAAATTATGGCAGAATTCAGATTCAAATTCATTGACTCTAAGAGCATTTAACGCCGCTTGGTTGTCCACATATGTAGTTGTCACTTGATTGTAAACGCTTTAAATTGTCTTTTATAATCGGCCACAGTTTCAGTTTTCAGCTTCGACGATAAATAAATATTGAGTTTTTTGCAGTAAACTGATACGCCCGTCCTAACTTAACACGTTGACGGTAATAATAACTGTAGTTGTCGATCTCTCTGTATCCTTAAATTTAGAGTATTTTTCGTATTAAGTATTGAAAGGTTAACTACTAAAGTTGCAAAGAAGCTTATTTGTATGCAGGCATGAGTAACTAAATTATGTGTCTAGTCATATTATTTATAATAAAAGTAATGGAAAAAAGACTGATCCATCAAAAAACTATATCCTCCCCGGCGGGGAATCGAACCCCGGTCTCCCGCGTGACAGGCGGGGATACTGACCACTATACTACCGAGGACTTAAATAAGGATTTCAAAATTTCACACTACGATCGCGTTTATCAATTATGGGTCTGTGACACCGAATTTTTTACGCTTTCTTTTAGTAAATTATGGCCACACTCAAGTTACGCTTTTTTAAAAGCTAATTGCACTACTACTATGTCACTAATTAGCTGGTCCTAACACGCAACAGAACCTCTACTGCATCCATTTTGTTCAGTTGTTATAATGTTATTTAATTCACAATGCTAGTATACTATGCTTCTTATTATTTTTGTGAATAATTTGTATATTATCAAAGGTCAAGTGACCGTTTACTAGAAGATGCCGAGTATAGGATGAACGAGGACCTAAAACAACTGTATTTGTGGTCTGAAGTTAACAAATTATTGCTGAATCTTTCTAAATGTAATGCAATTGTTATTTATAAAGAGGCTTTGGATTACACCTATGTTCCCCCTGTAATTCTGACACTAATATTCCTTACTGTAATAGAGTCAGAAATCTTGGTGTAATTGTCAATAAAACGCTAAGTTGGTCTGATCACGTAAGAAATGTAATTGGTGATGTATATGGAATCCTTAGAAAATTATCAATCTCCGCCCAATTTACTTATTATAATTTATTAATGTAAGATTTTCTGTAAGATAGACTCAGCATTCGCTCGCAGACTCAAGGCCGCTTTTAACTCAGCCGTTCGATAAGCACATGGACTTAAACGATTTGATCATGTCTCATCGTATTGTAATTCAATCTTTCTAATTATCTTAGTTTAGAACAGTATCGTTTCTTCACAAAATTATCTTGACTAAACAGCCCAATTATCTCCTCATAAAATTAAGTCATTCAGTATTTACTCGTAGTTGCTCGCTTTCAGTTCTAAATTTTAAATTATTATTATTAAACGCTTTTATTTAACTTCACTTGTATTATGTCCTGGAATTTTGTAATCAATATTTCACCCACTTCCACTGAAGCTATCGGGCAGAAATTTGGCACACACGTTTGGTTTTCGTGACAATGAACGATTACTTAAATGCCGCCATTTTTAATCCTGTTGCGGTTGCAAAAGTCTTAAGAAAGTATAAGACACTGCCTAATAAACAATACCTTATTTATGGATGCAATTTCTAATAAATAGTAAAATTTCTGTGAAAATAGTCTTTACAAATTTTAAACAACTTAAAAATGTTGACAAATAATAGTTTACACCAAAAAAGATCTGGTTTCTCATAGACTTTTTTTAATGTATTTTGGAGCGTAGATTCCAAAAATGGCAACATTTTTTTCTTATGAATCATTTTTGATATTCTCAAAAAAGCCGTTATTTGGCACTTTCCCCAGTTATTTACCCATCTATCCATCAATTTTTATCTGATCTACACGTGGCTAGTTCTACAAACTAAGGAATTTTCGGCGGCTCAGCTAAAATATCCCGAAAAATTTGTTACAAACTAATTTATTTGCATAACACTCTGAATAACATACTTATGTCTAGTTGGTGTCTAAAAATAATTTACATAGATTTAAAATTATTTTCTTGACGAAATTAGTATTCAAAGTACCAAATTCCCAGGAACCTGCAGTGTCCATCAAACAAAATGTAATCAAAAGTGTGATGTGATTTATTTACTACGACATTGAGGCCATAAATAAAACCAAAATAAAGTAGTACTTATTATATTTTCTTGCATTATTATTTTATTGTCGCAAAAATATTATAAAATCCTTTTCCACAATTTGTCCCAACGGTATCGTTCAGCTATCGTTCAGCTGAATCAGCTACGAAAGAGGCAAAGAATAGCACCTATCTTTTTGCTCCTAGCGTGTTGTTAGTCAGGCCGGCACAGTCAGCAGGAGAAGTCGCGTCGTAATCAGTCGGGTTCACATATTTTTGGTTAAAGGTTTTTAATCTTTTTTAATATCATTTAAAAATTCTCAGGAACCTGATCTCAGGATCCTGTCAAATAGAGACCTGAGATACTGAGAACTATCCAGGATCCTGAGAAGTTTATACTGAAATATTGTTTGTGTGCAAGATAATTTATTAAAATAAATATTTTGACTGTTTTACTTAACATAGGCTAACAGACGTTGTATTCTTGATAATAGACTAAATTTCGCAACTAGATGTGCAAAAAATGTCATGCCGAAATCAGACTCAGTTTCGTTCTTAGTTTGTAGAACAACCAATATATTACATACATATATACATTACATATTTTTTTGAAAGATAACTTTGTCCTCTTTCCAACGCTATGCTGTTTACTGTGATCGGATGAGAATTGATGAAGTTTCAGGGGCAAAAAGTCGAAAAAGAATTTTTAAAAAGTCACTAAATTTCAATTGCTCCGTTTAATTCGAAGAAAAATTGTTTTTCCTATTTTTAAGATTTAAGATGAAAGATCAATTTTTTACGAAAATTTTAAGTATAAATTTGCCCAAATCGGACAAAAAATGTAAAAGTTATTCAAAAAATGATAAAAGAAAATTTATTTCCGATCTGGATTACATGAAAATTAACAGAAATTCACGAATTCTACGAAGAAGCGCAAGCAAAAAGATTTACTTTCGACTGTGAAAATATAGAAATTTCCCTTTCTCATTCATTTTTGAATAACTTCTACATTTTCTGACTTACATTATTTATTTATATTTTGTTTGAAATAGTAACTTAGCTTTGATAATTTTGGGTTTACAAAGGATATAAGCACATTTTTCTGTATTCGAAGCACTATAAATAAAAGCGTGGGCAATATTGAAATTATAAAATAGTACTAGCGAAACTAAGCGAAATTATGCTGAATAATATAATTTCAATATCTAATGAGCGCCCAAGCTTTATTTATAGTCATACGAATACAGAAATTCCGTGAAGAAATATATTATTATGGTATATTATGGTTGAAATATATATTTTTGGCCCAAAATTTATGTGCTTATATCCTTTGTAAACCCAAAATTGTCAAAGCTTAGTTACTATTTCAAACAATATATTAATGTAAGTCAAAATTTATTTCACCCAAAATATTAAAAATGAGGTACTATTTTATTAATTATTTCATGAAAATATTATTTTCAGCCTAAATTTATTATAGCAAAAACTAATTTTGTCTTTTTTAATACATTTATATATTTTATTGTTGAATAAAAGCTTTTTTTAAATATTTTTTTATTGTGTAATTTAATTCGTTTCCGTGTTACTGAGAGACAATTCTTGGTTTAGTCCGTCAGGCTGTGGAATACTCTTCCACTTGAAATTAGAAGGAGCAGCGGTAAGCGTAACTTCCTAAATCTATTTTTTGATTATTTATGCACAGATTAGCTTGGTATTCTGTTTTAGGCGGTCAAAAAAAGGCTCTTTTCATTAATTTTTTAGGAAGGAATTGTTATAAATAATTATAAATAGTTTATTTGGGTCATCTAATACACTGTTAATACACAGAAAAAACAATTTTTTTTCACTCTTCTTATTCTTCAAAATGGCGGCTGAAGGTAACTCCGTGAAAAAAAGGTAGTTCGCTGGCGGCGGTGATATATCGATAATGGCTCATCTAAAATGAAAAAATCAAAATTGCTTACATTCAGTATGCGTGTAGTTCTAGCCCGAACTACGGATATTAATTTTTATCTCTAAATAAAAAAATGGCGGACATTTAAAAATAAATAAAAAAATGCGGCTTTTTTTCATTGTTTTTGTGTCAAAATAAGTAGTAAAAATCAAAATTTAAATGCGATCGTAGTTCAGGCTAGAGCTGTTTATGTGTACAATATGTGTTTAAAATTTCATGAAGATGAGTTCAGTGGTTTCGGAGAAATCACTGCCGCCGACCGTAAAAATATAGTTTTGAGAAAAATGCGTTTAAAGTTTTTTACCTTCTCGAAGAGAGAGAATTCGTATTTCGGATGGCCACAGACCTCAAGAAATGTCCATTCAGAGGGATTTAAGGAAAAATATCAATCTTTGGAATGTCACAGTTATTGAACAGATGTAATTTAAAAACTGTTACGTTCTTACAATTTTACCTGTTGACCTTTTATTTTGTTTTTCAAATTCATTTATTTATGGTTATGTACATGAAAGATTCTTGAGCTTAACAAGTTCTATAAAATATTAAAGTTGGCAAATAAAGTAATGCATTGTTGAATTGGTAATTAAGCATAGTCGTAAATCTGGACGTAAAGATGAAATAAACATATTTCGAAACCGGTCTCCAGTAAAAAATTTTCTGTTTTATTTTTAAAACCTCACAAAGCTAATAGGGTGATACGACTCGTAATTCTATTCTAATTTAGTAATAGTAGATAAAAAATAAAGGAAAACAAATTTATTACAATTAAGTAACAATAATATAAAGAGTTGCAAACGTCGGAGCAGACAACTGTCAACCTGAACCCATCAAATAAGTTATGCGTAAAGATAATTTCATCTTCAACTAATGATAATATGATGAAAGTATAATTATGCAAACATTAAACATTCGGATTATTTACTATATATTCAAAAATCAATTCCTTAAAACGACCTAATTTCTAATTTGAATTAATTTTATATTATTTTTGTACAACTACCTAAATCTATTGTTCTTATTTTCAATGGAATTAAATGTACAAAATTCTCAATGGCACGCAACGTAATCTCCAAAAATGTAGGTTTTTGGATATCCGGGAACTAATTCAACTATTCGAGTATTGCAAAAAGAACATCCTCCCCGGCGGGGAATCGAACCCCGGTCTCCCGCGTGACAGGCGGGGATACTGACCACTATACTACCGAGGACTTGTAAATCGTTTGAAAAATTGTATGTTATAAAAAAATCGATTTATGAAGTACAAAGATCTTTAAATTTGAGTCAGTCGAAATGACACAGCAAGAACTTTCCAAAGCCACACGATCTAACGCAGACTGAACTGCTCATGTGCAAGTCAATGCGATCAATCTATTCTGTGTGTGTGCGCCAAGCATTGCTCATGCTCGAATACTGTATAAACGTGTTTCCATTTCCAGTTTTAGCCATGCTCTGCAATCATCTGATCGCTTTGGGATGAACAGTTCATACAAAGTCTTTTTAGACTGCTATTGAGCTAGGCATCTTGCAGAGCAAGAAAGCGATGAATAAAGGATTAACTTTGCTGACTCCTCAGAATAGACGAATAATCCAAAAAAAGCGGCCGTTTACAGTTCTTCTTTATATACATAACTATAAAAAAATCGAATGGTTAAAAATGCCTGTAGTAAATAAGCGCACTTTTCAAAGCTAATTACGTTGATAAAGAAAGACCACAAAACCTCATTTTTTGTAGAACATGATCGGGCTAATCATGGCAATCGGTAATCGGATACCGTACTAAATTAGAACATGCATTAAGATCACCGACTGTATAAATCGATGCTAGATCAATAAGATGCCAATCTATAATTGGCAATGGCACGAGGCATCATAAAGCAGGCGGAAAAGAAGTATTATTAGATTCAACATAACAAGATCGACGGTGTCATTGATCTTTCTGGTTGAAGTGAACAAATTGCGCTCAAGACAGATAACTGTAAGCCGATTACACGGCTTGTGATCTTTTCCATCCATGATTAAATCGAGAAAAAAGGTAATGACCAGGTGGGAATTATAGAGCTTTATATACCACGATATGTGCAGAATAATGGGAATTTTCTGGTAAATAAACTTTCAAAAATGTTGCGATATAAATTTGACATAATTAGCTTTTGGAGCAAAAATTAATCCTCCCCGGCGGGGAATCGAACCCCGGTCTCCCGCGTGACAGGCGGGGATACTGACCACTATACTACCGAGGACTTGACGATGCGGATTAAAATTTAACATTTCATCAGATTTATGTAATTAAGATTAAAAGAATTATTGTAGTTTGAAAAAGAGTATTTTGTTGTTATTCACCTTGATTTTGCGATGAACCCCATTTAACTGTAGTAAATAGATTTAAGACAACAAACTATGTTAAGTAATTTTCTAGAAAACATCCTCCATCCCCTATTGATTAGGGTTGTGGGGAATATTAAAGGGTGTAATTATAATATTTTTCTGTTGGAATTATTCGTCGTTCTCCTTTTGAGAAAAAGTTATAAATTTGGTGTAGAATTATTCCCTGTTACATAAACTCTTCCTAAAATATTCTGTAAAAGGCAAATTTAAATTTTGAATAACTTCTTATCGAAAGTTGAGCACCTTTAATACCCCCACACCACCTACAACCCCAAATTTATAGGAGGTAGGGGATGTTTTCTAGAAAATTACCAATCAGATAACAATACGAAATTCCGTGCGCTCGGAACTTAAAGATTTTGACCCCTCCCCCTCGGCCCCCTTTGCAATTAAAAAAATATATTTTTTAAATTTGCAAGGATACCAGAATCCGCTGGTGTTCCATTGTATTGGTAAAACTAATATTATACAGAGGGATGTCCTCTAATAGATCTGGCATAGTATTCTCCAAAATGTTCGCATACATTTTTTCATTTAAGTAGTTGCGATGAAATAAAATGGGTGCCGATGATACCAGCCTAAACATTGGTTTAGAATTCGGGCTTGAAGGAGGATGTTGCAAAAGTTTCCATCCATGGAATTCGTCCCAGAAACGCGCCGTTGTCCATGTCCAATTACAAAAGCCAAATGCAAAATTCTAATCTTCTCTCAGAATATTCTTCCAGCAGTCCTTGAAATGCGATATAATGATATGAACGTAATATCTCACGATGAATAACCCTCCAAACTTTAACTGAAAACACTCCTACTCGTCTTGCGCCTCGTCTCGTGCTCGTTTCAGGGTCTTGCCCGACAAGGGTGTTTATTTACTGCTCGACGTAGGCAGAATCTTCCAATGTTTCAACTCGTAATTCCGTGCTGTTTGACTTTTCGCAAAGATTACTTACTACTAGATAAAAAGATTCGGAAAAGGAAGTGAAAATTTTTTGGTTGCTTATATATATTTCCCGCATCGGGCAACCCTGCAGTCAGAACTAAAAATTTGTTTTCCGGGAGAGTTTGTGGGTAGGAGACAAGTATACTGTTCTTATATGCATTTACAAATGTCAAATATCCTTCACTCATTAAAAGATCAGAACACATTGACAGTTTGAAAGTTTCTTACGCACACAAGTAACTAACTCAGTCATGTGACTCACATGAATTCTTTTTATTGGTGGTACGTTTTGGTACATTTTTACTCTTCGATAAGATTTGGTGGTACTTCTTTGGCAGGAATCTGTGATTCTCTCCGAAAGAGAACAGAATTTTGACAGCAGAAATGATTGTAATTTTGACAGCAGTAAATTACTGCACACTACCTGTACTCTTTATTTGCATGTATATTTTCATGACTTTAAAAACTAGATATATTTCGTGTTAATGTGGTGACAGTGTTACTTTTTTAAGACTAGATGGGGAATTTAGGGAGCAGGTTATATAGTAGTAAGTTATTTTTGCTTTCGGTTTCTCTTAATCTTCGAAAAGGCCACGAATATACCCCTCTTTGCGGTGCACGTCGATTAGGTAATCTCCTTTCACATTCCAGTACAGCCGCTTTTTAGTTTCCGTCTACTACACAATAAATGTAAATTATACCCGCCTATTCTTCAAAAGTAAATTCTTGCAATTTCTAATATTTTTTTTAGTTAAACTATGTAACTTAGAAAAAGAGGAAGTTGTTATCCAGTTCTGAGATAAGTATCCAATTCTTGCTGATTCCGATTCCGTATAGTATGTATTAGGCAAGAGAAGCGCAGATTTTGATTCTTTATACATGCTTATGTAAAATGCTTGGAGCAGTGGCGGATCTAGGATTTTACCATGGGGTTTTTTGGATTTTTACATCGAAAATTATTATTAAGACAACTGTTTGATTTACTATAACAATAAAAAGTATTTCTCTTTTTTGGCGGATCCTATGAACAAATGATAGTGACGAGTATAGTTTTTTCGGGTTTTGAAAATTGCGCGCCTTGTGAACTAAAAACGTCCGGAGTGCGGTCAGCAGGACTCCTACTACTATTTTCTTAAAAAAAGAGTATTGTTTCCCTACTTTGGGCATAATGCCAAGACTTCGAGAATTTGTTACTCGTTCATTTTCTCTTGTCCGTAGCTAAAGAATTCGCAAACCGTTCGGCAAGTGTTAAGAACAATCGCTTTCAGTATTGTGTGTGCATTATTTTTATGTAATTTCAGTGTTTGTATATTTGTGTGTACTGTATCGAACTGTTGATGCTTCAAATATCCTATATTTCAGTTAGCATCGAGCCTCTATATATATTCGACCAAGTATTAGCGATTGGTCAGTGACGTACGAATATGTACGCAAATTTACGTGAATAATATCTGAAAAATTGTAACGGGACTCGATCTACGGAGTTTGTATGTATAAGGACGTATAAAACGAGGGGGAGGGGCGAATCTTTCTTTGCCCCAGGCGCCCAATAATCTAGGTACGCCACTGCATCGTCAGTCATACTTGGGATGAGCTTCGTTCATCGCGGGGACCTATTCTAAATAAAACCTAAATTGATTGCCAACAGCTAATAGTGATTAAAAGCGGAACCACTTACGTGCACAAACTTTCCGTGTAAATACTTACTCATATAGGGGAAGAAAATTGTCCACAAACCAAAAAATCGAGGGAACATGTTTCATGTAAACTCTTAAAAATCAAGAAGAAAATTCACGAAACACGAGAGTTTATTTAAACTGCACTTGGAATTATAATCTATCTATTATATCTAATAAATTTTAATCACCAAATTGTCCTTCATTAATTACTTTATTCAATCAATTCACTTTAGTCACTCAACCTAACTTCAATTACTAAACATAAATACTGAACAGCTGTTTGTACTTTTGCAAGAAAATATGGCCGATCATGCACCATTTAGAAAGTTTGGGTAAGTTCGTGCATCAGGAGTAAATGTGAGGTCGATTTTATCGATTTATGGTGGAACGCAGAATGGGTAAGTTCGAGCATATGCGGGATCCCAACTTTTGATGAGGGAACACACCTATAGTTTAAAGAATAGTGCGCCCTGAAGACAACGAAAAAAGCATACAGTTTTTTATTCCCCTTTTCCCAGCTAAGTTTTACAATATTGATTGAAAATATTGTCCACAGTACCCAGTTTAAAACCAATTTCCAGGCTGGTTTTAGAGCAAAAAGAAGGGAAATCATGTTTATCACTTAATTTAGAGTTACGAATCGAATTTATTAAGACCGATCCAGATCTTTTATTACCGTAATATCTATGGAGGAGTGAAAAGAAGCGAAGGAAAACATAAAAGGAAGAAACTTTATGTTCCCGATATAATGAAACAATGCTGAAGAACTCCTGTAACCGAAAGTTAATGTTGATTTAATAAAATTTGGAACGAAAACCATAAAATAAGTAAATTTTTGCTAGTGCCAGAGCTGTAAAATTATTTTTTTTGGTAGAAAAACAAGATTTTAAAGACTCCAAGAATTTTTCTGGAGTAATCCTATAAAAAGTTAAATCAAAAGAAATAGAAGGAACCCAAAATATTAAAAAAAAATATCGACCCGATTGGCAAAGTAACATAGTCCTGTTTGAAAAAATATGGAATGCATTCCAATAGTGGGCAAAAAGATATACTATCAATTACTTTGATAGGTGAAGCAGGCTGATTTTCTTAAAAAGTGGCGGCCGAAACCATTTTAACGCATCAAAGGGTTGTCCCCTAGGCTTTGACCACATCATATATAAAAAAAGCGATTAATACGTGGAAAAAGTCGGAAACATTTAAAAGTCAAAAGTTTTTTTTTGTTCCTTATTACATTAAATTTTTTTGTTTTATTCGAGTTTGTAGATTCAAGCAAAACTACGTGGCCCCTAACAACAAAAAAGGGTGAAATTTTGTTTTCTTACACTTAAAACCCGCCCTTCTCCTGAGCTAAGTATATTGTTCGCCTGAAGTGGTTGTAACAACTTATGAGTTCTCTTTCGGACATAGGTTTGTCACATAATCTTCGTGATTCTACACTTTGTAGTCCCTTTCCATCTTTCCTTCGCACGGTCCAACAAGTCGTCACTGAGGTGCTTGATATCGACTTGTATTGGAGGTCGTATTTGCACTGCCACTTGAGCCTCCAATTCAGCCCCTTTCTTATCGGAATCATCCGCCGCTTCGTTCCCAACTATATCTCTGTGGTTTGGTACTCAAAAAATGTGCGCCTTTCTCTTTAGACTTTGCACGGCTCTGAACATAGTTTTAAATTTGCATGCTTTAGACCCCACAACTTTTAGAACTGCTTTGCTGTCCTGACCGAGCAGCTTACAGCCATTTTGGCTGCCTTATGTATAGCTACGGCTTCCACTTGAAAGGGAAGTAGGATTGATTGATGATTCAGTTCTTGGCCTTGGCCTCTATTCCTTATGCCATTTTAAAGCCATCCGTATTGATATTGGTGAAGTTCACAGATTCCCATCTTCTAGATTCCCAGAACAGCCTATCTGGTATACTACGCTGAACTTCTTATTGAAGTTTCTAGTCGGTAATATGTAGTTAGTGAGACTTTATCCCTTAAAAAAACTAATGTTGTTCGAAAACTTAGAAATTTGGAAGCCTAGGCTGTGAAAGAAATGACAACTTGCCTGCAGCAGATCCGGATAATATGGAAGATGGTGAAGATTCCTATTCTCCATTCGATTTTTAAAGAATCCCTTTTTAAAAATTCCATATTAATATATTTATTAACTTGGCTACGTCATCATAAGTTGAATTAATTCATAAGTTTAATAATTATCACATTTTTTAGCATATCGATTTCACTTCTACAATTACCCTCATTCGAAACAACACTTCACATGAAGATGCTCATTCCATCAAGCAAAAAAAAACAACAATCAATTTCTCATGTTTATGTAAATTCAAATATCGAACGTGATTGTTTAATGTTCTTTTACATAGCAAGCCGCCTAGTGCATGGCTTCTGTAGAAAATTATGAGACCTGCTTATTGTTGTTTTTTTGAAAAATGCTCACACCAAACATTATTAAGTGTAATTGTGAGAAGTTTCACTGGTACCATCACGCTAAATTTCATTTAGTTGTAACTTGACGGCACGATATTGTGTTGCCGCAGAGAAACCTTCACCATCTTGGACGATCCCCGACTTTATCTAGTTAGATAAGATTTATCTTAATTTTATTCCTTTCGTCAATTATAATTAAAAAAACAGTAGCTGAATGCACTTAAATGTGGTTTAGAAAAAAAGATAATAATTAATTTAAATTGCTACTTAACATGTCAATCTTTTGTTTGTAGAGTTTTTGTCAGAAATATTCTTGTCGCTAATAAAGGATTGTCACGCTATAGCTCCCGCTCTATCCAGCAGTTGACAGTAGCGGTCGATTGAATTAATTAATTAATTTAAACAAATTACAAATTAATTACATAAAAACTGTCATGCATCAAAGAGTTTCAAAAATACTCGAAGCGTTGGTTATGTTATCAAATCGTTATCGATATTTGACTTGCCTGCAAAAGTGTAAAAGCATGTCCAATGAAAATTTAAATGATTATGCTCACGTTAGCATAGCTAATTTTCCGGCTAATCAGGTTTACTGCTGTGCTTCAGACCGTACATTGGTTACGTGTAGGCCGGAATCCCCTAAACCATGCAGGTACGACAGTTTTATTAGAGAAAACATCACAAATATCTAACTAAGTGCCTGATGAAATATGAAGAAAATATGCTCGCGAAGCGTGGTACAAGTTCACAAGTTCACAACCGCAATACAAACCAATTATGTCGTGAACTTGGATGCACGACAGACTGTCTCCATTCGGCATGCAAGTGAAAGTGATGAAGTCAATCATAATTCATACGATTTTATTAGACAACTTCTGAATTCTGCTATTTGACCACTTTATGGATACTTGCCTTTGCCAGTGCAAAGTGTGGAAATAAATCTACCTTAACAACAGCATTTAATTTAGCGATCTTTGGAAAGTACGAAGTAGGGGAGACCGGGGCTAGATGTCAGAGTTTTGAAATATCGCAATTTTTGTATCAATATCTTGAGATAAATATCAACTTTATAACATTGAAATGAAGCCTGAATATTCTAAAATCTATTTCAATATAAATGATTTCATAAGTTAGTAAAGTAATATATACACTACTGTCCAAAAAAGAAAAAAACTGACCAAAGGCGAGAACTATTGCTTTATCATCCTCCTCCAATTATTCTACCTGCATAGAATGCATATTTTGCTTGCCGAAATAATCAGTCTTATTCGAGCGGTTAAAGAGTTAACAGTCACGTTAAAATATATAGGTGTCAATATATTTTTAGTGTAAATTAGTGAGATTTTTTTGCAAATTTAAATAATTTTAAATCGAGATGTCTCAAGTGCACAGGTAAGTTTCTTACAAATTTTCTTAAAGTTTAAAGTGTTTTATTATTAGAAAATATAAAACAAATATTAAATAGAAATACTTAATGTATTTGTATTTATATATTTTTTTAATATACCAAGATTTTTGCTGTTGTCTTAACAGTCGATTTATTTGCCTTAAGGTAACCAGTACCAGTACCAGTTTTTCGACCCCAAATAATTACACTGCAACTGTTTTCGATTATGAATACAAAAGAAACCACTCTTTCAGACGACATAAACTATCACATGAGGAGAAAGGAATCATCGTTGGACTTTCTCAAAGTGGAAAATCCCAGCAGGAAATCGTAATGGAGCTAAGGAAGCGTAGGACTACTATAAGCAAAAGTGGCGTTCAGTATGTCCTTAAAGCATATAATGAGCGGAGAACCACATCAAGGCAAAAGGGATCTAGAAGACCACCGATTACCACATCCTTAGATGACCACGCTTTACTTTACTTTAAGAAATTGGAAAACCAATGTGTCGACTCTTGCCCGAGAATTTACGACATCAAAAGGGATAAAAGTCAGTAGGCGAACAATAACACGACAACTGATGAAGGAGGGACTACAAACTTATCGCTGTAGGAAAGTTCCCTTGCTTACATCAGATTGCAATGGGCAAGAGACAATCAAAATACCGATTGGAGTAAGCTCATCTGGTTTGATGAAAGACGATTTTTTTACTCTCGCACAGACCTGAAACTTGCATTAGAAAACGAGGAGAGCAATTTCGGTCGACTGTGTCACAAATACTGTCAAAGGCCGACTTGGTGTAATGGTTTGGGGCTGTTCAAATCTGAAGGTGTTGGTAAGCTTCATAGAATCAAAACCGGAGTCCGCATTAATGCCACGGCCTTCATACATAAAATTTTTGGAAAATTTACTTCTTCCTACCTTTAGAAGATTACAAACACCAAGAATTTGAATTTTCCAGCAGGACAATGCCTCTTGCCGCACAGCGAGAGCAGTATAGGCCTGGTTTGAGGAGAATAATATTCAAGTGCTGCAAAATTGGCCTGCCCAAAGTCCCGATCTAAGCTCCATCGAAAATTTATGGGACTACATCGACCGCAAAATCAACAGAGAATCAATACACACCATAGAGCAACTTTACCAGGAAATCGAGGTACCTTAATTGCCTCTCTAATTGCATCTGTGCCAGCTCATCCATCTAGAAGCGGTAATAAAAAATAAAGGCGGTCACACAAGATGTTGAGATGTATTTACAGCGTAATTAATGATAACGAAATATAACTAATTCTTTGAACCAATAACCATTTTGTCTTTTAATTACAATACCGTTTCTACATAATTTTTCAGGTTTATGTTTATGAAAGGGTCATAAACCCATAAAAATGTAAAAAGTTGTAGGTGATCAGTTTTTTTTGGACAGTAGTGTATATTACCATTTTATTAAAACAAGAATTTTGTGACAATCTTACGCTTGGCCGGGTTAGTTGTCACAGAACTCAGTCCTGGTTGTCAGAACGAAAAATAAAGACCCAAAATTTATTTGAGCTTTTTAATTAAACAGAAAATTTTTATTTTTCTCAAAATAATAAAGAAGAACAAAAATCCTATCCTTTTCTTCTATTGCTTCTTCTTTTTATCTTTACGTTCTTCAATAAATTTTTGCTGCCTCTTCTTCTCTTCTATATCCATCTGCATCTGTTAAGGTAGAAGATTTTTCCCTTCGAGTGTATTTATGTTTTCCAGATTTTCTGGCGGATGCTTTTGGTAGTGGTCGAACAGATAATGGAGAATGTCGTAATCCACTTGGTCCAGCTTGAGGGTCATCCAAATTGTGGTGTTTGAGCACAGCTAAAACATTGAAACCGCTAATAGTGTGTACAGCTTTCTGTTATTTCGTTGTTCCTGACTGAGAAGCATTTAATATGTGCTTTTTTGGTCTAGCCCAATCATCCGATTTTGTAACTTACTTGCTTCCTGTTGATTGACATTTATTTGATATTATTCGTGCCCGGGAAACTCGTCAGTAGAAGCTATTATTTTGTGTTCGTCATTAATGTTGATAATTGCACTGGGTGTTATATTTCCTTGAATAGTATCCAAAGGAAATGTTTTGGCAACGACCACTGCATTGTCATATATGGAAAATGTTGACCCAGGATTATTGGTCAACCACTCAGCTATATCCGTATTGATATATTTTTTTAATGGGCCGAGCACTGATCTATCAAGCGGTTGTAGAGGATTAGTACAAGGCGGAGGGAACGACAGTATGATTATGTCATTTGCTTTAACATTATTCAATCCTTCGATGGAGAGTGAGAACCATGATTATCCAAAAACAAAAGGCTGGGGTTCTCAGTTGAACATTTGTCGACTGTGAAAATGTTTCAAAAACTCAAAAAATAGTGTTTCAGATGAATCCCTCCTTAGCAACCTGAAGGTTCATCTATAATGAAGTGGTCAGTGAAGTGAACGCGCGAGGGAAGACAAAAAAAGGTGGAACTGTATTCCCAGTAGCTGAAAAAATAACCATTAAGATAGAAGAAAAATGTAAAACTATAGTACGAGTAGGTAATACTTGAAATGGCTACCGCCATGTTAACAAAATTACCTCATTCAGCAGATGTTACTGCTCCAACCTGCTTAAATCCTCGACGAGCTACCACTCTTTTGGGCTACTGAACCGTTGTGATTCCCGTCTCATCCATGTTCCAAATGTCCTTGCATTCTATTTTGTACTTGTCGATGACTAGTTGAAAATTATCAAAAAAAAGATTGACATGGTGGAACGAGCCCAGCTAGTCGCTTCGGGAGTCCTTAAGGATAAGTTGGAATGTCGTTTCATAAAAAATGTAAACCAATCTGGGCCATCCATTTTGTTTACAGTCCATGCTCTTGGTATTTCTAGGTTGTTGGATGCGTCCAAATCGTACCCAAGTTTACGCATTTCTTTTGGAAATAGCCCATAATATGTTTTTGAAGCTTGTAATAAGTAGCTGACCGATTCAGTTTCCAACTGAGGTTTTAATACAAGTCTATCTAAAGGTTTTTTTGCATTATCATGCAAGAGTACGATAATTAATGTCCAAATCTCTTGCGATACTTCTAATCGTTTTGTTTTTTCATGTTGCGCATGGTCAACAACGACAGTATGAAGCGTTAAGCTCGCATAGTTTTGACCTCTAGTGATCTTCCTGTGATAGTTTCGGGGCATTTCTTGAATCATAATTAACAAAATTATGAAAATTCAAATTCGTTCGGGGTAAGTTGTCACATGTGACAACCATTCCCACTTTTTGTGTGACAACCAACCCCAGAGCAATTGTAGAAAAATAAAAAATTATAAAAGAAGGAAAAGCTTATTTGAGAAAAATTACTTTGAAATTGAAAGTTTACATACTATCTCATATTTAAAAAATGGAAACCTAATAAATAACAAGTGAAAATATACTTACTTTTAATTACTAAAATCAGACAATCGTCTATCTACTTCACACAAAGAATTGCACTAAACTATGAGTTTGTTGTTTGCCCCGGTACCCCTATATAGACAATATGACAAAATACAAGCAATTATATGTTGAAAAAAAGACTCTTATCTTATTAATTGGCAATAGTAAAGCACTGTGCGGAGTGTATTGCAACGTCAAATAGGGAAGAGCGAAAAATCGTGTTAAGACAGCAACAGTGTTACTTCCGGTGCTTCACAGTTCTTCTTCAGTGAATGTAAGTGTGAGAACTGTCAGAAAAACGCTGAGTGAATTTGGATTAATAGTTCGACATCCATCAAAATACCACATTAAAAAAAATGAAGGAAAAACGACAAATTTTGTCAAAAGAACGCAAACTGTGGACGAAAAATGATTGGGCTCGAATCATTTTCTCAGATAAATCAAAATTTATACTTTACAGATGGTCCAGATGGCACAGAAAGAAGAAAGGGAGGACCATAGAGTGATGACTGTTTTCTCCGCCCCGGACGGTTAAACGTTCGCCTTACTTAGGGGGGGGGGGGGTTAAATTCCCGTTTTGCTTTTTGCATGTGTTGATAGTACAATTCCTCAAGAATATGCAGTTAAAATTTAAGGTCGATTGGAGCAAGACTGCCGGAGACAGTGCCTCGGGTCTCCCTCCATTCGATCCGACTTATAGCGATAACGAACAACTAAAAACGTGTTAAAAGTTTAAACGCGCTTTTTTGAATATAGCGTTTCTAAAGTAGATGTACACTGTAACTCAAAATTTACTTCACCGATCCTCTTCAAATTTGACACACTCCTTTAACACATGAAATATAAGGTAATGACGTCGAGATTTTTTTTTGCATTATAATTAGTTTTACAATGACAAATAAATTTATTTTTGCCTTTTTTTTTTAAAGAAAAATTCGTTTTTTGACTTCTAAGTGATGCCAAAAACTGAAAAATCGACGAAAGAAAAAAATCGTCATTACCTCGAGAAACTTATAAACTAACCAAATATGTATATTCTATTTTTTGATTTCAGATGATCCAGTGATAAGTTATGATGTCCACCGCAATGTACCTTTTTTTGAGGAGTACCTATGCGAAGATTTGCTTTCAGAAAATTATTTTTCAATATTTTACGCTAAAAGTTTTACTGGATACTCTTAAAATGATACTTTATTATGTGTTCAATTTATAAATGAATTCAATTTACCATATGGTAAAAAAAATTATCAAAACTATGCGTAAAAATTAGCGAATTAACCCCCCCCCCCCCCCCTCCCCCACGTTACGTTACGTTTTTTTAACTAATTATGTACTTTATTTTATTACAACATGCCATAAAAACGTTAGACGGAAAGGAAATAGTATTTAAATCTTTGATACTTAAATATGGTGTTGAAATTTATAGAACTCCTGCTTCTTTCGTAAATTAATAACATTACCAGTAAAACTATTCGTAATGGAAGATACCTTAAGTTGTTTACGAATAACCATTAAGCAAAATCAGATAGAATTATGATATTAAATTCTTACTCCTTTTATTAATGTTTAGAAAATACAATACTGGTTTTTTTATCATTTCAGTGAACTATCCTCATACTGCATTGGATATCAGATGGCACCAAGTGCTTGCCAAAATCCGCCAGGTTCACAGGTTGGTCCTCCCAAAATGACAACGGATACTCCCATATCGTGGCCACCAAACTTTACAGTAAAGGTAATTTTGAAAATAATATTAGACTGACCATATTTAATTTGCGTGAATTGAAATAATGTACAGTGTAGTCGAAAATTGTAGGCAAATATTCCATCCCCTAGTCCATCACTTGTTAATTAAGACAGGGAAAGTGGAGGGAAGGGGGGGGCTTCTTTATTATTTAAGAAAATTTAATTTTAATTCATCCACTAATAGTAGCAAAACTAAACACCCATGTTTATCATGTTCATAGTCCTGGTGGATATATTCCCCGTTCCGGTGATTACCTATGTATGCAGTACCATATTATGCCAGCACGGGGCTTGTAGCAAATGCTAACAAGAGGCCCTTGGTTTGCACTTTTACAAAAAAAGCTTTCCTCGATTTAATTCAGACAAATTTAAAGATAACACTAGTCAAATCAATGTTTCTAAGCAAATCGTATTCTATGTTCATAAAGGTGAAGTCAATAAGCCATTCTTGTCCCATCGTGTTCCCTAACTCATTTATAATGTGCTTTAAGGTGGTATTCCCGTTTTTCACGCGATACTCGTTCATTATTTCAATATTAATTTTAATACATAAAAATACATACTTAACGGATATGGTTGTACCTTGCGTTTATTGCAGGATCTAAACTTTACAAAAGTCTTTAATTTGGGCTTGAAATTTACCTTTCGCGAATCATACCTACTCATTCTTGGCAGGATTGCGTCCGTTTGAGTCATCTGAAATTAACAAATGAGGTGTCATTTGATTTAGGAGAAAAGCCATTACAAGATGAACTACGCTTATCAATATCCAATTATTCGTTAAAAAATTGCAGCCTATAAAATTTTTTTTTAATTTGTCTTTTTTTTCTAATTTTTTTATTAAAAATAATAGTTAGTTGTTTTGTATCATCACGATAGTAGTTCATCTTTTTCCTTAAATCATGGCGAATAATTTGATATATCACTCATTAAATTCTGTAAGACCGTTTTCGAGAAATCTTGCCAAGAAGTTGAGAAAAGTTGGTTCTGAGAAAATCGCGTTTAAAGTTTTATCTCAGTTTTTACTACTAGGGATTTCACGGGGAAGGTAGTGGTGGAAATGCGTATCTCTTCAAAACTAAAACAGATACCGCGATAAAATTTAAAACCAAGATTATATGGTCATAGTGGAATAAGAAAATGCCAAAAAATTTTTTTCGATTTTTTCAAACCGAAAAACGGGAATACCCCCTTAATGTTGAAAAAGGACGTTCTCCACTATAGTTGGTGATCATCAAAGGCAAGGTCCAACTCCTATAGGCACAAACGATATTTACCGCAGTAGACTCCATCGGAAGTTATAGACTTGCAAATGCTGTATATCAACGAAAAACATTATAGGGACTTTACAACCAAATCTATCAATATCTCCATTTTAAATATAAAATTGTATTCTTCTTGTCAAATAATCAACGCACAGGGACTAACACTTTCTATATCTTATTAGTTGACATATCATTGATTTAAAAGTTACTGTAGGAAATTTCCTGAAATTTGAACTTCTATTTACCTTTACATGCTGGTTTCGGCTTTCCAAGCTTTTAACTCAAAACCAGAATTATTGGAGATACAACATTTGTGCACTTAACGATCGACAGCTGTTTTGAGCAGCTCAGCAAACTGCACCAGTTCGTTGCCTAGGATTTCTTTCAAACTGTCTGGGTAATCACTGACGATAATTGGAGTTCTTTTTTCAAAATCTCTTGTACTGTAAAAGATTCTAATTGCGGAAGTATTCCAAATACACTATTTACTTGATGGTACACTTCCATGCGTTTCTAATGCAGTCAGTACATTATCATATTAGGTACTTCATCGAGTACAGTAGAGTCACTAAAATGGTCGCTATTGTATTTCGCTTGCGTCGTCTTGAAGTCTGTTGCTGATATTCTTCACAACCATTTAGGACTATGGCTTTTGCCTCGATATCTGAAAATGTGGACTGCATTTCAATTTACAGGTAACCCTCCTATAATACGGTAGATACGTTCCCAGAAAATGACCTATTATGTAAATCTTGGACGTCCTTAATAGCCATGTCAACAAAATGTTCGCCTCCGATCGATTGAGCAAGTTATAATATTCCTCTAATGTTCTGGGGATTCGAACAAATTTTCTACTGACGATGGCCATATCTTCTTCCAACATGCATTTAGAGTTGATTTTTTAGTTCTTTTACCGAAAGCGATATAATTTAAAAAACAAGTTTTTATTGAAAACTCCTTCCAAGCTTTCATTACATCAATTGACTTTGAATCAATTGTGTCTAAAATCCATTGAAGTGAGCGTCTTATGTAGTACGTTGTAAAGGTGTAAATAATACGTTGATCTAATAGTTGCAGCAACGAAGTAGTGTTCGGCGATAAAAACTCCACCTTGACGTTGGGATGACTCAAATTCTGTGGATGACCTGGAGCGTTATCTACTAGTAATATCAAATTGAAGTTCAAATTTTTTTGCTTTAAATAACTTTCAAGCTCCGGCACAAAACAGTTGAAAAACCAGTTTTTAAATAAATCTCTGTTACCCAAGCTTTTGAATTTGCTCTCCAATGGGCTGGTAAGGTATTTTTATTTACACTTTTTTCTTCTTTTGATACAAAGGTCCTCTTGGGAATATTTTTCTACCAAAGCTCAGTCTTATCGGCATTAAAAACTTGATGTGGTGTATATCCTTCCTCTTCAATTATCCCTTAAATTTTTTTTGGGTACAGTTTGGCAGTTTAATGGACAGCCGACGCGGATTGTCCTTGAATTCTTACGCTATGAATTGCAAAACGTTTTTTAAATTTTTTAAACCAACCCTTACTTCCCACAAAGCCTGGGCTTACTGGAGATTCTACACTTTCTTTAAGGTGTTTGTAAATTTTGAGAGTCTGTTCTCTAATGACATCACCGCCGAATGGAGTCCTTTTTGTAGAACAATCTTCGATCCAAATACTGAGTGCCTTTTCCATTTTCTCCATAATTGGCGCTTGGAAACGAACTGCATATTTTGCCAATATCGAAGATCCTGCGGTAACTGCACATCTAATTTCCCTTTCATTTCTTTTAATGGTTCGAACTGTTGCCTAATTTAAATTTACACTTTTTGTAATGTCAGATGCTTTCTCTCCTTTTAAAAAACGATTCAAAATTTGTAGTTTTGTCTCCAAAGAAATGAATTTTCTTTTAAAAGTTGTTTTCTTACTTTCAGACATAGTTTAGGCCTGAAATATAATTTTGAAATTAAATTACTCCTAAAAACAATAAAGCTAATCAGTAACACATACCCAAAAGTTTTTCAAAGAAGTTTATTTCAAAATCAAAATTACTCAATTTATGCAATTCACCAACTGAACGCTTGGAACACAAGAGTCGTACTGTGAAATCTTGGGCACGACTCAATTTCAAAGAATCTACATGTCAGAAAATGCGGTCATTAACCAATTTTTATTCTATTTTTGTGTGTTGTAGGAAACCATGTTATAGGAGGGTAACTTGTATAGAGGACGTATCCCGTGTTAAGATCTTGATCAAATGACTACAGTGAAGCGCTAGTCGCTTACAAGCGTTCTTCCATTTCCAACTTACTTAAATTGTTTGGAAATGGTTAAATTGTCACGAAAAGTGACAGATAAATTTGGATTAAGTCACCAATCTGTCAAGAGAATTAGAGATTATCATGGGATTGTAGCCATCAATTCATTCGGCGAAAGACCAGTATACTATCAGATAGGCAAACTTGTCCAATTAATTGGTCGGCTTTTAGCCTCAGGATCCCAAGCCCATGGGTAGTGCGATGAGCTTTAAAAAGAATTGGCGAGAAACCAATAACAAATCCATCAGTACGGAAAGAATTTGCTTCCAAATTGAATCACTGGACTAGTGAAGATTGGAGGTAGGTAAAGTTAAATTACAAATGATTTTTAATGGATTCTTAATTTATCGCCTTTTCTGGGTTACTTGGTCTGACTAGATCAAAATTAACTGCTTTGAATCAAATAGAAAGAGTTGGTATTGGACCTAAATTGATGAATAGTTTCACCCCAATAAAGTCAATGAAACCATGAAACGTGGTGTCGGAAACATTAGGGCATTGAAGATATTGTAAAGAAATAGCAATACCTAGATCAAAGATTACTATTACTAGATAAACGGCTTCGAACAAAGTATTTAAAATTTTTTGGTTGCTTTTATATATTTCCCGCATCGGGCAACCCTGCAGTCAGAACTAAAAATTTGTTTTCCGGGAGAGTTTGTGGGTAGGAGACAAGTATACTTTTCTTACGTGCTTTTACAAATGGAAAATGTACTTCTCTCATTAAAAGATCAGAATCCATTGAAAGTTTGAAAGTTTCTTACGCACACAAGTAACTATCTCAGTCATGTGATTCACATGAATTCTTTTTATTGGTGGTACTTTTTGGTACATTTTTCTCTTCGACAAGATTCGCTGCAAAAAAAATTTACAAATTATAGTGAGCTCCCCGCAAAATGAATGAATAAGTTGTGGGAGAGATATACGAATGTCCGACACTGCATTTCTCCAGAAATTGAAATTTATATTTCAGTATGCTAGTGAAATAAAAATGGATTTAGTGAAAACTTAAAATGAAGTGTATAGTGGAATTTTGTCAAATAATACCCTTTGTCGACAATTTGGAATATCCTATCACACCTAAAACAAGTTACCATTAACTAGTTATCTAGAAATGGGGGAAGTTTTAAGACTAATTACGAAATATTCATATTTTATGTAAAAATAAAAATAAACAATAATAAAAACTTTGTTTACCCGATCAAAAATTATCTCGGCTCGATGTCGGGTTCCCCGATTTAAGGGCCGATTTTTTTATATTTATGTAACTATGAATTACGCGGTTAATAAAATAAAAATTTTTACACTGAATAGTATTCTTGTACTTTAGATTTTCAAAAAGTGTAGGTTTACGCCAAAAGTGGCTTAAAGTTCTTGGAGGAAGAATTTTGAGACCTATTTCAACGAGAGTAGAGAAACGAGACTAGGCAGTGATACAATCCTACAAATTAAATTAGCGCTGAATTATCTCAATAACTGGAAATGCTTTTTTTAGTGGCAAAAGTTCTTGAAAGTTAAATTTTCGTACTAGAAAGGGTAATGTGATTTATTCAGAGCATTTCTTAAATCAAGACCTATTTCAACTTAGCGAACGAGACTTGGCAGTGATACAAATTAAATTGAATATTTCCAATAACTAGAAATGTCTTTTGCTGCTAAACTAATCTTTTTTGAAGCAATCCACACAAATTGAATGTGTGAGGAAAAGTATTGCAATCAAATTTAATTAAAGTCGTAATATTAAGCAATTTTAATAACTTGGTATTTCATTCCAAAATCGTTATCTTGATTATTCTTTTAAATAATGCTGAGATTAAGAAGAGAAACTTCCAATTTTATATGGTAAAACTTGTACTTATATATTGTTTAATTGAACGTGCCTAGGTTATTTAAAAAAACGCGTCAAGAATCCCTCAAACGAAATAATTTTGCGCCGCCTGCAATGCCGTTTTATGTAGTATGTGAAATACTACCGCACACTATTAAAGTTGCCACGATTTTTCCATTTTAGGGCATTTCCATTAGTTTCTTCCTCGTAGATTTCAAAGGAAAACTACTCTAATAGTGTTTGACCGTTTTGCACATGTTCGAGTTTGAATAGTTAATTTGCAATATATTTTTTAAATTGGAAAAATCAACGAATCGTTATATTTCTTTATTTACGTAAAGTATGATTGAAATTGCTTTAATGTGATCCTATGTTATACTATATATTCTAGAATATGGTTGAAAAAGTATATCACAACTTGATTTCAAGTAAAAATTATGTTCTTTTTTAAGGATCTATTAGAAAAACAATTCACACATCTAGTCTTTATGCAAAAAATTTTTGCTTTTAATAAAGCTCCAATCACATTAACTTAAAAGTGTCCACTTTTTAGTAATTTTGCCACAAGAAAAAAGGCATAAACCTAGTAATTATTTTTGCTTTAGAGTTTTCTCAGTACAAAAAACTTGCTAGAAAGTAGGTACTCATTTTATAACTGAATTGGTGACATGGAAATGTACAGATTTCTGGAATTCTAAAAGATCTTTCAAGTTTCTAAATATATCTACTTCTTATTTGGATAATAAAAAGTGAAAGAAAAGAAAATAGTACGAGTTAATACTCGTTTTAATGAAAATAAATTTTATATAAAATTGTTTTTTCTCCAGTATAATTTATAAATCACAATTTAATCAACAAAAGTATTCTTGCCGATTTTATCTCTCGCTTTGTTTGGGACTGGTCCATATTTTACTTTTTTATGAAGAGTTAGATAAAATAAAAATTTTCATTGACGTCTAATTTACTCCAGTAGAGTTTTCAATCTTATATAAACTCACAGAAATCTATTGCAAAAGTCATGACACAGAAGAATGCGCACAATAGCATAGAAACCATATAAAATCTTTGAGTATTCACTGGCACAATTTTAGGTAAAACGATGTTTCTCATCTTGTGAGCTCTTGAGCTCAATTTATGTACACAATTGTTAAATTAATGTTTTTTTTATTGTACCTATGTAATATCTTTCTCAGTTAAAATCTAAAACTTAATTTGGTTTGGGAAATTCATATAATTAAGCAAATGATACAAGTAAATATATTATCTTAAATCGACAAATAAACAAGTCCTCGGTAGTATAGTGGTCAGTATCCCCGCCTGTCACGCGGGAGACCGGGGTTCGATTCCCCGCCGGGGAGGATTGTTTTTTTTATTTTATTATATTCGTTATCTAATAAAAATTAATTTTAACCTATAACCGGGTGGAAAATTATTTCTTTAACCTGCTTGCCTTTTGAATGAAAATTTGTTTTGCGTCCACATATTTTTACTTTGTTGGAAAGATAATTTAGTCTGCTTTAAGTTAATATAAGTCGTCTTTTTCATAGAATCCAATAGTTTTGGCGGTAGGGCGAGTTTGAGGAAAAATCTCCGCCCGACTGCCATAAGAAGCAATTTAAATTGAACGAAATGTCAGCCAGCTTTGGCCTTTTATTATGCATAAATTCGTCAGTTCATGGCTACGAGGAAGTAACTAAAGGAGATAGTATAGTAGAAAACACTCGAAACTTTATATGTAATTACAAAACTAAATTGTTAAACCATCGAACAATTCACGGTAATCATTTTGACAGTTCGCAAATTAAGGAAAAGAGCTCTCCGTCCTCACCTCGCCTAAAAGAAAATTGCCGACAACACGTACAAGGTTTCACACATGAGGGTCTTTCCTGTTGTTATATAATCTAAGCGAGGGGGTAGGCTTTTTATCTGGGTCCTGGGTATATGCTGGCAGCTGTTTTCGTACATTCACTGCACTGCACTGGCGGCACGTAAAAAGTTACCCAAAAAGGGTTTTGTAAAAATTCGATTAACAAACTTTAAATTATAATTTCACGGTATAATATATGTAAACCAAACAAATTTTAATTAAATTTGTGATTACGGCTAATGTCCATATAATTTAGACGGTCGGCAGATAATATTTAGCCGAGTAGAACTTTGCCAAAATATATATTATTACATAGGAATTATTATATTAAATTTCGTTGTCACAATTTATTACTAAGTTCAATATTTTAAAACACGCGTTAAAACCCCCCGAATATAGAATATTTTTCTAATCGCCTGTCTTGCGCTTATGAGATTGTATGCATGGGAAACTCACGTAAGCTTAAAATTGCCACGATTTTATGAGCTTATTTTTTCTCATTTAGTTACTTCCTCGTAGGTTCATGGCTTGTAGTAGATTTTTGTTTTGTTTTTACAAATGTAGATCGTTTAAGTGTCGAATTCGCTCTACCATTGTTGCAGAGATTTATTGTCTCGAAAAAATACATATATGTACTCCTTGCACTGCCTACTACTACAATATACATAAACCGTTTGACAGATTAGCCATTTACTTTACAATTAAGGAATCTTCTCCTTATCGGGCGTAAAGTAACAATTTTGCTCCCACTATGCAATAAAACAATGATGCCACTGTCTGATTCAATTATTAAATAAAGAAAAGTAGTAATTAATCGGGTAAAAAAAAATTATAAATTAATTTAAATTTTTTGGTAGAGTACTTAAATAAATAAATTTATTTTATTCATTGTGGTGGAGGCCCCGACTGCAGGCTACACCAGCCTATTGGTAATTCTGGCACTACAGTTCTGTCAATTGAGGCGCTGGTGTTAACTATGACATAATCTTGAAAAAATTCAGTTAGACTAAAAACCGAAAAATTCGTTTATTTTAATTTGTGACTGTATATGTACTTTTTGTCAACATTTCATTAGCAATAAAACTCATATACTCATACATCAGTCTCATCTCAATCTATTTATCGTTTTCTTTCTGAATGGTAAATAAAAGAGGCCTCGCAAAGCTGATGTAGCCGACGTCTACATTTGGTCTAGCACCGCCACTGATAATCAGATGGCCTAAACTTTCAATACATGTTTTTTTGATGACACGTTCTCTTATAAATTTTTAGGCAGAAAAAACATGTCTTTTTGGAATTTTGTAAACACAGTTTTAAATGTGCTTTCCATTAAAACTCAAAAGCCAGCTATTTATTTTTTGAAACACTAACGAAATGTTATTTATTACAAAAAAAATTTTAAAAAATAGTTGATTTTACTGCAGAGATTTGGTGGTCTACCACATCTTTTAGATGCAAATTTAGGTAGCTATTCTTCTTCCTCTTTATCTGTTGTATTTGATGACTGGTGCCAACATTTATACATATATGACTATGTTAAGCAATCGTAAAGTGGAGATATAGGGTGCGTTTATTTATTCATTCCGTGGAAGAAATAAAAGAAATATTCCTTTTTCTGAAAAAAAAAATATTTGATTAGAGTTCTGGGTACATTCGTTATAATTCTGGAGTTTCTTATAGAAATTTTGAATAGTTCTGGAAAATTACAGGTAGAACTCATTAAAAAAAACCGACGCTAATTTCACGCAGTGCCGTTTTTTTATGTACTTTAAAGAGTTCTACATTTCCCGATAATGCGGAAACGTCTTTTTTCATACATTTTTGGAAATTAATATCTCAAAAGGTATTCGATATTAAAATAAAATTTCACATGGTTAATAAGGATGGCAAAAGGAAAAAATAAAAAAAAATAATAAAAATCTGAGACCATGGGTTTAATTAAAATTTATATGCATCTAAAAAGAAGCCCTGGCTTAAAGATGGACTACATCTTTTTAATAAAATATTAGGTATTAAATCACTACCGTAAAACGTGTCACAATTCAAAGTTATTTAATGTCTGTACAAAGTCAAAGATTGTGATTCGTCCGTCTCATAAGTCCGATTTATATTATTGGAGTAAAAATTCGATTCAAAAAAGTTAGCAAAAGATTGCAACTTTCTTGAAGATTATTGGAAACCATACCATTTATTTTCATTTGATTGAGAAAACTGGACGGAGCACGTTTATTATTCATAGGGAACTCAAAGCTTTACTGTTTCGTTTAATGTTATTCCCTGACGACCAAATATACTGCTTAAAGAGATATTTGTACAAAAACGTATATTCACGTCTTATACGTTTGAAATGAGTAATACCGGTATGAAAATTGGTAATGCCGGTATGAACAATATCTAAAAACGTATCTAAAACCGTTTAACTTAAAAGTTTTTTTTTCCTCCTCCTCCCAAAGGACTCACAAAATCAAGTCAAACGAACCTAAATTCGACGGACTTAGCGTTAGCCATTGAGGAGTCTCTATGACCACCTCCCTTCTCCATCATCATTCAACGTCAATGGTAATAGGGTACCAAGATTAGGAACCAACAACTATACGAAAACAAATCTAAATAAAACCATTTAAAAATACTCTTTACTCAGTTTAACTGCAATATAATATTTAAATTCATAGTTTCGCCCTTCGTGCTTTACTTTTACGTGTGTTTTCTGTTAGTTGACAACTGTACTTCATTTAATCATTGAAATAAAATGTAAATCACTAAAAATAAATGTTTCACCTTACCTTCATGGAACTTATTAAAGTTTTGTATAAATATGATCTTTAAAAAGTCTGCAATTATCTGTATATTATTCAGCACAATACCGCACCCAAACACAGCGCATAAGTACATGTATGAATACCTTATAATTTTTAATGTTCTGTTCCAAATCCAAAATTTTACCCTATAGTAAATTTTTGGGACTTGAATAAGGTATTGAGGTGGGCAAAATGCATCCATGATGGTTTATTAAGTACATGCCTATCTGTTCCTGCTTAGTGCGTTATTTTGAAGACAAATAAATGAGAAGGTTTTCTAAATCATGACTCGGTGCTATGCATTTTCCAAAGACTAACTATTTGTTACGATAAATTACATTTACGTTCAATTATTATTCAGAATAGTCAAGGTAGCAAACTCATATAGATAATCATCCTATCATTTTTTGTTGCTTCGCCTTTTTATTAAAATATAAATCTAAAAGCACGAAATTCGTTGGGTCGACGATATCACTAAACGAAACGAACAGTTTGCAACAAAACAAATTGACCTTACGTAGCCAACAATTGACACGGGTTTAAACAAAATAACGCACAGAGTCTTCACAACATAACTGACCGAGCATTTTTGCTTCAGGTATGGACAGGTAAACATTTCGTGTCAAAAATTTTAAGTAAAAACTTGTAAGGTATTTGCGTAATTTGAGGTATTTTATCATACATATCATATAAAACATAACCAAAAATTTCTCATCGGATCATTATAAAAATTTAACCAACGCATCTGTATGCCTTTAATGTCATAAAATAATGCAAAGAACACTTAAGAATCAGAAATTCGAATTAAAAATGTAAATTAGGTTAAAATATTTTATTTCCGCTATTGATAATGAAATGATAACTATTTTGACTCTACTGGATTTCTCAAAGACCTTCGACAAAATTGATCAACTGTTTTAACTTTTCCAAACCAGCGTGCAAATTAATATGGTCATATCTCTTAGGCCGAATGCAAAACGTCTTTTGTGCTAATAATTCCTCTGATTTTCTAGGTGTCAATAGTGGTGTTCCACAGGGATCCATCCTTGGACCGTTACTTTTCTCTATTTTCATCAACGACCTCGCACTTGTGCTTCAAAATACTATATAAAATACAACTATACATATCTAGGCCTTTGGGTTTAATAGAAGATGCCGTGCATAGGACGAACGAAGACCTAATCCAATTATAAAGATGCTTTGGACTATACCTATTTTAACCCTGTAGTTCTGAATGATACTAATATTCCTTACTGCAATAAAGTAAGAAATCTTAGTGTAATTTTCAATAAAACGTTAAGTTGGTCTGATAACGTAAGCAATGTGATTGGTAAGGTATATTGTACCCTTAGAAAATTATCAATCTCTGCACAATTTACCCCACTTGTCACTCGTTTATTGCTTGTTAGGTCTCTAAATCTTCCTTTTATAACTTATTGTTGTGAGATTTTCTGTAAGTTTGACTTATCATTAGCTTGCAGACTCAACCTCACCTTTAATTCAGCCGTTCGATATAAACATGGAGTTAGACGATTTGATCATGTGCACCATATTGTAATTCAATCTTGGGATGCAATCTTTCTAGTTACCTCAGTTTTCGAACAGTATCGTTTCTTCACAAAATTATCTTGACTAACAGCCTTATTATCTCCTCATAAAATTAAATCACTCAGTATTAACACGTTGTTGCCCGCTTTCAGTTCCAAATCTTCGTTTCCGTGTTACTGAGAGACAATTCTTGGTTCAGTCCGTCAGGCTCTGGAATACTCTTCCGTTTGAAATCAGAAGAAATAGCGATAGGCGTGACTTCCTAAATATATTATTTGATTATTTATGTACAGATTCGCTTGGTAATCGCTTTTATGATTTTTGCTTTTAACTCTGTTATTACTTGATTTATAAATACAAATACAAAAATCAATTTTCATTCGTCTCAGTATACGAGACGTATCCAGATATAAAGTATTTTCGTTATTAAAATCATTTAAATTACTTTATTACTTATAATAATAAAACTTCATTAAGTTAAAGCAGAAATATAGTTCTTACTTTAAATACCCAAAATTTAAAAAACTATTATTTCATAAATACCTAATGTATTTTACATATTTTTCTTCTAGGAAAATCAAAGGCCTCCTGTCTATAATCCAGAAGATTATGCGGTCTCATTAAAAAAATTTGGAAAACGACAAAGCGGAACAGTCAAATCGATCTACGACAATAGTGAAAATGACAAAAATCAAGATAATATTCGAGCGGCAACTTTGCCAGCAAAATATTCTGAGTATAAGTAAAATCAACAAAACCAAATGTGAAAAAGTTTGATATAATCCAAAATTATTATTACAGAAGCCCAATTCCATCTCCACCAGAAACGGATTCTGAAATGAGTTTACGACAATTCGGATCAATTACAGATTTACTTACCAAACTACGAGCAGATTTGCGGGTCTCTTTCCCAAGGTTTGACTTAAAATTAATTTTTTATTTCATTTTTATTTAAAAATATCAAAAATTTAGTTTCGTTCAAGAATTCGTTTCATCACCCTTGGATGGTGTCAGTCTACTGTTGGAAGTATTGCGTGCTATTCAGTTAAGCCAGACTGTAAATACAGGACTTCCCACAGCAACTTCTTCTATGCCTAGAAATCCTCAATCCTATCAAAGAAGAGCGTTGCTGGATGAGCTGGCGTGCTTGTAATATTTTTCCTGACAATTTTAGAATTAGAAAAGTAACAGCATCTTATCTATAATTGCAGGCAATGCTTAAGCATATGTTGCTGTCGTTCTCCAGAGGCTAGTGCTCGTTTAGGTACAACTCCTGTCGGTTTGTTACCTTTAGCTGCGTCCGCCACCGGACAGGGTATTCGAGCCAGGATTTTGGCATTGCAGTTGTTAACAGCTGCCTGTGATAAGTGTTCTATTGGCCATGGATCACAAAAAAGTATTTCAGCTGGTCATTCTGCTGTATCGGAAGCCCTTTCTACCTTGAGGCTGAGGTGTAGTGAGCCGGTAAGGTTCAGGCTTCTAGTCGGTATGCTTAATAGTGGAGGAGGATCAGGAGAACTCCAAGCTTTTGGAATAAAGTATGAATTAATATGAAGTATTTGCAAATACATAACATATTTTATTTTAAGGTTTTTAAATACATTTTTGGAAAGTACTGAAAATTTGCAGAATAGGCTGTATCTTCAGGCAGAACTATTCCAGGCTGGCTTTGATCCAAATAGTATAACTAAGGTGAGAACATTTAACTATTAGTTTATTTGTATGCCCATGATAATGGCTATATTTTTATAGACAATTTCGTCAACATCGCCTTGGTTAGAGAAATTGCGAGCAGAAATTAAACATTTCGAAGACATCAAAATCGACGTGGAGAAACTGCAAATCCAGGCAAGAGAATCAGAGAGAATCCGTAGTCAAATGGTCATTCTGGAACGCCGAGTACAAGTAAATTATTAAAAATCTCTGAGAAGTGGTAAAATTATTTTAATCTCCTATAGATCTTACAGGAAGAAAAGTCAGTACTTACAACGATGGAAAGACGACTTCAGGAAAGATGTGCTGAATTACAAAGAGAAGTATTCAGACTTCAAGGAGCACAAAGTGAAAGCTATAAAAGTTTAGAAAAAAGACCGGTTGCTTTGCCACGTCATGTTCCCCCAACAAGTAAGCAAGGCTCATCTGAACACGAAGATGAAGGCATAAGCAGTTCGGAAACCGGACCTTCACTCAGTCCTGTTCCGATTCTTATACTTCCACAAAATAGTCCACAAAAATTCAGCATAATTTTAAGCAGTCAAGAAAAATATGACCATAAAGACGACGATGCTACAATAGAAGATGTCATTGAAGAGTTAGCAAATATTGTCAGTGATGCTGAGAGAGAAATTATAACCGAAATTACAACAAAATCTTTTAGCGCCGATGAAAGACGAGAACAGACTAAAGAAGAAGATATAGTACCTGTTAATTTGTTGCCACAGCCACCAAGAAAATCGAGATCCCTAGCCCACCTTATGTCAAATGGAGGATCTGATGTTGATGCATCCGAATATGGACTCCTACTAATTCACAATAACAGTCGGACATCATATTTCGATGAACTCGATTTTGAATCTGAGAAGCCATATAATGCACTTGATGAAATTCCGGATGGAAATCATGTGCATCCAAGTACAAACCGAGAAATTTTAGATGTTATTATGAAAGCCCGAGAAATAGAAGATGATCCTACAATGAATGCGCTACGATCAAGTTCTAATGAGCAGACAAATCCTCCAGTACTACCACCTCTTGTACCTTCCCTGCCTCCCCAACACTTTAATGGCGTATTTTTTATGACTGAAATGAACACACCACAAAAATATCCCAGGCCTGATGTAACGGCAGCATTACAAGCTAAGCGGATTACAAAAAATATTGACAGAATAGAATCCTGCGGATTGGACTCAATGGTTGACATTGTCTTGACTTCGGCCGATAAAAATAATGGAAGCCATCAAATTTATTTTGGAAGCACTCCTACGTTCAAGATAACGACAGGTGGTATGCCTGCAAATAACGCAGCACTGAAAGAGATATCTCGATCAAGATCTAATACAGGATCAAAAGTGACTGATATACCTTCCGGACTTTATTAGAACTTTACATATTACATACGTTTACAATAAAAGAATTTAAGTTTAATTTTTAATATATCATTTCTGTGCAATACACATTCACGGTTCATGGGTCTCATTGGGGAAGAAACTTTTAAAATTCTATTTTTTTTCGTAGAATTTTATTAAGTATTTATGCATTTCGTTAATATTAATTGCTGTCTATGTTGAAATATTTCCTTTATTTAAAATTTATTGCAATAAGTTTAAAGTAAGACTTCAAGATTATGTAGCAGAAATACATATACAATATATTTTACTTCTTTCGTTTTATTTATTTATTTACATATATGCAAAGATTCATCAAATGCCTGCTTACTACAAATTACAAGAACAATATAAGAAACAGTCAGTAAACAAAGATGAAGTAACTTTAACTAAGCTGTCCTTTTATCCGATTTCTCGAGAGATGCAAATCAATGTAAATAAACTTGTCTTTGAAAAGACGTGACATCGATGCCAATGGCTCATTCATATCGTACTTTGTGCAGTGATAAGGAACTTCGAAAAAGCTGTGAGTCCGCAGAGAGCTAGCCGGAACAGAGATTTTCAGACACCCCTAGTAGCTTCGGAGAATTTGCAATATTTATTTATTTAAGATTCATCAAAGGGGCTGATTACTTAACAAGTAAATATAAATATAAAATAAAATATAAAATTACCATAATTAATAAAAAAAATTAATAATACATAATTACAAAACAATAATAGAGTAGTTAGGAAAGTTTGGCCTTCATAGAATTTCTCGACAGATTAAAATCAATGCTGTTAAAATGCGAATTAAAAAATCGAGACATTGACGTGACGAGCTTGTGAAAACCGTAATTTGTGCGATGCTGCGGAATTTTAAGAAAATCTGGATTTTTCAAGGAGCGTCTCGGAATCGATATATTAAGAGAAGACAACAAGACTGGAGAGTCAATATTACCTTGAAGACATTCAAAAGCGAAAACAGATTTAGAGATGTAACCTCTGAATTCAAGAGAGTCCAGTTTTATGAGCTTAAGCCTATCCGTTATAACAGGGTCGCTCCAAGGAAGCCCACGAAGTTCAAAGCGAACAAAACGGCGCTGGACTACCTCTACCCGGTCAATTGAGTCACGATAAAATGGTGACCAAACACAGCTAGCATACTCCAGAATAGGAATGACAAAGGTGCAATAAAGGAGCCTTGTGATATAAATGACGTCAAATGCCTTTGCCCATCTTTTTATAAAACCCAATGTAGAATTAGCCTTAATAACTATCTCATCAATGTGATCGTCAAACGTAAAACGGCTGTTCAACCAGACACCCAAGTCCTTGGTCCTATTAATTTTTTTCCAGAACACAGCCATGCATGGTGTAGTTGAAGTCGAGAGGATTCTTTCTACAAGTAAAAGACATAGACGTACAGTTACTAATATTGAGGGGAAGATAGTTAACACAACACCAGTTGTAGAAAGCGTCTTAGTCAGAATTTAAAAGTTCACAGTCTCGAATAGAGGACACAGCACGGAAAATTTTGGCGTCGTCAGCATAACAAAGAATTGTTGAATATATCAAGAGTAAAAATACATCATTGAAGAAAATAATAAATAAAATCGGGCCCAGATGACTTCCCTGAGGTACGCCAGAGAAATTAAAAATAAATTTGGATAGTGATCCACGGAAGGACACACGCTGGGTCCTATTAAGTAGGTTAGAACGAACCAAGTCTACAAACAATGATGGAAATCCGAGGGCAGTCAACTTGTGAATCAAGATTTGGTGGCTTATTCTGTCAAAGGCTTTGCTAAAATCTGTAAAGATACAATCCACTTGCTTTCCAGCCTCAATTTTGGATAAGCAGAAATTTGGGAATTCCAGTAGGTTAGTCGCAGTAGACCTACCTTTCATAAAGCCATGTTGGAAAGTTCCAAGAAAAGCTTTGCAATGAAAGTATAGTGTATCGCAAACTAATGCCTCAAAATTCTTAGCAACACAACACAAGTTTGCAATGGGTCTGTAATTGGAAATATCACACCTCTTGCCTTTTTTGTGAAGAGGGATAATAAGAGATGATTTCCAAGATTTTGGAAAGAATCCACAAGAAATAGATAAATTAAATAAATAACAAAGAACAGAAGAAGAATTTCTTATAAAGGGAATATAGGAATACCATCCGGACCGCACGAAAAACTATCTGCCAAATTATTGATGTGTTTCGCGACTGTATCGTCATCAAATGTAAGATCTTTCATTTCCAGTGAAGAAGGAGGAAATAATGTCAAGTAGCTAAAATCCTTAGAGTTAGTATCGTAGTTGTCAGAAAGAAAAGCAATCAAGTCAAGGGATCACTACTGTCAGTGTCAACTAGTTTTAATAAAGTAGGGTAGAAGTCCGTGCTACGCTAAGATTTAAAAAATCTCCAAAACTGCTTAGGCTCACCGCGTCTAATGGACCTCATTCTGTTAACGTAATTATTATATGAGGCATGAATTTCGGAATTGAACTCATCGCGCAATTGTGAGTAGATATAAAAATCCGAGTCGCTGCTTGATGAGCAGAACTGCTTCCAGGCTTTATATTTTAACCGACTTCCCAAAAACAAAGAGGTTCTAAGTTCGACGCGTATTTTTTATTTTTTTATTTTTTTTTTTATGTCTGACCGGGCATAACTTCGTAACGCGTCGACCGATTTTGATGATTCTTTTTTTGTTGGGTAGAGTATGTTCACCGATTGGTACCATGTCAAAAAAATTTTTGGTTGGGTGGGGGTGGGGGGTGGGGGTGAAACCTAACTTTGTAACGCGTGGTCCGATTTGGATGGTTCTTTTGTTGTTGTACAGAGTATGATCCCCCATTGCTAACAGGAGAAAAAAAATTTGGACTAGGGTGGCGGGAGGGGGGAGGGGTAGTCTAACTTTGTAACGCGTGGACCGATTTGGATAATTCTTTTTCTGTTGGGTAGAGTATGATCCTTGGTTGATACTACGAGAAAAAAAATGTTGCTGGGGTGGGGGTGGGAGAAGGGGGGTGGAACCTATTTTTGTAACGCCTGAATCGATTTGGATGCTTCTTTTGCTGTTGTATAGAGTGTGATCCCCCATTGCTAATAGGAGAATAATTTCTTCCTATGGATGTGGTGGGGGAGGGGGAGGGGTAGTAACTTCGTAACGCGTGAACCGATTTCGATGATTCCTTTTCTGTTCGGTAGAGTATGTTCCTTGGTTGATACCATGAGAAAAAAGATTTAGTGGAATGGGGGTGGGGTAGGGGGTTAAAACAAACGTCTAACGTGTGGACCGATTTGGATGGTTCTTTCTTCGTTGTATAGAGTAGAAGACACTAAAAAGTGTAAAATAAAATAGTTTTTAAAAAAAAAGTTGAACCGACTTCACAAAAAGCGCTAAAAAGCATAAAATAATTTTTAATTTTATATCTATTACGACATTTTGAAGTCGGTGCAAATTAAACAAATAAAACAACTACATAACCACAATTGAACGTTTCAGCTTACGGGATCATAAGAAATGACGATTAAATATTTTTGTTGTAGTTGTTTGGTTTGTTTGATTTGCACCGACTTCAAAATGTCGTAATACATATAAAATTAAAAATTATTTTATGCTTTTTAGCGCTTTTTGTGAAGTCGGTTCAACTTTTTTTTTAAAAACTATTTTTTTATTCTTTAAATTAAAAGAGAAGTCGTCCTGAATCGGAAATGCAGCAGGCAAAAGCAGGCAGAAGACCAAAGCAATTTGAAGCGCAGGATGATGAGACGTCTCAGGAACCAAAGGAACCGGGCAACCCCTGACCAAGAATGTTGTCGATGAAACATAGAAAACTCTGCGATCCAGGTGATTGGGAAGGAATCAGCCCTACAACATCCGATGACACCCAGCTAATAGTAGGCAGGTTGAAATTTCCGAGGAGCAACAACTCATCTCGAGGACGCAAAGAGAAGGAAAGAGTGTCAATGCAGGAAGCAAGTGAATCGTAAGTATCCCTGGTCGCTCCCGGAGGAATGTAAGACGTGGCAATAAACATGTTCTTATCCGGCATGTTCTTATGACAACTATATATAAAAGTTCCAAAATATTCGAATTCAAAATCTCAATAACAGAGCAAATGATGTTGCGACGAACAGCACATACTATAGTACTCCTCCCCCGACAGGAGAAATACCTACAAGAACTGGTGTGGATCTAATGGCCTGCAGCTTAACTTGGATAAATGTGAGGTTATGTCATTCTCTAAGAACCAAAATCAGTTCGTTTTTGATTATATTTTTACGGAAACTAATAACTGTTGTGTGTTGTGTACTGACCTTGGTCTGAAGCTTTACCTTAAACCCGATTTCACTCTGTACATTAACTACATTGTTTCTAAGTCTAATTCAGTTCTGGGTTATGTAAAGCGGTGATCAAGGGAGTTTTCTGATTGGACGACCTTAATTCACTTATTCTTTTCTTTGGTTAGGCCAATTCTCGAGTATCCATCTCAGGTTTAGTCTCCCTGCTATGCTGTTCATTCCATACGCATTAAATCGGTGCAGCGGAACTTTATTAGGTTCGTCCTAAGAGATCTTCCGTGGAATGATCCACTCAGGTTGCTTAATGTGCTCTGGTTGGAAGAACGACGTAGAGTTGCTGACGTAGCCTTTATTCACCAGCTTTTGAACTCGAACACAGATTCTGGCACTCTCGCAGGTATGGTTTCTTATAGGCATACCCCGTATAGCTTAAAGAGATTGCCTTTACTGCATGTTGTTCACTCTCGGTCTAACTATAGTAAGCATGAGCTTATAAATCGAATGTGTAGAGCCGTGAATATGTGTCCTGTTTTTTGTTCACTAATGTGCGAATAAGTCAATTGATTCTAGGCTTCTGCCTGTGCGCCTGAGGATTAAGTCAATTTTTATTTTATTTTATGTCTTTATTTATTTATTTACAATATATCATCAAAGTGCATGTTGGTGTGCGAGCGAATAAGTCAATTGATTCTAGGCTTCTGCCTGTGCGCCTGAGGATTAAGTCAATTTTTATTTTATTTTATGTCTTTATTTATTTATTTACAATATATCATCAAAGTGCTGATAACTACAAAATAAATAAATAAAAACAATATAATAAACTATATAAGATCAAAGAATAAGGAGAGAATTCGCAAAATATAAATATAGAAAATAAAAGTACTAAAGTGTATAAAAGGTACATAAAAAGCAAAAAGTGCATAAAGTGAAAAGTAACCTCAACAAAGCTGACTCCTCACATGATTTCGAGATAGATGAAAATCAATGCAATCAAAAGAGGAATTTAAAAATCGCGACATTGATATGATAGGCTCATTTAATTCGTAATTAGTGCGATGAAGATGTAACTGAAGAAAGTCGTGATTCCTCAGGGAGCGAGCCCGAAACGGTATGCCAAAACAAGCCAAGAGAACAGAAGAGACTATGGACCCCCGAATGCAGTCGAAAGCAAAAAGGATCCTGGCGTTACGTTCTCTTTTCATGTATATCCAAGTGCAGTAGTAACTCTTATTAAAGGACAACCCTCTATCGTAAAGGTAAATTGAAAGGGAGACCTTTTTCGTGAGAAAGACATAGATGTACACTTTTCGATATTTAGGGGAAGGTCGTTAATGGAACACCAATTCTGAAAGGCGTCCAAGTCAGAATTTGAAAATATGCAATCGGCATTATCAGGCACAGTGGGAAATATCTTAGCGTCGTCGGCATGACAAAGAATATTTGAGTGAGACAGAATCGTAGATAAATCATTGCTAGAAATTATAAATAACAATGGAGCGAGTTGGCAGCCTTGCGGTACATCGGAAGTGTTGAAAATAACATTAGACAGATCTCCACGAAAAGAAACCCGCTGAATGCGTTCAGATAAGTACGAGTGAATCCAATTTACAAAAACTTATGTAAGTCCGTGAAGGGAGAGTTTGAGAACAAGAATTCTATGGTTTATTCTCTCGAAAGCCTTGCTGAAGTCAGTAAAAATACAATCAACTTGCTTACCAACTTCAATAGCAGAAATACAGAAGTTTGAAAATTCCAATAAATTGGTGGTAATTGATTTACCCCTAATGAAGCCGTGTTGAAACGGCTGAAAAAACGGCTTGCAGTTGAAGTATAGAACATCGCAAATAAGTGCCTCAAAAATCTTGAATATATAACAAAGATTAGCAATTGGTCTATAGTTCGAAATTTCGCATTTATAACCTTTCTTGTGAAGAGAAATAATTAATGAGGTTTTCAAAGCTTTCGTAAAAAACCCCGCAACGAGTTGAGAGATTAAATAAATAACCCAGAATAGGAGCAAGAACGGAACCACATCTTTTCACGAGTGAGGTGGGGATACCGTCAGGACCAATTGAAAAACTATGAGCCAAGGTAGAAATTTTCTTCAAAATCGTAACTTCGTCAAGTAAAAGGTCTTTGGATTCTAGAGAAATCGGTGGAAACCTCGTCAAATGGGTAAAATCCTTAAAGCCAATATCACAGGTATCGTCCAAAAACGCAGTTTTGAAAAAGTCGGCAAAAAGGTTTGCTATCTTCCATTGCTTTCGCTGTCTCCGAAAGATAAGACGCTTCTTCATACTTTTTACATTTTTATATACACGTGTATTACTAATACATTAAAATTCATGTTGTCACTAAAATTTACCTGTCGCCTGGACTAATAGAATTTGCCAAAAACTACTGACATTTTCATAAAATTTCGAAACGAATATGAACTTAAATCTAAATAAAAATAAAAATAGGAAAGCTAACAAATTACTAATTTGTATTTCTGATTGCATGCGTTCTATTGATAACCAGTTGATAAGTGTTATGATATAATTTTCAGGCACCTTATGAATTATAAGCATTGCACTATCTGAGTGGTATCAGGTGAAAAAACGCAAAGATAAGAAATTGTTGCTTTTTTACGTAAGTGGAAAGATTGAAAAGATAGCCGTAGTCTCACATGGAATAATGAAGTTTTTCACTTTGTGTAAAGCAGAAGAAAATAAAAAAAATTATTTTTGCCATAGAAAACAGATAAAATATTATTGGTCGCTTGAAAGAACTTACATAGATTTTAACATAAAAAAACACTTATGCGGTTCTACAGTAAATTATTGCGAGTTCTTGTCCGTTGAAAATGCTTGAGAAAAGCGCAATTAGTTTTGATTAAAAATAGAAAATTCTCAAATATTTCTAATTAAAAAAAAAGTCCGAAGCCGGTGTAGTTACACCTGAACGGGTAAGGAAAGCTAATTTGGTCTTACGTTTTATACGAATAATTAGTCGACGTAATTTTTGCTCAAGTCTATGATTCATTCTTGTTCTCTCATACTCTCAAGGGTTTAGAAATTATGAGTTAGTCACCTTCAGTGTAGCGGCGTCATGGTGATCAACTCATCATAATTAAGCTTTTGCTTGATTTATTAATTGTTTAACGCTTAAATTGTGAGAGACAGAATCAATTAACTTGGTAACGTAGTTCCGATCGCTTGAGCAATAATAATAATAAAAAAAAATTTGTAGGAAGGTTTTAAAGGCACTTAAAAGGTTCGTGTAGTTGCATATCTCAAAACTAATTAAACGTTTTCGGTGAGAGTAATGGGAAATTTCACAAGGGGTAACAATCTTGTCACAAACATTTTGTTATCAGTCGCATTTTTATCGCTGCTAAATTGACGAGTTCATATTAAAGTAATGTGTCAGACTCAGTGATTGAAGTCTAAAGTGTAGTGCTGAAATTCGAAGGCTGTAAAGTGAAACTTTCCAAATTGTTGTAAAATAGAAAAGTTCAATATTCAATTATGGTAATTATATGTGACTTTTGGATACAAAACTCATCTTTTTGGGGGAAAATGAGATAGATACTCGTATATGTGTGCCATCTTTTCCAGCGAACTATAATATGTAAATAAAATAAAAAAGAACAAACTATAGTCCACATAATCAGGAAAAATTATACAGCAAAATATGTGTAATCATATAAAACTTGTTTATTTGGTATTATCGCGTTCAAAGCAAGTTTATGTTGACATCATAACTTATCTAATACCTCTATTTATGATCTCTCACACATAGAACTATTCTAAGAAAATTAGTAAAGTGTTGTTTTGGCAAGTTTTGAGAAAAAGAATAACAAAACTATTTTCAATTGTTTTAATTTTGTATAAGCCATTGAAAAGACAATAAGTGCATGTAATGTATTGTGTTTTGTCTTCTTAATTTTGTAGTTTTGTTTTCTTGCTTTTTGATTATTGATATTTTTTGATATAGTGCTAATGGTTTCAGTAAAACAGTGTACCGTAAAATGGAGTGTTAAGCGTCACTAAAAAATTTAAATGAAAATTTGAATATGTTAAAACCGCGATTAGCGGTTTAAGCGCCACTCATTGAAAATGGTTAATAAAAAATACTCTCGAGCTCGAATTCATTTTTTAACCGATTTAAAAAAAAGAGAAGGTTCTCAATTCGACTGTACGTTTTTTTTGTATGTTTGTTACGCGATCATTCAGCCAATTATGAATGGATTTTGATGATTCTTTTCTTGTTTGGTAGGTCATACTTCAGAGGTGGTCCCATGTCCAAACAATTTTTGGTGGGGTGGGGGTGAAACCTAACTTTGTAAAGCGTGGTCCAATTTGGATGGTTCTTTTTTTGTTGTACAGAGGATGATCCCCCATTGCTAATAGGAGAAAAATTTGGCCTAGGGTGGGGGGAGGGGTAGTCTAGCTTTGTTACGCGGGGCGCGATTTGAATGGTTCCTATGCTGTTGTATAGAGTATGATCCCCCATTGCTTATAGGAGGATAATTTGGTTCTATGGTGGGGAGGGGGAGGGGTAGTCTAATTTCGTAACGCTTGGATCAACTTCGATGATTCTTTGTCTGTTGGGTAGAGTATGTGCCCCGATTGATACCGCGAGAAAAAAAAGAAAAAAAAATGTTAAATGGATGGGGGAAAGGGGGGGAGGGGTAGAGGATTGAACCTAACGTTTTAACGAGTTGACCGATTTGGATGGTTCTTTTTTTGTTGTACAGAGTAGAAGACACTAAAAAATGCAAAATAATATAGTTTTTTTTTAAAAAAAAATTTAACTGACTTCACAAAAAGCACTAAAAAGCATAAAATAATTTTTAATTTCATATCTATTACGACATTTTGAAGTCGGTGCAAATTAATGAAACAAAACAACTACCCAACCATAATCGAAGATACTATATAAATTTACCTAAACATTTCAGCTCAATTATAAATATAAATATATATCAAATATATTACGCATATTTTTCATACTATTATAACAAAATCTGCCTTTCCTTCTAAGTGGAAATTGGCTAAAGTTATTCCAGTTCGTAAAACCTCTCGGTCTACCACACCTGAATACAGACCGATATCTCTCCTACCATTTTTGTCAAAGGCCTTTGAGCGGATACTTTCCTTACAAATCAACGAATGATTTGATTGATTGACTTTCAATCTGGTTTCCGCGCTCAGCACAGCTGTATAATGGCCTTGCTTAAAATAACCGATGACATTCACTGTAGTATTTCCTCCGAACTGATCACAGTCCTTGCAATGCTTGACTTTTCAAAAGCATTTGATAAGGTTGACCATTATCTCTTAATAGACAAACTTTGTCGTAAGTTCGGCTTTACCAGATGTGCCAGTAGGCTTATTTTATTGTTTTATTAATGATCTACCTATGGTTGTTAAAATTGTAAGTATCATATTTATGCCGATGACGCTCAAATATACCTATCCCGTCCTCTAGGGCTTTTTGATGACCTAGTAGATAGATTATGTCAGGACCTTACAGCAATATTAGGTTGGGCTGAGAGAAACAAACTTGTATGAAATGCGTCGAAATCTAATGCTATTGCTATTTACAAGCTAAACTTGGATAATTCTTGCTTATCTCCCATAGTTATTGATAATATGGTCATTCCTTACATGAAAGTTTTTAAAGATCTGGGAATTCTGATCAATATTGAGTTATCTTGTTGCAAAAATTTATGGAACCTTACGTAAACTGTCGTTATCGGCTCATTTTATACTTTGCGAAACACGTCTATATCTTGTAAACTTATTGCACCCATTTTAACTTAGGGAAGTGAGATTTTTAGCAAGACGGATTCCGTATCCTTTAGGAAGTTACAAGTTCGCTCACAATTCCTCTGTACAATACATATTTGGACTTCGGAGACATGATCACATTTCCCAGCATGCCAACTATATTTTCGGTTGCTCTCTTAAGACTTATTTTCAATATGGCTCGATATGTTTTTTAAATAATCTTCTTATTACCCGATTTCCCGGTTACCTCAGTGACAGGGTTGTTTCTCTGCGATCATCTAGAAATCTTTCGATAATGAATCCGCATTTTAATTGTATTACTACTGAGAGACAATTTTTTGATTAGAATGTGGAATGCACTACCGCTAAATATTAAAAGGTCATACAACAGCAGCAGGTTCAAAGACATTTTGTTTTCTTATCTCTTAAATGAAGTTGAATAGATAAATAAGCTCTTTTTACTTTTTATTTTTTATTTTCTTCTCAATGTATTCTACAACCTTCTTGTTTAATTGAATTATTTTATATCTTTGTTATTTACATTCTGTACTTCTTGTTAATTTTTATTTTTATACTAATGTTACTCTTATTTGCCTACACTTCGAAAAGATTTGTATCTTAATTGTGTAAGGTCTGAAATATAATAAATGAAAATGAAATGAAAAGGGATCATAAAAAAGGACGATTAAATACTTTTGGTGTAGTTTGGTTTGTTTCTTTTCGCACCGACTTAAAAATGTCGTAATATATATAAAATTAAAAATTATTTAATGCTTCTTAGTGCTTTTTGTGAAGTCGGTTCAAATTTTTTTTTAACTATTTTTTGCAATAAGAAGTATGACTTCAACATTTTCCAGCAATAAGAAGTGATTTTAGTAGGAATCAGAAGCCGGAAACAGTTCGCTGTTCCTTGTTTTAATTTTTTGAAGGAAAAGCCGGAAACGACGAGTTGTTGGTGTTGGTTTTTTTGGCCGTCCGCGTTTTCGTTTTGTGATTTATTCAAATAGCCAGGAGTAGCGTTGGGGCTAGTTATGAGGGCGGGGTCAAGCAACGCGAATATGTAACATTAACATATTCGAATACTCATTTCCGTATCAACCGAAAAATCCGTAGACAACATTTAACAAAACTTTAAACCTTTTTAATTTTTTTTCAATTAATTGCAACTTGATCTCGTTCGACAATTTTCGGTTAAGGAGCTGGAAGGTCAGCTGCGTAACTCACGCCCTTCTTGTAAATATTTAATAATCCTGTCATATTGTAAAACCGTTAAAAAACTTGTCAGCAAGTGCGTTTAATAAAGTTTGAGTCGCGTCTGATTGACGTTCTTTTAAAGGAAGAGCAACTGAGCTAGTTGGAGGAATGATTAGGTCTGTTCTTTACAGCCACTCCGAGTAGAGTAGATCTCGGCTCGGAGCCAAAAAGAGCAGGAAATAAAATAGCAGCGCAGAGCTCTGCTCCAATCCGAGTAGCAAAACCAGAATGCACTGTTGACAACTGACTGACATTTCTATTTTAAAATAATAATAATAATAAACCTGTCTCCAATTTCTTGGTGTTTGGTGAGCATGACACACAAAATATCTTTCCAAACGAATTAACCATTGTAACTTTATGCATTTCGTAAAACAATGCTTTTAATTTACACTTAATTAACAAAAGTTCAAATACTTCCAAATAGAACGATCTGAAACGTCAAAAAGTTTAACTTCAAATAGCTTAATATTAAACGTCAGAAAGCTGCACCTTGTTTAAAGTAGGAGCAGAAAAGTTGGCTCTTAAACACTCTAGATTGCTGCTCTTTTCTCAAAGAACATAAAAAGCGCAAGGAGATTCCTACTCTTTTCTCAAAGAACACCGACTAGAGTAGCAAATGGCTCTTTTTGGCTCTTTTTTACTCGGAGTGGCTGTAAAGAACAGACCTACTGACACAGTTGTCGGCAATAAATTCTGCCTCTCTGCGCGCACTTTGATTTGAAAATCATTCGCTATTATGCCCGAATTACAATTCTGACTGATCAGTTGACTGCAACTGAGTTTTCAATCGAAGTAAACGCTAAATCAAAATTTGAAATTAAATTGTAGCTTCAGCTTCTATCATTTTCAGAGATATTTCCATGTATATTTCAAATGAAGTTGGCCGCAGTCGAGTTTTGTGACTACGATTTTGCACTTTGTCTAAGTTCAGTCGCAGTTGGTTCCGCTGGTTGTCCATAAAGTATGTTTATGCGACACTTCGATGCTCTTCGTTTTGGACGGTGACAAATATTGAAAAGTTTTGCCAGAACTTTCCCAATTGGTACCTCTTCATTTGGGAAAAGCAAATCAACTTTTAAATATAACCTTTTCAGACGCTGTTCTATATATTCGGCATATTCTCTATAAAAGGTAAAAAAAGTAATGAATCTATACATATTCAAAAGTTCAGTTACGTGTGCGCCTTGTTAACGACAATTCAGTGATGGGCATTATTGGAATAAATTTTCAATCAAATAACGATTTTTTTAAAAAATCGAATAAAAAATTTTTCGAATAAATTTTTATTCGATTTTCAATTTATTTTAAGTTATTCGCAAAAAATTATTTGTTATTTGGTGCTTTTTATTCGAATTTCAATTAATTATTTGTTATTCGATTATTAAATAATTATTCGATAGTTCTTTATGAAATAATTATTTGTTGTGGTGTCCATTAGTTCAATTTCTTAAAATTATTTCTTGGTACACGCATTTCATATCACAAGGTGTCTCGTACTTAGGAAATTAAAACTGCCTTGTTATGTTTCGATGAATGCAGTAAAGATTTTAGTAAATGATACCATAAAACAAATAAGTATTCCATAAAGAGACATCATCTATCGAATAATTACTTGATAATCGAATAACAAATAATTATTTGAAATTTGAATAAAAAGCACCAAATAACAAATAATTATTTGCGAATAATTCATCAAATAACGAATAATTATTTGATTATCGAATAATGAACGATCGAATAACAAATAATTATTTGAAATTCGAAAAAAAAATGCCAATATCTACGACAATTACTCTTACAATTATTGTAATCAGAAATCATAGAATTAAACTGCGAAAAAGCTGACAATTAACTCATTAGACGTGTCGTAGAAAATAATTTTCTGTCACTTCTAGTGTCACTTGCAATTGCGGCAACTTTTACTCAAATTAGATAAATTCTTCAGAAAATTCTGCTAAAATGATTTATATTACATTCGTTAAACTTTAGAAAATATTTTTTACGTATTTTTATTTGAGGTGGAATATTTGACTAATTTTTGAAAGGCAAATAATCTGTCAATTTTTCTTTCTAGAAAAATCGCCATAACAACGCCCAAAATCGATGAAAAATCGCCAAAAAAATCGCCATCGCTAATTTAATATTTTTTGTCGCCAGGATTGATGAAAAATCGCCAATTTGGCGAAAAATCGCCACATCTCTCTTCTCTTTATCCCGCCCATCTTGATCGCCTTTCCTAATTCTCCTTCCTCCCAGTTTATAGTTATCATAATCATAGCTTATACTGTAGCTTACATTATCTGTTATGAATTATTGTTTATTTTAGTTTGTAGTATTTATTTTGTTATTTTGTATTTTTTATGTAATAGCTTGCATTAAGCTTAAATAAATAAATAAATTACCCAATGCGGCATATTCACCCGAATTACATTATGTATATATGAGTATTTTGTTAACAATAGAAATGGTTTAATAATATTTTTAAATGCGACGTAAATGACGTAATAGTAATTAAAAAGTTAAGTTTTTGCAGTTTATGACGCAAACTTTTATCAAAGAGGAGATAAATTAAAAAACTGCTTAATTATGTCGTAAAAATTTTGTAGTCTTAAAAGATGCTTTCGGAGCTGTTTTACTAATTGTAACTGGCTTTTGGCAGAGTATAACCAGAATTTGTAAAAAACAGCTAAAAATTAAGAACCCACTTGATTCGTATTGAAGAGGAGCGGAACGGAATCTGTTAGGAGATCTGAAAGTCGCAAAATAACTCGAAATAAGCTCTATTTTTGCGCAAGATTTAATCGCAATTATCAGAATACGAAAATCATCAATAATGTAGAATACTTCCTTGAAAGTAATTATCCTAGCATTAAAAAGTCTTTACAATATTATAAAAACTGGATTCAAATGTGATATAGAAAAGGTGCAAATCTAATTATTTGTCTTAAATTTAGTAAGATTAAATTTTCAAGATAAATTATCGTCAGAATTCAAACAGCTCATGTTTCCAATTTTTCTGAAAATTTATTGGCAAAGATCTTTTCTGTGCCGAAAATGTAAGATTTATTGAATTGAATTTTTTGAATTCGCTAATAAAAACGAGACATGATCCCAACAGCAGCGAATTGAACAGTTCCAAACCGACTCGATTAAAAATTACTTTATTTCTTTTAGCGGGAAATGACAGATTTTAAATTATTATTAACTTTTTTATTTTAAGCATTAACATATGACATTACAATAAGAACAAAATAACAAAAAGTCACTAAATCGACGCCAAACTGTAATCGAAGCTGTAATAAAATTATTTGTTCAACAATTTCCTTAAACAAAATAATTATGAATGTTACAATTTTATGTAACTGTTGAAAACTTGTTTTATTTAATTTAAATTGCTTATTGAACTATTCCCAATATAATGTATTCCCTCCATTTGGCTCTAAAATTTCTTGAATCCTGAACGGCAATGAATCGATTAAGTTGTTAATAATATCTGTGAGAACTGGTCCTTCCATGCTTCTGTTTCCGATTTACTGCGGGATGTTCGATTTTAAGAAAGGCCACAAGTTTGCGATCACATTAAAATCTGAGCTTTCGGGTCATAAGAGAATTCTCTCGTTAACAGCGCATATATTTTTAAAAGGAATCACTAAAACACTTGTTTAGTTCCAAATTATTTTAATAATATTGTAACGTAAATGGGGCTCTTCGGATTAATTAAGACAGTTATTTCTAATCACAAATGTTCACAAGTTTATTCACTTCACTTCATTAATTTGTCGTATTTACAATTTTCTTGACAATATTCTCTTCACAATACATGGTTTCACTTTACTTATTTACACTTATCACTTCACTGGTTAAAATTCAACTGACTATTCGCATTATCACATGTAAACACTTCGCAGTCTAAATCACGACTAAAACTACCTAGGCTACTGCTCAGCCCTATTTATACTACTTAGCTTAATTCTAGAAAGTTCAGTCACTTAGTTCTAGATATTTCCGTTAGACATTTTCACCTCACATATTCACCATGGGTTCGAGTCGTCGTTGACATTTCCTTTTCTTGATTTCTGGCCACCTGGGGCATGCGCATTACCCGGTTGACTATTTCCCTTTTCGTAGCCTACCTCGTGCACGTTACATTTTTTTTACACTTTGTTTTCTAAAACTCACTAATCCAACGCGTTTCGCCTTACTATGATATTACCAGGGAGAGACTACACTATATTAAGTCTAGCAGTACGAGTACATACCGAGCTCACATAGTACATCCATTAACGGGATTTTATAATTAAAGTCTATTTGGTCATTGAGGAAGTATTTATTTAATTGTTTACCTTTTTTATTTCGTAAATTCAAATTAATCCGTTATTTTCCTACTTAGTAAATGTTTCGATAAACCGGAATGTGGTCTATTATGCTTCATCTCAGAAACATGCTCATTAAATCTTGTAGTAATTAACCGACTTCCCAAAAACAAAGGGGTTCTAAGTTCGACGTGTATTTCTTTTTATGTCTGACCGGGTGGGAGGCTGGTGGTGGAGGTGGGGTGGAACCTATCTTTGTAACGCGTGGACCGATTTGGATGGTACTTTTGCTGTTGTATATAGTGTGATACCCCATTGCTAATAGGAGAATAACTTGCTTCTAAGGTTAGTGGTGGGGAAGGGGGATGGGTAGTTCATAAGAATTGTTTTGCCAAAAAATCTCAGAACAAGAAACTTAACGCTTCAAAATGCTTTTTTTCTATCTTCATACGACCATTTTTCATTAAGTTAGAGCTCTTCAAAAAATAGCAAAAAAAATTCTGTTACCTTAATTTTTTAGCGTAGTGTATACGTATACAGGGTGTTTCGCATAACGAGTGCCATAATAAGTGGGGTGATAGATCTCAATTAGGCAAACTAAGAATTGTGTTGCAGATGGAGGGATAATCTCAACCGTTTGGGAGTTACAGGGTGATTACTAAATTTTCAATTTTCATGGTATGCACATTCTTTTTTATCTTTTGATCTACTCAACGCAGAGATATCAAACAAACACAAAAACACTGACCTTTTAAAAATTATCAACAATGTTGATTTAACTTCTACCATTGCAGTCACTTCGATTCACTATCACACAACACTAAGTTATAATTATACATATATAAAAGATCAGGTGCAGTTCAGTCTCCTAGTTCAAAAAACGGGACAAGCTCTCTCTTTAGTACCAGAATGTGAGAGGACTGAGGGCCAAAACAAATAATTGTTATTTATTATCTACTTACTGCGATTTTGATGTGATAGCTTTATCTGAGACGTGGTTAAACCAAGGTATTTCGGGCGCGGAACTGTTTAATGGCTCTTATCAAGTTTTCCGTAGGGATAGGCATGCTGCCTCGACTGCCCGCGGTAGTGGGGTTCTCATAGCTTGCGCGAATTTTCTGAATACTAATCATTTCGACACTCCTTCATTTTCCGACCAACTCGAGTTGGAACAAGTTGCAGTAAAAATTTAATTTGTTACCTCTTCTCGATTTTTTGTTATATAACTCCTGAAGCGTTTAATGTCGTTGATAGTAACGGTCGGAGTCAGTAATGATATTCTCATTAAGCGTGTTAACTACATCTACCATCGGATGGGTTCTAAGGATGAAATTATCCTATTGGGAATTTCAACTTATCCAATAAACGATGGGTAGCGGATGATGATGACGATAGTTTTCTTCCCCATTACATGACAGAAGGACAATCGTTATTCCTCGACACCTTGGCTAGCTTGGGACTTTGCCAAATGCGCAATGTGAGTAACAATATGGGAAGACAGCTTGATTTAGTGTTTTCTACGAACTCCACGCTCATTTATGTTGAACCCAGCCTCCTTGCCTTGACAAATCTTGACGTGTTTCACCCCGCACTGCTTGTTCTTTTCACTGTCTGTCGGACGTGCTAGTTGATGACCTCGATAGCCAATATCATTTTAACTTTAAAGCGGCCGGTTTTGACGCTTTGAATGATTAACGTATCAGGTCTCTACGACGTTTTGTATGCAGCTTTTGGGAAGGTTTGTTTCCTTAGTTCGGGTTAGAGGTAGAGACTCCGCTCCACCCAGGTTTGACAGAGAATTGAAGACTCTTAGGAATAGGAAGATTAGATTTTGTTGGCCGCGATGACCCCTGGCAAGAATTTAGTATTTGTCATGAACATTTTAAAAGCCGTTCTTGTTCTCTCTATGAAGAATACCTTCAAAGTTAAAAGAACAGATTATTCTCTGACCCCCGTGCATTTTTCGAATATGTCAACTTGAAGGAAAAGGTCGATAACTATCCATCGACTATGGAGTTCGGGGGGATTTCCAGTAATGATTCTAATATTATTTGTAATTTATTTGCTGAATCTTTTAAAGGTGCATTTGAATCATCCGATTTCGTCCCGGATAGTGGAAACTTTTCGCACATCAATAGTCGAATTTTACCTATGGTATCAGTTCCATTTATAATGGAGGAGATCTTATTGAAGCATATTGCTGCACTTCCAACTGACTTTTCTAGTGATCCTGACGGGGTTCCTGCTGCAGTCATAAAGAAATGTTCTTCGGTGTTATTATGGCCTTTGCGGTTTCTATTCAGGAAGTCTCTTTCGCGGGGCCATTTCCCAGCACTCTGGAAGATATCCTTTTTAATTCCTATTTTCAAGAGTGGCAATAGAAGAGACATTTCCAATTACAGGCCGATTGCTAAATTGTCCTGTATTCCTAAGCTCTTCGAACTGTTAATTCATTTCCAATTATCCGAAGTGTGTAAAGGCTTAATCTCCAGTAGGCAGCATGGTTTTCTTCAGGGTAGGTCCACGGTTTCAAACTTGGTTGAGTTTGTTTCCTACACTGTGGGTGAATTCACGGATGGTTGCCAAACTGACTGTATTTACACTGATTTTAGTAAGACCTTTGATAAGCCTGCTCACTCTGTCATTGCTTTTAAATTGGCTAAGTTGCGTTTCCCGCCCTCGCTTATTGTTTGGATTAAGTCATATTTATCTAATAGGACTTATAAAGTACGTTTTCGTAGCGCACTCTCTGATGATTTTGTGGCTCATTCTGGCGTTCCCCAGGGCAATCATCTGTGTCCATTATTATTCATCTTATCTATTAATGATATTTTTTATTTCCTTCAAAGATGTAAAATTCTTATATATGCTGATGGTATTAAGATTTTTCTCCCAATCAAATCTGCTGCTGATTGTGAGATTTTGCAATCCGAGTTGCACATTTTCTTTGAATGATGCTGCAACAACAGTCTTAAACTGAACATTGAGAAATGTCAGGTTATGTCCTTCTCGAGGTGAGTGTATCTTGATGTTAAATTGAACTTCATCTCCCCTCTCTCTACGCTGGGATTTATTCTTCGGTGGACCAAGGAATTTCCAAGCCCTCAAATAAGACTACGTCCCTGGTTAGACCCCTGGTTGAATATTCTAGTCAGGTTTGGTCTCCGTTTTACAGATCCCACATTAAACGTATCGAGTCCGTCCAGCGAAGATTTGTGCGATCGGCCCTGCGTTTCCTGCCTTTGAATGACCCTCTTATTCTACCACCTTATGAGGAGCGCTTAGGGTTACTGCAGCTTGTTACACTCGAGAAGCGACGTTGGGATTTGCTATTTTTGCATCAGCTTCTGCAGAGAAAGCTAGACAGTGCTGAACTAGCTTCCAAAGTATTGCCTAGAGAACTGCACTATTCCCTACGCAAACGATCACCTTTACAGATTGCTATTTCGAGCACTAATTACGGCATTTTCGAGCCTATTAACCGCATGTGTAGGTCTGCTAATGATATTGGAGATGTTTTTGATACTAGTGTGGACAAATTGATAACTAAAAGGAGTATCTACGATTTGTAATTTATTCTTTTGCTCGCACTGTCCTCTTTTTGACCTGACTTTTATTAAGGATTTACTTTAACGATCTCTGTTGTCTATGCACCTCTGATTATTGTGTGTGGGCGTATTTTAGTATTTTACTAATATTATTTGGATGTTGTTGTGGGAGCCTCATTCGCCTCAATATATTGTTATATTCTGGCGAATAGGTCAATTGATTCTAGGCTTCAGCCTAAGAAGTGTGCCTTCTGAGTTAGTAGGATTAATTCTGTTACATGCTTACTTCAAAATCATCTATTTCACCAGTCAAATGCGTTGTGATAACATTGAATATTTCACTCCCTTTTTTAATCACCTTAAAATTATTCAGTAAACCTCGTATGACTAAATATAGCATTTTAATATTCTTTAATGCATGGTTTCGAATCGATACACAATTTCGCTCTAAATATCGCTCCAAATCGCTCAGGAGCGAATCGGTGTAATGTCTGTTAATTATAAAAAAAGTGATCCCCACCTGCAACTTAATTTGTAGGTGTCTTCTACTACAGGTGGTGGATTATGAGTGGGCTGATGGATGCCCGTTGGGAGGGTGGGTAGTAGGTGGGGAATAAAAATAAGTCTGGTAATTATGAAAACGTGCACCTCACTTATAATTTAATTATAAGGTTTCATGTACTTAGAGTATTTTGTGGGTTATTGAGACGGGTTAAGATGAATGTGGGTAGTATGTGGTAGGTTTGTGGGTAGGTGCGTTCTAATCAACGAAACGTTTGAACTTCCCGCCAGAAGGGCAGTTTTTTGTACCGTTTTTTTTAGAAAAGTAGTTGTAGTGCTGATCGCACTCCAGCTGTTTTCAGCCTACAAAACGCGAAATTTTCAAAATCCGTAAACTCTTCATTGTCATTTGTTCATATAATCCACAAAAATAGGAGTAGTTTATAATTGTAGTAAAGCGAATAGTTGTCTAATAATAAGTTTTGATGTAAATATCCAAACTCAAATTATAATGAGACTTTACTCATAGCGGACCTACATTTTAGGTTAGCTCTTTAGAAAGAACACTACTGCAAAATATTCAATAACTAAAGACGTAAAATAAGACAAATTATGCCGTTTGTAATAGTGTAGACGACAAGGGCAGAAAAAAGCAGTGGACTTCTTTCTTTGAAGGTTTGGTAAGATCCGAGTAATTTAGAGATCTTTTTCGACCTTTCTACCAAAAACTTAATATTTTATCAACTGTTTTAAATTACTGGATCTATAGTCACACAGTTATTACAACAATTATTATAAGAATAAAATATAATAACATTTTAGAATCTATAATCAACGACTTATTCAAACGACTGACTTTTACTATTACATTACTCTCCTTTATTATAGAAATTGTACTTCCGACTTATTTTATTAATTTAATTTTCCAGGTAAATATGTCGGACGTCAATATACGGATTCTTCCCCCGGTATTGGCTAAAATTGCAAAGACTGAATTAAATGAAAACGAAAAAAGCGTACCTAAAGATCTACAGGCACTAAAAGAATGGCTTGATAAACAACCTCATCTTATATCACGAAGAGGTAAATATAATACTTTTCATAATACATAAATTTATAATTTATTAAACTTTTTTTATGATAAATTCTTGTTGTGAGTTAGAAGGTAAGGGTTTTGGTAAAAAAATTTTGAAATAACCAAACAATTTATGATTTCTATCAAACATATCAAATCAACTGTCTTCGCAGTATTAAACATAAAATGATTACAAGGTTGCGCGTAAAAACGGAAACAATTTTATAAAAACTCCGCTCCTTTATTTCTTGGAGATGCTTTTTTATTTAAAATACGAAATATTAAGAATATCTCCTTAAAATGATATGAGGATATAATATATACTTTTAGAGCCGTGAAATCAAAGAGCTAGGTGAGTCTAAATACTAATTTTTTAGTACGTCATAGGAGCAGCACTCAAACCTTTTCATTTCCAAGCACTGAACGGTTGATCAGAAATGCGAGTCAGTATTAGCTACACTACTAACCTTCTGTGCGGAAATCTGGAGAGTTTCTGATCTAAGGTCCTTCTTGCCTCATGGCTGTATACTCTTCAACATGAAGCAAATGATCGAGCCTTCCAAACCATTCAGGAATCCCAAGAGAATCGATTCGAAGAGATTCAACTAAATCATTACGTCTACGCTATATAGCTTTGGTAGAAGAGTTGTAAACCAACGTTTGGACTTTTGAAAGGACCATGAAAGTCACCTTCAGAACATCATGCCTGGTGAAACGCAGTACAAAAACTCTTTCCCCGTGACCTATACAAATTTAGGAAGTTAACTAAAGAGGCCTTCAACATCTGCAGTAAGCATAAATTCTGGCCACCTTACAAAAACTGCCTAAAAATTTGCAAGAAATTAGTAAAGAAGACCAAGGAGCAGGCTTGGATGGAGTACCGCGAATCCGTTGAAGACATGAAAAACTCAGCGAAAGAAAAATCCTCTCGAAGAGCCATGCCAACCCTGAAGTCCTGGAGCTTCTAATTAATCCACACTTTCCTGGGTGTAAAGACAGCTATCCAGAAATCCCTGATTCGCGGGGTGTGTATAGTACATCGCGGGAGACCAATAAATCTTTCCTTCCTGGGCAATAAGATGCTTTTCCCGGTAAAAATCTCTTGGCCTTGATGTTTGATGGATATTTCCCACATTTCGTATTAAAAACTCTGGATTCTACTCGATATAAACCAGAGTGCTTTTGTAAACGTTTGTACTGAAACTATTCAAGAGTTCCTCGTCTAGTAGGGTAGTAGATCGCTTCAGTCATTGGTTAGTTTCAATGCTAAGGGCAAGGAACTAGGCTAGGACTAGGCAGCACACAAATAACAAAATTTTTCTTTCTCTTTTCATTTCCATGAAAAAAACCTGTACTAAGGGACAGGGATAGTATTAAATTTGTCGCGTATGCGGATGATGTAGAAAATGTTTCCATCCATGATATGTGAAGTTCTGGAAGATGCCTTGGATAAGGTAAGCACTTGAGCTATCAGCTTTGAAATTAGAATTAATCTAGGCAAAACTGAACTGGTATCTTTTACCACAAATAATCAAGATACCGGCCTTTAATCCTCTAAGCTAAACATATACATGCTATACTCCAGCGTGAAATATTTGGGGATCATTTTTTATCCAAAACTCAGCGGGGAACTGAACATATGTAGGTGTTAAGAAAGCCTGAATTGCTTTCTATGCATATAGGTAGGATATTTAGTAGGAAGATGACATTATGGATGTATATTGTTGTGGCACATCCGCTCATCACCTATGAGTCGCTGGTATGGCGGCCCACACTGAGTTAGGGATACAACGTATTTAAGCTGAGCAGGATTCAAAGGTCCTGGGAAATAGGAATCACTGGTTCTATGCGATCTTGTCCTAAAGCTGCTCTGGATGTACTTCTACATTTAGACTTGCATTTGACACAGACAATCGTGGTACTGAAAGGCTAAACTTTATGTGCATAGCAACATCCTGGACTTGAAGAACTGGCCACAACTCTAACTGACCACATCTCCCCAAAGCTGAACTTCAAGCAAAACTTCAAGGTGAAGCTCAACCACAGGGCGGAAAAACGGCGGAGATTTCAATACAACGATATTCAGCTACAGGGCTAACACAAACTACGGTATCACTGCAGGTATTTTTTCGAAAAAACTCTGCATCAAATCTTACCACCTTCCGGATCGCACGACAGTCTTTCAGGCTGAAATGTGTGCAATCCTAAAGGCTTGCCAGATTGCGAAATAAACTCTCCGGTCAAAGGTTCGGCATTCATTCTGACAGCCAGGCAGCCATTAATGTTCTTCACTCGGCCAAATTCTACAGACTGGTGAAAGGGATCCGTGATGAGCTTTCCCATCTCTTTGAGCACCTTGACATCAACCTATTTTGGGTTCTAGCTCACAGAGACATGTAGAAGAGTGTTTGGGCCGAACAGCTATTAGTATAGCGTACCGCCCTAAAAATCTTGCTTGCAGATATAGTGTACATTTCTCTGGCAGCTGTAAGGGGAGCCTTTTTATTACACTATTTATCCAGGTGGAGTAAAAATGTGCCATATTCAGGGCGATGGGGCCCTTCTTCAGCATTAGTAAAAGTCGTGAAGTCATTCATAGATTCTGTCAGCAGCAATAGCTAGGATAGTCTCATGCCGTTGGACTCTTTTCAACACATTCTGCCTAGCTGTAGGGCCAAAAACGAGAAGAAAACCCTAGTTATCTTCCTTTTGTAACATTTCCTTCAGTCAGATTTCGAGTAGTAGGCAGCTTCTATTTTAATGATCTGAAGTAGGTGTCTCTCTCAGGTTCTTTTAACCTCTTTTGGAGCATAGGGCGTCTATCACACCGACTCTACGGATCTTCTCGACGGATCTTCTCCATGTATTGCGCGGTCGTCCAATTCGGCGTATTTCTGGGATCTCGTGCGGATTCCAATCTGGAGCCTTCGATGCGGTGAGATGTTGTTTGGCTCTTTTCTTTGTGTGTGGTCTATCCATTGCCACTTTCGCCTCCGAAAGTGTCTATCCTGTCTTGGCGTGTAAGTCTGTGTAGGTTTTCGTTGGTAATAACCTCCAACTAATGCATTTTAAGGATGCGCCGAAGACACCGGTTGACAAAGGCTTCTAGCTTAGATGTTATTTAATAGGTCATTTTCCATGTTGAACAGCCGTACATTCGACTCGAAGATCTGGAGTTTTGTGTGTCTGGAAATGTTGTTATGGCGCCAGGTCTGAGCAAGAGTATTAAATGCAACTCGAGCCTTATTGATGCGAGCCTGTAATCAGCTTCAGCTCCGCAGTCTGCAGACGGTGTCAAGGCTAAGAGAATTAGAAAGATCATCAGATACACCCATCATCGCCAACCGATTTAATACAAATTTTATTTTAATTAGAGTTGGAGAAATAAAACGATTTTTGCGATGATGTTTCTTTTTTTATTTTCTCCCTGATGATGTACTCAAACAGGAAACACGTCGACTCCTTTTATTATAGTTAATCAAAGTAAAAATAAAGGTAAAAAGTTACAAGAGGTTTGGATATATGTTAACAACTTAATTTTTGTAGCAATCACAACTAAAAACAAAATTTTAATCGCCGTGTAAGGTAGTAGTGTGATCTAGTCATTGTAGTGAAATTTATAAAAACACTACCTGGATGCTCCCGTCATTGGTTGGTCTTTTCGTAAATAAGTGTCGTTTTCGATTATTTTTACATGCCATTCTCACCCGCACTCCTAGGGGCTTCTTCTCTCCGCAGTATCTAACGGCATAGAGAGTGTCAATATTTATCTCAGCGACCCCGAAAACTATGGATTCGACATTAATTTCGTTCGTTTTTGACTATTTTTACACACCTCCTCCTTCACACCCCGACCACTATGATTTTTGTTTTTGCAATCTGTTGTAAGCAGAAAACAACCATGGGTCACTGCCAATGGGGTTCAAAACTGAGACCTCCCAAATTCCTGGCCGACACGTTATCACTTCCATCACAGACGACTAAACATCAAAATGTTGGAGTAAATCCGCGACGAACACTTGACACCTAGTCTCGGACTAGTCCAGGTCTTTCATCAAAAGGACCACCAGACTCCCTATATAAAATGGGAATTAGGAGTTTATAATTCATATTTTTATCTAATTTACCTACCTGCAGAATGCTCTACATAACAGCAACGTTACTTAAAAGTGAGATAACTACGTAACGTAAAGTAAACTTACTTCTGTAATAGACGCCCTCTAGGATTTAGGCAACAACTTATCAAACCTAATAATTCTGTTTTTGATTTTTTTAGATGATCAATTTTTAATTGTCTTTCTGAGAGCATGTAAGCATAGCGTGGAGAGAACAAAAGAGAAACTAGACATGTTTCACACTATAAGAACTGCGTGTCCTGAAATATTTGATCAACGAGATCCTGTTGATTCAAAACTGAAGAGTCTTTTAGAATCGGGGTAAGCCGTATGCATTATTACAGAAATATTAATAATAGTATTTAATTTTGCAGATTAACAGTCCCACTTCCGAAGCTATACAAAGATAGTTCACGAATTATCCTAGCTAGACCTTTCTTTTTCGATCCTAATAAAAACAAAATAGTAGAAATCATAAAAGCTAATTTCATGGTTGCCGATTTTCTTCTCTTCGAAGATGATTATACTCTAATTGGGGGACAGACTGTCATTATTGATATTAAGGGCATGACTATGGCTCATAGTGCTCAATTAACAGTAACATTTATTAGGTAAATTTATATACAACAAATTTTTTAAAACCTAATGAAATGTGACTTTTGAATAGAAAAGTTTTAACTGCCACTCAAGACGCATATCCTAGTAGATTGAAAGCTTTCCATTTTATCAATGCATCACCAACTTTTGAGTTTATTTTCAAAATGTTTAATCAGTTTTTGAAAGAAAAAATACGAAAAAGAGTAGAGTTTTAATAAGTATCTGAAAAAAAAAATACTTAAAATTATGTTGTAGGTTTTCATGCACAGCAGTTTAGACGATTTGTATGCACATGTGCCGAGAAGTTTGCTTCCTGAAGAGTATGGAGGAGAATTGGAGTCTATTAAAAAAATAAATGGTGCAATTTAGAAACTAATAGCAAAACAGATTTACTAAACTGATTATTTACCTTTCAGATGACTTAGTACAAAGAATTATTTCAAAGCGAAGTTGGTACTTAGATGATGTTAATTACAAAACAATTGAGTCAAAACGTGAGGGCACACCAAAAAACGCAGATCTCTTCTTCGGAGTGGAAGGTTCATTCCGAAAGTTAGAATTTGATTAATTTTGTTTTTCAATTAATAGTAAAGTATTAAACACAATTTTGAATATTTTACTAATCAATGGAATATCCATATTTATCTAATCGGACCTTATATCAATTCGTATTTATTTAATAGGACTCATATAGTGCGTTTTCGTGGCGAGCTCTCTCTGGATGATATCAAGATTTTTCTCCCAATAAAATCTTTTGTGGATTGTGAGATCTTGCAGTCGGACCTACACATATTTTTATAGCTGGTGTAGCAATAGTAATCTTAAATCAAACATTGGGAAATGCCAGGTTATGACCTTCCAGAGGTCCCGCAACAACTGTATTTTTCAGTACAAGTTTGACGGTACTTGTATTCGTGTACCTTGATAGACAACTTAACTTCATCCCCCCCATTAATAATATCGCTTCTAAGGCCAACTCTATGCTGTGATTTATCCTTCGTTGATCCAGGGAATTTCCTAGCCCTGACAGAAAGCTTCATCTGTATATATCCCTTGTTAGACCACTGCTGGAGTATGCTAGCCCTGTTTGGTCTCCGTTTTACAGATCTCACATTAAACGTATTGAATCCGTACAGCGTAGATTTGTGAGATCGGCCCTTCGTGCTTTGCCCTGGAGTGACCCTCTTATTCTGCCTCCATTTGAAGAGAGATTGGGATTGCTACAACTTGCTAATCTCCAGAAGCGAGTTGCTGATATAATTGCTCTACACCAGCTTCTGCAGGGGAAGATTGACAGTGAGGAACTTTCTTCCAAAATTTTACCTAGAGAACTGTCCTATTCCCTTCGAAACCGCTCAAGCTTACAGGTAGATTTCTGGTGCACTAGGTATGGTATGTTTGAGCCAGTTAACCGCATGTATAGGTTTTCTAATGATGTTGGCGGTGTTTTCAGCACTAACGTGGACAAGATTACATTAAGGAGGAGCGTCTACAACTTGTAGCCATCCTGTTGCACTCACTCGTTTTTGTAAGGCTTTTGTAAGGTTTTTTATGTTGGTTTTTGTATGTATTGTATTGTTGTGTTTGGGTGTGTTTTGTGCTTTTGGGTACTAATGATTTTTTTTGCATGTTGGTGTGGGAGCCTAATTCACCTCAATATTTGTTAATTCTGGTGGGTAGGTCAATTGATTCCTAGCTTTTGCCTGTGAAGTGCGCCTTCTGAGTTAGAAGAGTGAATTCAGTAATAATTGTATTTGGGTAATATATTACCTTATCATTTAATTGGATATCCGGTTATGCATAGATATACAGAGGATAGAAGAAGTTAACTAGCAAGTTTACAGAAGTCACTCCGTCTCCACTGGAACGGTAGAACCAATTCTTAACCAGGATAACAGTCGTTATTGACAGAAAGTTTTACTAATCTGAATCATATCAAGAGCAATGAGAGGGGAATCAGAACCGAGTGATGGCGTTGTTCCGAAACCATAGTAAATTATGAAATGGAATTTTTTTCAAATTTTCTTAAATAACACAGGCTTGCGAGTATTTCCCCCCTGGTCGGTTGAAATTGAAGTTTGTTATATTTGTGATAAATCTTTGCTGTAAGGTAAAACTGCTGTTGTGGAACATGGACTTGACACGCTGATGCAGTCAAGTGTTGAAAGAAATGATGGAAAAGATGAATGTTTACGACGGTTATAGCGATCATCAAAAAAAATATTAAAGCTGCTGAACAACGTCATCAACTGATATTATCTTCGATGGATCCACGACTATTTCAACGAGTCAAGAAAAATTCCTTGGGTATACAAGCAACAAGCATAGATTTATTTATTGTTATGTGAAAAATTTGAAGCTGCTAATGTCAATATAAGACAAGCTCAAGATGATGCTGATGTTCTCATCATTGAAACATCAATTAAAGAATTCGATAGGAGAACAAGTATTGTAGTAGGTGAAGACGTACACTTGTATTTTTTATTTTTTTATAATTAAAAAAATTATAAAGTCTCAGTAATGAAATTTTAAATACTTATTACAATATATAGAAGGAATGGGAATTTTGGATTTTCAATTTTGTCCTTTCTGAGATATTTCAGATTAAAAATGCGCTATTTTCGAAAAATCGCAATAGTTGAAATCTCATTAAAAAAATCATATAATTCTAAAGCCTGAAACTTTTTAGGGAAGTAGTATATTATAAACGTATTATCCAGAAAAAAAAAATTTAGGGTGGGTCTTAGATCTATCTTTAACATTTTTAATTTTAAAAGAGCAGGTTTTTAGTTTGAAAACGTTAATATTAACCGATTTTTTTTCATATTTACCGTTAAGTTGACCTAAATATATATAAAACAGAAAATATTGTACATTTTATGCTTTTTATCATGGTTTTTGTTTGAACTGAATATCTTTAAGAACCAAGAAGTTACAGCGTTTAACACAAACCTCTGTAAAATTAAAAAAAACTAAACATATAAAAAATTTATGAATACAGTATAGTACAAACTTAGATAAAAAAATGAAAAATCAATAACTTTTGTTAGCGACCATCATTGGTCGATTTGATATGGATTGACCCTGGCATAAGTTTAATTCAATTGGAAAAGGTAACTATTCAATTTGGTTTCAGTTTTGCTTAATTGGTAAATGGTTGTACTTAAAAGGGAAATAGTATAATTATCACGGTCAGAATTGTTTAAATATTTCACATGATACGTTTAATGACGTTAATAATGACGAGCCTACTGAAGATGTAGATCTATTGTGTTTGTTGACTGAAACTATGGAAATACTGGAAACGGAAGAAGAAGAAGGTAATGAAGAGATGAAGATGAAAATTGAAATGGAATCTGAAGAAGAACCGTAATTGCTCTGATCAATAAAAATTTATTACATAAACATTTTATAATAATTGTTGTTATTAAAATAAACATTTTTTTTCTTTTTTTTAATAAAAAAAACAACTGAATTCCTTTTGTTTTTATTATTTTATAATTATTTTAATAGTTTTTTTTATAAATAATAATATTTCAAATAAAAAAAAATGATAACTTGTATATTTTCTTTAATACTATAACATTTTTCAATCCACGTCTATTGGATTATGACTCAGAGGTGGGATGTAATGGTATCTCTTTGGAATGAATTACTTTTATTTATGAACTGAATGTTTTTAATTCCTAATTACATATGGGAATTAGTAATTAAATCTTTTAATTCCTAATTACATAAAAAATATTAAAGAATTAGTCGTTTTAATCTTTTAAATATTTTAATAATTAAATGAAGGTACCTTTGGAATTAAAATTGGAATTAAAAGAAGTAATTTAGTAATTAAAGGAATTATTAATTACAAAAATTTCATTCCTTAAATACTTTTTTTCATTAAAAAATAGAAAAGATTAATAGGATTCCAAAATCTTTTAAACTGCTGTTTGCGAATTGAATCAGTTCAGTTCTGTTTCGAATAAAAGGTCATATTTCGACTTTGGACTAGAAGGTAAGACAATTTATATGCACTTTTTATAAAAATTCTCTCACCTATATATACATATATATTATAACCGGAAAGTTTGATACATGTCGTTAATCCGATCGATTCTGGAGTACGCGTCTATTGTATGGTGCCCATACCCACAGAACCTCATTAGTAGGATTGAATTGATTCAAAAAAACGCCTTAATACGTTTCTAGATGTAAACTGCTTGGGCTGCAATTATAGTCCAGGGAAATTAGCGAAAATTGTTCTTGACACTCACTCATCCATCCAGCAAACCGACACGGCTTTCATGTAATATAAGCCTATTGAAATAACCCTTGTATAATTCTGCAGAAAATTCTAAAAATTATAAACAATTAAAGTCGAAAAATTGCAAATTTTAGCGTATTTCTGAATTTTGTTGATAATCGAATTACTTGAGCAACCATTCATAGTAATCACTTTGTAGGAAATAGAAAAACCTACAAAATGCCGTTTGAAAATTGTAAAACTGTTACTTTGTTGCTTAGAAAATCGCAAATAACCATTAAAATATTATAAAATTTCAATTAATAATAGGGGCATTTCACGCGAAGCGGACAACCAACAATTTTGAAAAAGTTATTAATGACCTGTTTCAAAGGTAAATTATCATATTAAGAAACTTATATAAAAATAAGTGAAATAGTGATTCTTATAGAAAATTGAATGCTCTTCACAGTCGTGCTATCGAATTCGAAATTGGATTTTTTTTCATGTAAAAAATCCAAAATTAATATTTAAAATTAAATTTTGACAAACTTCGACATGTTTAATTTTTTTTCTAAATAGCTCAAAAAATAACTTAAAATGTATAGTAAATGCCTGTTCAGTTTCATAATGTGATCTGCATTCGAACACAGTGCAGCGCGTAGTCGGCGTTTTGCCAGTGCGATAGTTTTGTATGGAAACATGAACAAATTTAAGTTTAAATTCTCTATCTCCGATACGAATGCAGATCACATTCTAAAATTGTACACATATTATTTATGAACTATAAGCTACATTTTGAGATAAAAACAAAAATTTTTAAAAATGTCGAAGTTAAGTAAAAGCCGATTTGATATGGTTACTTCCGGTTTTATATACAGAAAAAAAATTTTTTTCAACTCTGTAATAACAGCCAAGAAAAACATTTATTTGTCTTTAAAATAACACTATTTACTTTTTCTCTATTACTTTGAATAAAAGCAAAATTTTTTTCAAAAAACCCGCTCCTCAAATTTTGTCAATTCTTTAAAGGCTTATAAAATTGTAACTAGACTTCATAGAAAAAAAAAATAAAAATGAACATTCATTCAGAACATATAGAAGTATAATTAAACCAAATTTGAACAAAATCCAGAAAATGAAATGCTCCAATAACTAATATAAAATGCAACGAATAAACTTCATATTTTATAGAAAGGTAGGTTTAATAGTGCTCAATAAGTCGGGAATTACACGAAAGGGATTTTACCCCATGAGTGACGAAAACCTGTTTTTTTCTTGGTGAGAGAAGTGAGGTAGCAAGAGGGTCATCTGTGAGTGTCAATCACGAATCGTAGGGGTTTTGCTTGAGTTTTTCCTGATTTGCTTTTGTCCATTTTCGTAACTTCCTCATTAGGGTTCGAAAAATTTTTGGTGTCAGGTTGATTTAGTATTGCTTGAGCCGGTGAATACAAAATTTCAACCCTGCAAAACACTTATGAACCGGTTTTTTAACGTCAGTGAAAGCCCCTGAGTTATGGGGTAAAATCCCTCTCGTGTAATTCAGGACTAAGTTGCAAAAATTTCCCATCGATTCGTTGAATAGTTTTTGCATAATTCAATTTGTTTATCACAGAGAACCAAATTTTGCAATAACGTAGTACGCACAATTTGGAACAGGAAATGCTTTTGCGCATCTTAACCTGAAGGAGATATGTTGCTCTACGAATACAATTAATTAGAATATTAAAAAAAACATTTTGACTATTGTAAATTGACGTTACAAAAGTGTTATTATTTTTACCTTATAAACAAATGGAATACCATAACTCCGTTGCTTGGGATTTTTTTATATATTTCGTTTTGATTTTTAAGAAGCTGGCATTTTTTCACAAATCCTAGTTGCTTCCTGAACTTCCTGCTGGATGAGTGAGTGTCAAGTCAAAAGTCTTACTTCCCTGGACTATTATTGGAGGATCGCAGGATAATAGCTAGTATAATGCTTGTAAGAGATGTTCTGTGCTATGTATAAAATTCGGTCAACAAAATTGGTTTATTGTTTTGTATTTATGTATGTGCCTGGTACCTCACTTAGATCTCGAAATTTATTATAAGTATATTCCACCACATCGTACATGTTATGGCCAGTACCAACCTATAACATATTGTTCCAGGAAATTCAATGAAATTTTTAATGATATGGATTTAGATTTTGATCGTTAGAAATTTAAGAACATTGTTGCTACCAGCTTTAAATCTAATTAGCTTATGTAACATGTAGTAGATAATGTTCATTATTTTGATTCGTTAATACTTCTATTTTAAGTGATTTAAACATAGTATTGAATTGCAAATTTATAAATTTAATTTTGAATGACTTGTATTGTATAGTCTGCAAGAGACCTATCTGTAGACTAACTAATTAAATAAAGAAGTAAACTTTGCAATTATTTGTTTAGCTTAAAAATTTCTTAATTCTCTATTTTGGAAGTTTCACTTTGTCGATCACGCAACCTTTTTAATATCATGATATCACCAAGGATTTGTTAAGTTCATTATTTATATATCAATTTGGTCGGTCGGCGAATGGCCTGAATTATTAAGATGCTACGCAGTGTAGTTCGAAACTTAGCGATGATAATTAATTAAGTTATTTGTGACCAGTCTAAAAGAGATAAACCCGCAAGCTTAGTTAGTATCTGGCACGGTTTCAAATGAGGGTTAATTTGTATTGGACCATTTCTCAGTTTCACCTTATCATCCATAATAATCATTCAACAAAGTGCTCACGCATCTCGAAAGTACATTTATGTAAAGCAATCTATAGTTTAGAGGTTCAGTTAAGTAAAGCAGTGTTTTTCTTTTCTTTAATTGCAGCCAAAGTCCCACCTATCTATGCAAAATTTCAAGTTTCTAAATACACCGAAAGTAATTTATTTATTTTGGTAAGTGTGTGAGTGCGAATATTATTAGTTAGATTAATGGTAAGTGATATTGTGAAGGTGACCAGCTGTAATATGCCTTACATTGATTCATATGAATATGCGCGAGACCTTGGCTTACATGAATTAGAATTTATAAAATAGTAATCCTTGATAATGATCAAAGTAATAATGAAAACCTTTTTACTTCAGAATCGATTTAATTGTAGAATGATAATTCCTCAACGGATAGAGATCACTAATTTAGTCTTACGTCTAATACCAACTTACGTCATCTGGCCAACTGGTAGTTTTCACCCGACGTTATCGTTGACCATGAACCTTTTCTGTCTATTATTGTTCTCCCGAGTTTAGAAGCGACTAGTTAGTCAATAAGTAGATCGGCACTGCGATCATGAAGTGGTCCATAAGCGGTGCACTAAAATTTCAATCTTTATCAGTTCATTGAAAGTGACTGGATAATTTCACTTGGTATCACAGTTGCAATCACTTATACAAGTATAACCAGTTACCAACAGGTAACCGGAAAAATAAGTTTTCCTGAGGAAATCATTTGCTTACCGACAGTGAGATAGAAAGGTAATTATTTCAGCTTCGTCTATAAAATACAAAATTAAATAAAAGATTTCGGCGAAAGTGATGTAAAATATATCAATAAATTCCACGAGTGGAAACCATATTGTTTCAAGCGGGTTTAAGGCTTTGATATCTGCAAAGTTGAAGAGTTCATACTGAAGTAAAGTGATATGATCGGTGTTGAAAATTAGAGCTTCTGGAGTCAAGTGAAGTGTAACTTAATTACGATGATAATATTTGAATAAAGGAAGTGAAAAAAATATTAACTTAATGTTAAATTGGAATTTCGTTAAAATGCCTCTTATTTTAAACGCGAATAGGATTCAAGATAAATAATCAGTGGATTAAAGAGTTCTTTTTGAGTCGAGAACACCTGTTTTCGGTTAACGCTATCTGGTATACTGGAGTATATGGGTATTTAAAAAAATGTGCAGGGAATTGAAATTTTGAAAAAAATTTTCTGTTCTGGAACTTAGTTTTCTGTTTTTCTTCAATTTTATTGATTTGTAGTGGACATTTTTAAATTGTGTTTTATTTATTAAGTAACAGGTAGAGAAGGAAACAATATAGTCCCATGTAAATCTTAAGTTATGATAACTGAAACTAATACTAGATCTAATACCCATTAAAATTAAAAAAAGAGATGCTACTAAAGCAAGCAACGCTGGAATGGTATCTTAAAATAAACACTAAATTTCGAGAGTTCCCACGGACCCTCGGTTTTTTAATGAAGGAAAAAATCACAGTTTACCTATGCTTCTCTATACCTTCTCTACATGAAAAGCAACGCTTATAACTCGAGATACACTGATCCGATGATGCTGTTTTTTTAGTTTATAGATATGTTCTCTGGCCAAGTGTTAGTATATATATTATTACTCTAGGTAACATACGAAATAAGCAGTGACGATTCTAATGTATCACGTTCGATACCTATTTTTTCCGGTTTTAAAAAGCCTGAAAAATGGCCACTTTTCAAATTTTGGTTCTCTTCAAAATTTTGCCAACGTTACATTGAAAATATTCAAGCCGTTGGTGTATTATAATCCGTTCCAAAAAGATTGGCAGTACATCCCTCTTCCTCAGTACGCTGTTGCCACGATTGCATCTCAGAATATTTTCTTATTTTTCCTCGTGGCCTCGTAACCCTCCGTTTAATAAAGTAATTAAAAGCCTGATTATTACACCTCTTCCTCCCAGAAAGTCTAATAAATTTTTCACGTTCATAAATACACGTAAGTACACGTAAGTGCAAATAGTCACAACCTTTAATAATTCACCCAGTCGCTTCCAAGTATTTATTACGCACATTTTAATCTTTTAGGAATTAATATACATCTGTACAAAGGATAGCAAAAGAAACCGCAGGGACGACAGAAAAACAATATTGATGTTTGAGCGAAAAAATTCCATTGCGATATACGTAAGCTTGGACTCGTTCGGAGTTCAGTAAAAAGTTATTCGTGCAAAATTAGAATTTGAGATGACTCGACAGAAAAATTTTTTCTACTGTCACGTCGGGTAATATGATTTCGATTAGCCAATATCAATTGTTGCTGTATGCTGCCATGCATTCTGATTCAGCCTATAGCCCAAAAGCGCCCACAAAGTACCTAGTCGCAGAGAGGAAAATTTTGTCGCCCTGAAGAAAGTTCGATGTACACAGTTTTTGGTGAGTTTGTAAAATTTGGCATTATAACTTCCCATTTACCGTGTACTGCCAATCTTATGGAACAGGGTATAGGCTACATGTTCGTTTGGGTTTTCCTTAATAATTTTGAATTTATATATCGAAATATGGGCATGTTGGGTACTTTTTTTCTATGCATGTACCCCCGTTTTCGATATAAGATGTTTTTTAAACTAGTGGGGTAGGTCCAGATTCTGGGTGTCGCATCATTGGTGCGACCCTTGAGGTCCACACGAACAACTTCCCAGTTAATAACAATTTTCAATTATTATTAACAATATTCAATTATTATTAACAATATTTAATTGTTAATAGCGATAAATTTCATGAGTGAAAGCTCAATAAAATTCATACTATTCGATTTATCATTTTATTTATCATTAATATCAACTATTTAAACCATTTATAATTTTTTTAATGTTACAAAAAACTATAAAAGTTCTGGATTTTTTCTTTAAGTATCGAGTTGTATCAGAACCAATTAGATCAGATGAATCTTTTTCAAAAAAAAACTTTCGCCCACTTGTATCTCATTTAAAAATACTTAAAAAATTGATATTTTAAATTTATAAATAAATAAATTAATGAATTTAATTTATCATGATAATTTCGTTGTAATTAGATGCAAAAAATTTTTTAAAAAATTATTCCGTTATAGCACTATTTTTTAATGAAAACCAAATAAATGCACTCTGTTTGGAATTCATTTGTTATTAATAATTTTGAATGGTTATAAACAATTTATAATTGATATAAACAATTCTGCATGAACAATCTGCAATTTTATATTCAATTTCCAATTTTCATAATCAATTTTCTACCAGGTAAAACCATTTTTTATAATTATAAATTTATTATTGTTATAAACAATCATTTATTGTTATAAACAATTTTTCATCATTATAAACAATTTCTGTTCATAATAAATTGTTATTATCCGACTTTTTGATGTCCTGATCGTCATCAGAACAAATTACATCGAAGAAATCCTTTTCAAGAAAGTCTGAAATCAACTTTTTTTCAGTTTTTTTGTTAAAACAAAAAAACGGCTGAACCGAAATTGATTAAATTTCTTTCAGCTCTTATTGACAATAATAGGCTTCGAATGGCACCATAGCGAAGTCGTTATCATTTTTTGTTCGCGAGATTTCGTTGTCGAAAAAAGTGGGTCCGAACGCACACACACACACGCACACACACACACACACACACACACACACACACACACACACACACACACACACACACACACACACACACACACACACACAAACACAAACACATATATACACACACACAGATACACACACACACACATATACATGTGTTCAAAAACATGCGTAAAACACTATGGTGACTTTGAAATGTAAAAAAAAATTAAAACTAAAAATTTTGAAAATCGGGCCCATTACAATAACTTCCTATATGTGGGAAGTTAATATATGTGGGAAGTTAAAAATAAAATATATAGTCCTAGCTTTTAAGGGGCTATACCAGTGTAACTACCTAAAAATAAAGATACTTTCCTAGAATGTTTTAAACTGCTGTATCTAGTGTTTTAAGATGTTGGGAACAAATTTATTTAGTTTAAAAATACACAGGAATTTTACCTGACTAAAATATTGAAATTTACTGGATATATGTATCGTATGACAAAATGTAGAAATGCTGAAATGATTCGCGCTTCCACATTGACTGGCATCAAAAATAACAAAATCATCATTACAATAAATATAGTTTTCCATCAAATTTAAAAAATATTGAAAACTATAAGAATGGCGGCGGTTTTAAAAGAAGTATAAAATTTTTACCAATGTTCTTTTTGCTTGCCAAATTATAATTTTTTGGTCTAATAAAAAAATTCTTGGGTCATGGTATGACAAAACATGTCTTTAACATGTTAAAAAAAGGTTTGAATCGATACGATAAATTGTTTTCGAGTTACACTGGCACCAATTTGAAAAAAGCAGTTTTGTGGAAAAAAAATATAAAAAACAAACATTTTATGGCCTGGCGACACCTATATTTTCAAAAATAGTATAGCGTATTTATAACATGGTTTAGGTGTTTGACCCTTGTCACGTTTACTGCGTCGTAAAGGAGTCTTTCACCCCCAAACTGTAAGCTCTTTAATTGATTACTGCACATAATCAGTACTGAATTTCATGAAATAAGTGCAAATATTACATTTTTACGTTGCATTGACGTCATTCAGTATTGGCTCATTATATTGATTTCAATTATCGTTGTATGTCCCAAATCAGAGTTCGAATACAGTTTAATTATATCTCAACGTACGCGTTAACTTCTGTTCTCTCTCAATTTCATGTCTTAAAATTAAATTAAATTTAGTAGTTTATTTTTGTGTGTGTTATATTTCTTATAATTAACCTTACCTATCTTACTTTATTTTTGGTCCAACATAGGCCGACTTATATCTCTTATTTTATGTATATAAAAGCATCGGAATAAATATGTTTTTTTAAATTATTGTACTGGTACGGGGAATTCTACTTAAGTTTCGAGATAGACAAGTAAAATTAATATTTATAATCGCAAATGGTTTTATTGTTTTTCAAAATATTCTCCAAAATATTCTCCAAAATATTCTTTTGCATGCGTTTGAACCAATTTTCGAAGCACTTTTTCCACTCCGATTGAGGTACCTCCAGGACATGTGACATCCTTCAACCGCTTCTTCAGATCTATCGGAATATTAGATCTGCGGGAATAAGAAGAAATCATTGGCAGCCAAATCAGCACCGTACGGCGGATGACACATCAATTTGATGTTTTGAATGCTCAAAAATTCACTTGTTTGAGTTGATGTGTGAGAGCTTGGTGGAGAATGATTGGTCTGCTGCGATTGGTTTCCCTTATATTTTCGAACACCTCTGGCAAACAAATGGTGGTGTACCATTCAGGATTGCCCCCCCCCCCCCCCTTCGCCACGCTACGTACTACGCCACTGCATGGTTCGAACAAGAAACATTCATAGAATAAAATGAAATTGCACAACTGCCCGATCAAGTATCTATTCGAACGACCCTTACTCCTCACACTGCTGTATACATATCGGTAATTTGGCGAACTTTTATTACACTAGGTGGTGTCCGCGTCTATGGCTTGCAAAGTTGTATGCAAGATATTTATAATTAATTGTTATAACGTATGTTTACAAAATTGACGATCAGTAGAAAATATCTCTCAGAAAGAAATTGAGTTTTCTCGACACGTCATCTTCGAGATAGCATGAGGTCGTGCGTGTTAGAACCGTAAAATCAAAATCGTTTAAGTGAGTGAACTCTATACTATGGAGTGACCGAGTCATGCTTCGAGCTTAGTTGTGAGGAACTATCATTCAGTGTATTAGATCACTTCAAAAGCCCTTGTGAGGAACTATAATTCAATGTATTAAAGCACGTCTTTTTCAATTTTTATAGTAGGTATAGTAGGTATTTTTTATCAATTACGTGGGACGTTTTTAGAGCTCATCCAAAACCATTGTAAACTACAAGCCATGAAGTGAGGCTCAGAAAACCAAGAGCAAATCGTTAGAATGTCGGGAAATTTACATTGCTACTTACGGGAAAGACAGGCACTTTTCAATTAATTTCTTTGTAACGCCTAAGTTGGGCACTTTTTAATTAATATCTTAGTAACGATCTAGAGAAATCATGTGACAATAGAGGCACTCATTTAAAATGTTGCAGTTATTAAAATATGCGGGCGATCACCTACAGGTCGTCAGTTTTGATTTAAAACAAAAAACCAAAAATATTCTTAAAGTAGATGCCAAAACCCAGTGAAGCACGTAGGATTTTTTTTAAAAAGTAATTTAAAAAAAAAATTGCGTCGGTTTTAAAGAAAAAAATGTTTTTTACGAAAAATTCTGTAGAAAATCGGTCATAAAAACATTCAATTTAAGTTTATCAAAAAAATCACGTACTTCACTAGAAAATGTCATTTTTAATCTACAGTTCAAATTTGAACTCGATCGGTTGAAAATTGAAGGAGCCAGTTGGTCGCCCGACTCAAAAAAAAAGTTTCGAGAAAAACGCGTTTAAAGTTTTGAGTGTTAGCTTAAACTCGCTCTCAAAATACATGCAATCGACACCAAAAGTTCACTAAAAAATCGAATTTTTTTAAATTTAAAAAATTCTCCTGCACATAAACGCTATTGAATATCATTCTTGAATAGTTTGAGAATCGATTTAACCAATAAAAAAATGGTCAAGGTGATATTATCCCTTAATTAGTTTTAGATTTGTCAATTTTACCATTTTTTGAAATATTTTTTAATCCACTGTACTGATATATGCCGAAAATATCTTAAAACAATTTAAATAATACACTTAATTAAGGGTTGAAAGAATTATTGAAATCGATTTTGAATTACCGATGATATATATATTTTTTTTTTGAATTTTTGAAAATTTTCGACAGTACACAGCTATGGCCATTTTGGTCGTCTGTCTTTTCAAAATTACTCGATAAATATACATTTCCGATGTGGCACATGGGTATGATTTCACATTTACGTTTCATTACCTAACCAATAATGTGATTTTTACACGAAAGCGATCAATAGTTTTCGAGTAAACAGTAAATGAATGAAAAAAGTGCTTTTTTCAAAAGAATTTTTGCAAAATTTTGCTAAATCTTGAACTCATTTTTGCGAAAAAACTATAAGTGATAGAGAAAAATTATTTTGGTAAAAGTAAATAGTTAAAAATAAATAGTTTAAAAAAAAAGAACGGTCCATTTTCGGACACCGTTTCAGATTTCGGAGTTGACACCCCCGGTAGAAAATTCGAGCAAAACGAGTTTGCTATGAAGTTTTTGAAAAAATTAATATATAGTTTAATTAGTAGCGGGAAGACTTTTAATCTGATACCCCGCATCCCTGATTTGATCAGAAGGGTTGGCCACCCCCACCTCAAAATTTCCTATATTTTATTATATAAAAAAGAACATCAAACAATAACATATTTAAAAATAAAGTTTCATTTCATTTCAATCGGACAACACCCTAGGTTATAATTTTTGGGAAAATGATAGGGTAATAGAGGAAAAAAATCTGGTACGAAGCGTAAAATATTTTTTTATTTAGTCATCCGAAAGAGTGTCCATAGTTTTTTGGAAAATATCAAAACTATTTTAGTATGCCATTTTAAACTCAAAATTTTCATCTAGTACATGCTCAAATTTTTTTATATTTTCGTATAGATCTTTCGACTACATGAAAAATGAGTACCCTCATGTTGGGGTTCAGATTAATACTTGGGGAGTCATTAAGGGTTCAAGGTGACAAAACGGCAGGCCCCGAAACCACGCCCCTTTTTCAAAATATCAAAATAAAATGGCCTAATGCACGTAAACCCATAAGTTCTATACCCGTTCTAGAAAAACAGCGCATTCTGTTGGGCCGTTTTCACAAAAATAAAGGAACAGTTTTGCAAAAAACGATCCTGAATAATTTCGAACGAACCTTAACAACTTCGCCCTTTTTCAGTGAAAATCAACTTATACTTTAGACGGATATTCGACACTTTAAGCAATTTGTGTGTTGTTATATTTGTAGCGGCAATAAAACAAATTTGAATTACATCGTTTTACATATTTTGTGATAATGAATTCAAATTATTTCCAAATTATTAAAAAAAATTTTATTTCACAGGTGAATATGTCAGACGTTAATATACGGGTGCTTCCTCCAGAATTGGTGAAACTAGCTGAAACTGAATTAAATGAAAACCCAGCAAGGATACCTGAAGACTTACAGGCAATAAAACAATGGCTTGATAAACAACCTCATATTATATCAAGAAGAGGTAAATATTTTAAATATTTTAAAAATTATGAATGCGAGTGAATTTTTCGACAAAACAAGGAATTATATAAATATTCAGCAGAAATCATTGAATTCATCAGAGCGGGAAAAGTTCCGAATTCCGTTTATTTGTTTTTATATTGCAACACAAATGTTAGATCATTATCAGCGTTGTAACTTCTACGACATTAGTAGTAAGCACATTGGAGTTAAAAATGTGTATAGGTTCGTTCGGTAGTTGGAAGGGTCGATTGTTTTTGTTTTTAATGTAGAAGAAGGTTAGGTTAGTTTCGTGTGGCTGCCTTAAAGGGCGCACCTAGACCTCAAAAGGCCCATTGTGATGCCACGGGAATCCAAGAATTCCCTCCACCTCCTCATTGGAGCCATCCGGAGCTGCCGTAGAAGCGCCAAAGATCTGCAACGTCAATCGCCGCCAGATCGCAGAGACTATCAAAGAAATAGTATCCCAAGAAGGACTTTCGCCTGCGTGCCAGTGCAAGGCACCGGCAGAGGTAGTGTAAAACAGTTTCCTCCTCTTCCTCGTCCATGCAGCTTCTGAAGAAGTCGTTTGAGAGGATACCCAGTCTCTTCGCGTGTAAGCCAATAGGGCAATGTCCTGTGATTACCCCAGTAGCTATTCTAAGGTCAGATGTGCTCCTCGAAAGCATAAAATTGGAGCGCTTAAGATCCAGTTTAGGCCAGATCTGTCTGGCCGTATGGCACGTAGTGCCGTGTGCCCATCTGTAGTTCGCTAAGTTAATTGCTCTCTTGCTAAGCAACATCTTACAGGTTGCCAGTGGCCAACCAAAAGTAGTCCTTTCCGATTGGATCTCCAGGGTGGTACCACGTCTAGCAAGCTCGTCCGCCACGCAGTTTCCTGGAATATCCCTGTGCCCCGGGAACCAGCACAGGTGAATTTGATACCGTTCAGCCAGCTCATTTAAGTGTGAGCGACAGCTATTAATAGCCCTAGATGTCGATAGGACAGAATTAAGGGACTATCTTTAAGGATACAGATGTCCTTTGGAGCTTCGTTCCCCTCAACCATTTCAAAGCTTCCTGAATGGCCATGACCTTCGCCTGAAACACACTACAGCAGTCTGGAAGACGGAAGGATAAGCTAATGTTCAGTGTCTCTGAGAAAACACCACCCCCACCCTACCTTGTAGCTTAGAGCCATCTGTATAAATTTGAAAGGACTCCCTACAGGGATTGGTGTCCCCATCCCAGTCAAGCCTGGTTGGAATGGTCAATAAGAAACGCTAGGAGTGGTGTAGTCAAGATACCCCACTTGGAGCGAAAAGGAGTCCAGAAATGTGGAGTGTCCAACTCTAGTATTGGACCACTGAGATGTGGCTGTAAGTCTAACGGCAGCATAAGCCGCCATCTGCTTACCCATCAGGTCTAAAGGTAGTAGGTGAAGAAGTATCTCCAGAGCATCAGTAGGAGTGGTCCGTAGCGCTCCGGTGATACAGATGCAGGCCGATCTCTGCACCTTCTTCAAAGCGTTGAGGTAAGTGGCCTTGTGCAGTGCTGGCCACCAGACAACCAAGCCATACAACAGGATTGGCCTAATGACTGCAACATAGAGCCAATGAGTCAACTTGTGTTGAAACCCCCATTTCCCACCGATGGCCCTCTTACAGGAGTATAGAGCTACAGTTGCTTTGTTGACCCTCTCCTGAATATTGGGCTTCCAGCTGAGCTTTCTATCCAGGATGATACCCAAATATTTAGCTTCCTCGGTAAAGTCTAGGCGGGTGCCATTCAGATATAGAGGATCAACGGGAGGAATTTTATATTTCCTAGTAAAGATGACCACCTCGGTCTTGTTAGGATAAACGCAAAGCCCACGCCCCACCGCCCACCTGGTAAGCTTGGTGAGGGCATTCTGCATAAGATCCCTTATGACAGGCAGGAATTTGCCCGAGATAGCTATAGTGATATCGTCCGCATAGGCAACCACTCCAAAGCCCTCCCCTTCCAGGATTAGAAGCAGTTTGTTCACCACCAGATTCCAAAGAAGAGGAGATAGGCCCCAGCTTGCGGTGTACCCGTGCTCACAGTTCTAGTAGCATGATGGTCCTGCCATGAAGCATCTGACCGATCAGAGACATAAGAATGTAGAAGAAACAAAACAAACAATTTATTAGTTATGTAAAAATGTAATATTTAAATTTTAAAAATAATAATAAAAAAATAAATTTTACTCACAATTGAATATAAGTGACAACGTTGTTAATTATTATTGCACTCTCTCCCTCTCTCTCTTTTTTTTTCTTTTATTTGCTCAGCACTTCTTCACGATGAACTGAAGTGAAAGTATGACAATAGTGAGATGGCACTTAAGATCAAGAACAACAATATCACTTTTAGAGATGCCATAAATAGCTTAAATGCTGTCGATTGCAACAAGCCGTAATATAAACATATATTATTTGAGCTAACGAAACATACTTTAATTTGCATAATAATACTTTTAATTAATAAACAGCAACGATTAACTGTCAAGCCAAAATCAACAGTGTTGTCACGAGTGCTTATACAGTCTACATACTGTAGATAGAAGCCCGGAAATATTAATGGTTGCGTCTATTTAGTAAGTAAGTGTGCCGTCATTATCACTTTAAAACACTAAAATTTTTATTGTCACCACTTCTTCAGATCATTTGTAGGTTCATCCCAAATTAACTTAAAATTGAAACTTTAATAATAATTTTCAAAAAAAAAACACTGAGAAATGTAATTTCTCAATCCATTCCTATGATTTACTATTGAAATGACGAGGCAGGTGTAGTTTGTTTGCACCACCAAGGCTCAGCTGTTTTATATTCTTTTCGCAGAAGCAAATGTATTTCACACCTTATAAAAATCGCATATGCACATCATTAGTTTAACTCAGAATCAAATACGAGGGATCTAAAGCATAGAGAGCGCGACAGATGTAATCTCTTTCGTTTTTCTTTCTGTCTGTAGTTTTCTCAATCATTAAAACACCAGCAGAAGAATTAATACAGACTTTTCACTAAAAAATTCGAACGTGAATACTATTCTAATCAAGGTGCACTTAAGTCATAAGGAAATGAATTGTCAAACCTAAAATTTTCTGTTCTTGTGTTTTAGATGATCAATTCCTAATCGCATTTCTAAGAGGATGTAAACATAGCTTGGAAAGAACAAAAGAAAAACTAGACACGTTCCACACTCTAAGAACTGCATGTCCTGATATATTCGAACAACGAGATCCTATTAATTCAAAAATAAGAAGTATTTTAGAAGTCGGGTAAGTCGTATATGTTATTACTGCAATATCAATAATCTTTGCTTTTATAGATTAGCAGTCCCACTTCCAAAACTAATGAAAGATAATTCACGAATTATCCTATGTAGAACTTTTTCTGTTGATCCTAATAAAATTAGTATGACTGAAGTCATAAGAAATAGCTTTATCGTTCTCGATTTTATTCTATTAGAAGATGATTACTACGTAACGGGCGGACAAACGGGTGTTATTGATATTAAAGGCATAACAATGGGTCATAGTCTTCAAATGACAGCAACATTAATTAAGTAAATTTATAGAAGACAACACATTTTTTTTAAATTAAATGAAATTTTACATTTTAATAGAAAATTGTTGACTGGCATGCAAGACGCATATCCAATTAGATTAAAAGCTTTTCACTTTATCAATGTATCACCAGTTTTTGAGATAATTTTCAAAATATTTTATCAGTTTTTGGGAGAAAAAATAAGAAAGAGAGTACGTTTTTTCTTAAGACTTTCAAAGAGATTACTAAATTTTATGTTATAGGTTTTCGTGCACAGCAGTTTGGATGATTTATATGCACATGTGCCGAAAAGTTTGCTTCCCGAAGAATACGGAGGAGAATTGGGATCTATTAATAAAATAAATGGTACGATTAAAATTAATAGCAAACAAGTTAGCTTAGTTATTATTTACCTTTCAGATAACTTAGTAGAAGGAATTATTTCAAAGCGAAATTGGTACTTAGATGATGTTAATTACAAAACAGATGAGTCAAAACGTGAGGGATCACCAAAAAACGCAAATCTCTTGTTCGGAGTGGAAGGATCATTCCGAAAGTTACAATTTGATTGATTTTTTTTTTTCAATTTGCAATAAAGTATTAAACACTTGAGCCAATTTTATCTGGTACAGATTTCACTAAGCAATAGAATATATCCATAATTGTATTTGCCACTTGATTGAGTTTCTGCATTTTACATAAATGTGTAGAGGGTAGAAGAAGTTAACCAGAAAGTGTTCAAAACCAATGCCATCTTAATAGCTACAGGCCGTAAGGTAGAAACAATGACGTCAATTTATGTGAGAAGACAACCAACGTCATCTATACGACCAAACGAAAAGCTGTTATCAGCTTAGAAAAAAATCGAATACAACTTTTCAATTGTATAATTTGTTAAGAGATGTATTCCCATTTACCAACAAATTGTAACAATTGCAAATCACTATTTTCACATATTCTCCCAAATAAATTTTTGAATTAGATCACTTCATATTTATCATACAATTTGTTGTATTATGCCAGTAATTAGAGAAAAATCTAAGCCAACTCTTCAAATGTAAAAGTTGTTAATATATTTGTCCCCATTTACCAACAAAACTCGAAGCACTAGTACCACATATTTTCACAACACCACAAAACTATTATATTATTACCTATAATAGAGTTAAACGTAATTTCTTTCACTTTTAAAAGCAATTGAGAGTTCTTTACATCTGCTAGGTTGAAGGGCGGACGTCATTACTTCGATTTCATTTGACTTTGGGTATTGCCAATATATTTTGGCAAACTAAATCTAAATGAAAGTTTTTCACGACATTATCTTACACGTTAATTTTATCACACACTAGTTATTTCACTTAAATAATGTCTGAAACTCACACAATATTACTTTAAAGTCCGAGGCGAATTAGCCGAAATTTTCACTTTTACGAAAAAAATACAGGGTGTTTCAGATCTGACGTGCCAAAATGAGTGGGGTGATAGATCTCACGTAGGCAAACGAGAAATTGAATGGCAGGTGGGGGGGGGGGCAATCTCAACCGTTTGGGAGTTACAGGGTGATTCATAAATTTCAGTTTTTCATGGTATGCACATTACTCTTTTATTTTTATATCTTAATCTACCCAACACAGCCACATCAAGCAAACTCTAAAAGACAACTATCCTAATGATCTTTCCAAAAATATTAACAATGTTGATCTCACTACTACGACTGCAGATACAGTCGAATTTGAATTTTTTTTTGAAATTACCAAAATGTCAGAATTTTTTCAAATTTTCTCCAAAATTTATGTAATTAGTATACCTCTTTTTTATTTTTATTGGATTCCTCGTCTTATAACCTTTTCAAAAAGGTACAACATGGTAACGTAGACAAAGAATTAGAAAAACCGCATATTTAGAAATCTCTGACTACCTAATAATTTTATTACACTTTAGGTAGCAAATTCTTTAAGTAAACAAAAGTTTTAAGATAAAATGTCGAAAATGTTGGTTTTGGGTTAACAGGTAATTCGTTTTAGTTATTGCTGCAAAAAAGTTATAAAAATGTTTGTGTAATTTTGTTTTATTGCAGTGTTAGCCAGAATTCACATCCTTGTATCCTGGCGTTTTGTTACTTGTACCTGATGAAAATTTTGTTATAAAAATGGGATCAGTAAACAAGAATACCTATCGTAGTTGAATAACATAGTATCAATAAGGCGGATGTTTTTAAACAAAAAATATTAAAAAATGGTAGAATTTCCATTTGATGAATACGCGGATATTATATACATTTATGGTGTAGTAGACGGAAAAGAGAGAGCGGCTGTACTGGAATATCAAAGGAGATTCCCTAATCGGCGAGCACCCCAAAGAGGGGTATTTACTAGGGCTTTCCAAAGGTTAAGAGAAACAGGAAGTGTAATTTCACACGACATGGAGACACGATACGCAACTTTTCAAAATTGGTCGAGTTTGGTTTGAAAAATTCGGTGAGTTTGAAGCAAAAACTGTTGACGATGGTATGAAAAAGGGTGCCTTGGATTCAAATAAAAAAAGGCTTTTGCATACAAAGCCATTCATCAAAGGAGATTTCAACGTTTGATCAACCCGTCAAGTTCAAATTGAGGCATTGGAAATATATTATGGTTATTTTTTTGGAGTTGGTCAAAAAATCGAATGTTTGGTCGAAACGGTCAATCCTATCCAGTAATAAGAACGAGGAAATGTCATATTTGGAGGCAGCGGTGATGTTAACTTTGAAAACATTTTCTTCTCATATTTTGTGACTGGAGCGTGATTAATCAAAATTATTGTTGGTCAGTTGAAGTTTAATTGCATTTTGTGGGGCCGCCTTTACAACGGAAAAATAATACAACCCCCCCCCCCCCTCACTCACCCCTTAGGACAATCTCAACCCTAAGTCAGTATTGGGGATGTTTTCTAGAATATTGATATGTGGGTGAGTGCCACAATTTGTGCGACTTTGTTGTGGAGGCCTTGAAATAAAAGTTAAAATTTTTTTATTTGATTTTTATTGTTACCTTAATAACTTCATAATCAATTTGATGTACATTAATTTATAAATAAATAAATATAGAAAACAAAACTAACAGCAGTCGATTGTTGACTTGACATTTTTAAAACACTTAAGCTTAATTCAACTTGGAATTCCCATGCGCTTGCGCTTTTAGTGTTTCTTGAAATGCTCGTTAAAACTTGAATAGAAATTATTGTAGAACTGAACATGTTGTGTACCTGAACAGTCTTCTGAAAGGCGAAGCTGCCTTACTAATCAGACATATAATTATAACAGAAGCTAATTACAAGGAAGCGTGGTCAAAACTTGCAGGTCGCTATGACAAGAAGGGGCATATTCTAAATTCTTACATTCAGGCGTTCTTAAATCAGCCTAGTCTTGCCCAATCATCTTCTTCAACTTTGCGTCATTTCACGGACGTGAATTAATACGAGGGATAAGAGCGTTGGGAGAAGAAGCCACTGGAAGAGATCTATGGCTTATATATATTGTCCTAAGCAAAACAGATCCTAAAAATCGTCAAGCGTGGGCTGAAGAAATCGCAACCAAGGACTTGCCGACCTTACAAGAATTCTTCGATTTCTTAAACAAACGCTGTTATGCACTAGAGGCCTTTGAACCAATCAAGAAGGTGCAGTCCAACAAGACAGCCATTCGCACACACCAACCTGATACTTCGGCTAAGTGTCCAAAATGCATGCAAACTCATTCGCTTTTCAAATGCCCTGAATTCAAAAGGATGGACATACCATTAAGACGTAGCTTCGTTTTCAAAAAGGCTCTATGTTTCAATTGCCTCAGCTCTGGACACCAAGCATACAAGTGTAAATCTCAGCACTCCTGTCACTATTGTAAACAGCCACACCACTCCTCACTGCATATCAACGATGCAACTCAGGAAAACCACCCGCACTCACATTATTCAACAATGCAATCTACAATGCAATCCAACTGCAGTAGTGCATTTGAGGTATATCACAGCAGCAGTACAACCATGTCTCATAGACAGATTGACTGCACCGGAACCAACATCAGACTTTAACGTTGATGATTGGAACTTCATCAAGGAATGCAAGCTCGCGGACCCGCATTTCAATCAATCTAGTAAAATAGATTTTATTATAGGCGCTGAGCACTTTATTCAAATTCTTCGAGAAGGGAAACATATCTTCTCACCTAATCTTCCTGCAATGCAGAACACTATGTTTGTATACAGTGTCGCCGGTACACTTGTCAATATACCTGAGACACCACCACTGACCTCGTTTCACACAGATATTGCTGAGATTGATTCAACTCTTCGAAAATTTTGAGAAATAGAGGAGTTGCATCATCACAACTCCCCCTACACCGCTGAATAACAATGTACTTCAACGAATCGCAATGTACTTCAACTTATTATGTAGATCAAGAGTCACAACGATACACAGTTCGATTACCCTTCCAGGAAGATGTTGAACCCTTTGGAAATTCATTAGACATGTCCGTGCGAAGATTGAAGTCCCTGGAACGAAGATTTCTACGCAATCCTTCTATTCAAAAGGAATACTGTGCCTTCATTGAGGAATATAAACATATGGGTCACTTAGAACCAGTACCTGTGAGTGCTCTTAACAGTAAAGAAGATCACGTCTACCTCCCTCACCATGCAGTTCTGAGACCTTCAAGTACCACCACTAAACTGTGAGTAGTATTCGACGGTTCTGCTACTACTTCTACAGGTGCATCACTTAATCAAAACCTACTCGTTGGACCAAAAATACAAAAAGATTTGTTTCCCATTTTGCTTTCATTCAGATTGAACAAGGTTGCGTTCACAGCGGACATCGAGAAGATGTTTAGGATGGTGATGCTAAACAAGAGAGATAGAAACTACCAGCGAATTGTCTGGAGGGAAAATCCAGGACAACCGATCCAGCACCTGTGGCTCAATACAGTTACTTATGGTACTGCTGCTGCACCATTTTTGGCTACAAGATGCTTAAAGCAATTAGCAATTGAGTTTTAAGAACAAAATCCCTCGGTATTAAATTTCGTATATCTAGTTTTCGTTTTCTCGCGAAGGCGTCCAGCAGCTAAAGAAAAGTTAACCCTTTGGTGCTGCTGTTGATAACGAGCCAAAGGAGCTTAACTTTTTTTTATTAGAAATGCCGATCTTGTTAAGAAATTTTAATATTTGTTACGTTGCTCGAGTTTAGAAACAGTTTGTTTTTATTTTTGTTTTGAAAATCCCTTAGCAGCACACATGATCGCAAACAATTTTTACGTTGAAGATTTAATGGTGGGAACAGATACGATTGATAAGGCTATTGAACTGCAAAAAGAACTGTCTTCCCTTCTACAATTTTGAGGTTTCCAACTCAGAAAGTGGGGATCCAACTCTAAACAATTTCTTGATGTGCTTTCCCCTGTTCATCTTTAAAATTTTATGAAAATCCAGGTGCGGTTAAGGTTCTAGGTCTCAAATGGGTTCCGGCAGAGGACTACTTTACATTTGAAGTCAATCTCACATCCAACTTACCTAGTTACTACCAAACAAAACATTCTATCTGAATCTAGTCGAATCTTTGATCCCCTTGGACTACTAGCACCCATAACAGTTTTATTCAAAATTATACTGCAAAGGCTATGGCTTAAAAACTACAGTTGGGATGAGCCCATTTCTGGTAACTTAGCGAAGGACTGGAATGACATCAGAGGCAACATTCATAACATAAGTGAGCTTTGCTTCCCGCGATGGTTGTCCACTCAAGACGATAACTTCCAACTTCATGGGTTTTCAGACGCTTTGGAGTCAGCTTATAGTCAGCTTATTGTCGGCAAACACTTTTTGGCCAACAGATACAAGTAACTATAGTTACTGCAAAAACGAGAGTAGCACCTATAAAACAGGTATCTATTCCACGATAAGAGCTATGCGGAGCTCTACTGCTGACTCGACTGATTCAGGCAGTAAAACCGGCATTTGAAAAACCAAAATTACAGTGTTTCGCCTGGACAGATTAAGAGGTTGTCTTAGCTTGGCTCTCTGCACCTCCTCGCAAGTCGAAATGCTACATCGGAAACCGAACAGCGGAAATTTTGACAACATTACCAAGATCATGTTGGAATCACGTGTCGTCAAAAGATAACCCGGCACACGTAGCTTCCAGAGGACTTGCCCATAACACTATTTTAAATTCAACACTCTGGTGGAATGGCCCTTCATGGCTCAAAGATGACTGGACAACTAGGATCAAACTCAGCCCAGCGAAAATCACAGATGCAGTAAACATCGAACGAAGAGAAACATACATCGATGCTTATTTTTCCAACTTCAATGGGGCCGTTCAAATATTATGTAACGCAGTTTTTGAAAATGTCTGACTGAAATATGTGTAATGTAGATATACCGTATAAACTGAGCCGTGAGTCACGAATTAAAAGTTAGGACTTTTAATTTTAACAAAAACTTAATCCTACGTAACGCGTTGCTTAACCACATCCCCCCTCCCCCCTAACTGCATTACGTAATACTTGAACGGCCCCAATGACACCTTGGATATCCTATTTCAAAAAAGATCTTCCTTAAGCCCTCCTCAAACAAAACTTCCTTAGCGTGGCTAGCAGTAGAAGAGTGGACAGAAGCATCAAGAATTTGTATACGTTGGGCACAAGCAGACGCATTTCAAAATGAAATTAACGCTATCCGGCGGAACAAGCCTATTCAGAATTCAAGTAAACTCAAACCTCACACCCTTCTTGGATAAGCAACAGATTCTACGTGTCGGGGGCCAATTAGAAAACGCGAACTGTGCATACGACCCAAAACACCCAGAATCACATTTTCGTTACGCTTCTAATCGCAGTCATTCATCAACGGCATTATCACGTCATCACGTCCCTATTACTTGTCATCCTAAGGCAGAAATACTGGATACTCTCCTGCAGTTCGATGGTGAAGAGTCATATACCCCCCCCCCCCCCCCCCCCCCCCCCGGCGAAACACACCTCGGCGGAATATGGGAAGCCGGAGTTAAGTCGGTAAAAAACCTCTTGAAGAAGACTATCGGTGAAGCACACTAAACCTTCGTAGAGCTTTCTACACTACGTACGGAAATAGAAGGGATCCTGAATTCCAGACCCTCAATGCCCTTGATAGACAACATAAGCAGCATTGACGCGCTTACTCCAGCTCATCTTTTAATCGGCCAGTCCATAACTACTCTTCCTGAACCCTCGATGGTCCACCTGAAGACATCAATCCTAACAAGATGGAGACTAGTCCAAAAGATGGTCCAGGACTTCTGGAAACGTTGGCATATGGAATATTTGACCAGCCTACAGTATCGTCCTAAGTGGACTCGAGTCGAAGACAACCTGGAGGTCGGTGATTTGGTGCTTGTGAAAGGCGACAATCTGCCACCATCAATTTGGGCCCTCGGACGAATCATGAAGACACACCCTGGCGCTGATAATTTGGTTCGTGTTGTCACTTTAAGAAACACAAGTTGAGAATTCAAGAGACAGGTAGCGAAGCTAGCTTAGTTACCAATTGAGAAGACGGCGGCTTTACGGCGGGATGATGTTTAGCATTAAAATAATTATTGAATTCTTAGTCAAAACAAATTTTATAGGAACCTTGTAAGAAACACCCTGTAATCTATAGCTTTAAGAGAACAAAACTGTGTATTTTAACTACAAATGTAATATTGTAATTCAAAACATGGAATTACTGTTTCTCTCACAAATTAAGAATTGTATAGGTAGCTTAAACAGAACAAAAAGAAATGTAACCAGTCGGAGTTCAAGTGTTGGCTAGTTTGGAACACAGAATTAAAATTAATTAAAAAAACATTAACGCCCACATGGAGTTTTACGAAACTTAAAACCTTAGTATCCAACGCGTCGCATGAAGGAAACAAATTAGCTTTCGCACACACGTGTTTTTAATAAATATGCTAATTTTCCCAAAATTAACCCAAAACCGGCTAGACCTTAACGGAGAGAGACAACTTATTTAACTTCTAATACCATTAATTGGTCAACTGAGAGTTTTTCTTGACGTAATCTTCGCTCTTGGCCCAGCATCTTTCTTGTCCTTTCATAATCGCCTGAAACTAGAAATGTTCTAGTTACATAGTTAGTCAGTGGATCGGTTTCGTGGTAATCACATTATCATAAGTTTAGCGAAAAATGTCATACTTTATAAGTTCTTTGTCGGGTCTTTAATCGGGAGTGACCGAAGTATTTTACTTGTTACCTCAGTTGCAATCACTTATGCAGTTATAATCAGTTCACAAAGGGTAAAAGCAAAAATAAGTTCTTCTGAAGAAAACGTCTGTTCAACGTCAGTAAGATAGTAAGCGGTAATTACTTCAGGCTCATCTAGGTAATTCAAAATTAAATAAATGATTTCGGCGAGAGTAATGTGAAAAATAGCATTCAATTTCACGAGTGGCATCGATCTTGTTTCAAAAATTTTAGCATTTTAATCTATGCAAAGAAGAAGAGTTCATGCTGAAATATAATGATATGATTGGTGTTGAAAATTATGGAAATTGAGCTTGTCAAGTTTAAGTGAAGTGAACATTTTCTAAAGTGTTATAAGATACAACAAATAAATTATGATTATATTTGCATATAGCTAATGAAGAAAAAAAAAAACAACTAGCTCAGATATGCAAAATTAGAGATTCATCGAAATGACTGATATATATGGGATTTCAGATGGGTTATTCTTGTTGTCCATGGTCTATTCAAAAATTTTAGGTAAATGCTGCTGCAAAAATTAATAAAAGTAAAAGATGTGGAACGAAGTAAAATATGTGGAACTAGATCTAATACCACTACCCATTTAAATTAAAAAATTAAACACGAACAAGCATTTAGTATTTTTGGTACTAAAGCAAGCAATGCTGGTTTGGCACCTTAAAATAAAAACAAATCGAGAGTGGCTATCCACCCCCCTAACAAGAGTTACTTAACGTTTTCTCAGTAGCGAAAAAGAGTCATATAAAAAAATAATTAATTCATTAAATTGTATCTGAAAATCGAAAAACCGAGTTTCCAACATGTCTTAATATGAATGATAACGCGAAGTTTAGTGCAAGTTTGGCCTTGCAAGGTATTCCAAAAAAATAATATAAAAATTAAGAACGAAATATAAATACTTCTTGTTCTGTTGGCTATATTAGCTGAATGCTGCGGGCTTTAAATAAATCATAAAAAAGACCACTACTCTTAAGGGGGGATTCCCTTAATTTTGATCGAAAAATGATAATATTTTCGAAAAACGGTAACTTCTATTTTTTTTTGAAATTCAATCCATTGATTTATACCGTGCCCCCGCCAAGACTGGGCACTACCTACCTTTCTGGAAGCGTTTCGTCCTATTTTCCTATTTTCGAACCCTCATAGCTTCGGTCTGGATAATACCAGAGCCCAAATTCTTAGAATAAGCTGTAGTTACCAGACTAATGAAACACACCAAGTTCCATTTGGCCAGCTTTTATACTTTAGATTTTATTAATACCTGCAATACGTGCATTTCGCCACTCATGATCATCAAAACCTCCGTCATCAAAACCTCTAGGGTACTTCCTGAAGTCTTAGAAAGCTGAAATTTGGTATGCTGGCTAGGATTAGCACACAAACAACGAAAATATTAATGTAATTTATAGTTTCGTTTTTTGGAAATATTTTTCACTTAACATTTTTTCTGAATAAATAAAACACTTGAATATTTTCCACAGTTTATAATTTATTTAATTAATAAATTTGAGCTGACACGTTTCGTCTTATAGGGACATTTTCAAAGCTTCAGCTGAAAGTTCTGCTAATTTGAAGTCTATGAACTACCAAATGGTTCAGGGTGTACTGGTAACCTCAATAAAATAAACAAGAGATACTATACCATTAAAATTTCTATACAATTAAAATTACAATTTATGAGGATGTCAAGCTAACTATAAATTGATTATCTAAAAGAGGACTTTTATTTGTAAAATCAATCTGATCATTTACCAAGAAACAACCATCGTTTTTAGCCTTCCTTATTTCAAAAATTTCTAGTTTGTCAAGAATTTGAGTATCATCAGTTCAGTGAATTACCTCTAGATTGTCTATCTTAGTAGTATGCCCGTGTTAATTAAATGTTTAGAAAGGCCCGAAGAAGGTCTATTGTATTTAGCGGATGTAATATGTTCCTTAAATCCGAGTTTCTATGCTTCTTTTGGTTTTCCCTATATATCGAGCACTGCAGTCTTCACAGGTTATTTCATATACGCCGCTGCTTTTTAACTTGTTGAATGGAGGTTTAATTTTGTTGTTGTAAATTTTATTTTGTAGATTATTTTCATTACAAAAGGCAGGAATAATATTGACTTGGGAAAGAATTCTTTTTAAAATTGCACAAGAGTCATCACTCTTCCACCTCTTTTCCTGTCTTTCGCTTGGTTTTACATAAGGGTATACTGAGTTTAAAGCTAGTTTGGATTGTTTATCTCTCAATAGTTTATATACAATTTTTGAATTATATCCATTGTTAATAGCTTTTTGTTTTATTATGTTCAGCTCTTTTCTAAATTTTTCTTTGTCTAAAGGCAGTCTTAGCAATATATTGATCATAGAGTGGAAGGCTGCTAACTTTGTACTCCAAGGGTGATTAGAGTGGGAAGGAATTATTGTGTCACAATAAGTGTTTTTTCTAATGATATCAAATTTTAATTTACTATCAACTATTGAAATCGTCAGATCTAGAAAATTAATACTATGGTTTCCTAATTCTACTGTAAATTGAATATTTGAGTCAATATAATTAAGAACTTGCCTTACAAATAAGTCAAGTTGTCTGTCAGTGCCTACCCATATACAAAATACGTCGTCGACGTACCTAAATCAAGCGAAAACGTGTTTAATTAAATCATTATCAAATTTAAATAATTGATTTTCAAAATTGTTCATAAAAAGTTCTGCACAGAAAGGTGAGTAAGAGGATCCCATGGCAAGGCCTTTTGTCTGTACATAGGTATATTTTTTGATTAAAAGTGAAATAGTTTTGGTTAATACATGTATCTGAAAGTGAAATTAGTTGGCTAGCTTTTTAATTTTTAAATTTTTCTTTTATTGATTTATTAAGTTGATCTTTTAAGTCTGATGTCGATATAGAGGGAAACAGATTGCTTACATCAAAAGAAGCAAGCTTAGCGTTGAAATTAATAATATATAATAATTAATTAATTAATTCTTCAGAATTTTTAATAGAAAAGCTCGGTTGAAAATCTAACATCGACGGTAGTGTTTTTGTCAGCCAACTTTTGAGCTGGGGCTTTGAAAGCCGAGGCTACCGGACGTAATGGGACATCATCTTTATGAAGCTTTGGAAGCCCATAGAGAATTGGTATTGAGGGATGGTTGTTTCTTAGCTTGAATGACTCCCTTTTATCAAGAATTAAACTGGCATTATTTATTACTTTAGAAACTATTCGCGCATATTTTTCAGTTGGATCAGAAAATTAGCAGAGATAATTTAATCGTTAGTAAAGCTGATAAAGGTAATGTTATTATAATATTAGATAGAGCAGATTATATAAAAAAAATGGAAAACTGGCCTTGTAGATTTAGGGGCTTGGCTTCACATGAGATCGGATAATTTTTAACAGTGAGAGCGGTATGCGCTTGTGAGTCTTGGCAATCTTCTTTACATGAAATGTTTTTTTGTGGGATTGCTTATTTCTAAACATACCATTTAATTTGGAATTATTTCTGACACATGTCAAGGAAGCAATGCGCTCGTGATCACAACGCTAACTATAGTTCGGTTGACGGCTGACAAGATTTAAGATGTTCAGGTTATCCGAAACAAGTTTCAAAAAAGAGTTTTCAGAGTAATCATGTCATCCAGCAGCAAAAAAAGCCGTTCCGAGATAAATGCATTTAAAGTTTGAAGTATGATGCGAATTCCACCTAAGCGCCGGATTTTGAATTTTTGTCTGGAACTTAATTTTTTGTTTTTCCAAATTGATGGTTTCGAACTAATCTGAAGTATCTTTTCGGCGCGTAAGCAATCCGCGGCATTTTTTGGCCGGTAATATTTATAAATAATAGTATCTTTCGGCAGACAACAAATTGACTTTTTTTTGACAATTGTGATTTTCGACTCATTTTGTGATACATCATCCAAATTACATTTTGAGAAATTTACAAAGTATATGGTGATGTATTTCTATTGAAATAATTTAATGTTTTTAATGCGCGATTAAAATTTTTCCAAACTATTCTAATCTTTGAACGTCGCGTTCTCAAAAACATTAAAATCGAGTTACTGAACATTTTATTATCTGCCGAAAGATACTACACAATTTATTAGCGGTCAAAATTTACTGCGGTTTGCTTACGCACCAAAAACATATTAAAATTTGTTCTGGCCGAAAAGATACTTTAGTTTGGTTCGGGACCGTCGGAAATCATTTCTTAAATTTTACTGGTTTAGGGTGGAATATTTTAAATAGTGTTTTATTTGTTAAGTAATAGTTAGTGAACGAAACAATAGCGACCGTGATGAGGCTAAAAATATTTTGCGTAGAATTTATAACAGATCTTATTGTACTCGAACTGCAACTCGAACAAAAAAATTAGGAAAAAAGTAAAACCTAGAAAAAAATTTATTTAATATATACACAGCCAGAGGCATCGAAATGAAAGCTAAAAAATTAAAATATAACAAGAACACATGAAAACAAAACTCCTTTTTTCTATATTTTGTAGAGCGAATTCTTCAATGGTTGGCACGAAAATCCGCTCTTCCGATCACTAATGACTTTATGTTTAAGCTCAGTGCGATGTATGATTCTGGCTTAAGCCTTTCATAAGTCTCGTCGCCCAACACGACAGCCGTTTTATCTTCAAGCATTAAGAATTGTATCAAGGGCACGAGAGGGAGTGGACTTGAAAGCACCAGTAATGTGCAAACACGCTATTTTTTACCTGGCCAGGTAAGGTTTCCTGCCCACAGGTGGCTATCAAAATATGATGTCACACAATATGATTGGTCGCACTATTGCCATATAAATCCATTGAGGGATGTTGGGTTTCAGTAGAGCCTTTTCAGGTGTAGAAAGCTTTGTTTGCTTTGGCAATCCTTTCCTCTACATTAACTTTCCAAATCAGTTTTCTGTCTAGAATAATTTCTATATATTTAGCATGAGGTTTCAGTACCAGCAGCATACTGTTTATACTTGGTACCCTGAACATTGGTATCTCGTTAGAAGCGGCGAGAGGACACCTCCCTGAGGCGCGCCAGTCCACTGTTTTGCGGAGAGTACAGCCGACCCATTCCGAGGTTATCACTCTGCTCCTAAGCAGCGTAGAGAACCATCTGCCGATGGCTTTATCCACTTGAGCAATGGTTAAAAGCTTTAAAAACTTTTTGTACTGTTTTCTTAATTTAGAAACTTAAAATGTTTGCAAAATGTTGTAAATTTTAAGATATTGTATAATTGCGTCCAAAACTACTTTAATGATTAAAAAACGCAAAAGCAGGCAACCGTATACTCCCAAGCAAGGGCATATATGAATTTAAAAGCTTAATAGCTGAAGTGCCCGCGGGCATGGGTTTGGATATCACTGCTCTAGAGCGACTTCTCGATTTCGAACACCACCTCATGTATGGTTGTATGTACCGACTTGCCTTTTTTATAAGTATGTTGAGTCCTGTATTGTAGGTTGGGATTGAGATTTTCCCTGATATACAGATGCAGAATCCGTTACAAGGATTTAAATAAGGAAAAGAACGTAGACTCTTCGGACTGCAGTCAGTGGGTTTGACATGACCGCAGTTACCCGCTTTCGGGATGACGACCACGCGTGAGAAATGTCAGGGTTTGTGTACATGGTTCAACCGCAAACAACCTCTGAAGATCACCGTCCAGCAGGGGGTAACAAGCTCAAGCATTTTCTGCAACGTAACTTGCAGAATGCCATCTGGACCCAAAGACTTTGCTGGATCAAAGGATTTGATCACCCATCTAACCCTGTCCTGGAAGATAACAATGGAGCTATGTCTCCAATCTGTAACAATATTATCCCCTGGAGTAGTCACTGGATTTTCACAGGCGGAGAAAGGGGTGCCCATTAGGGCCTCCAGTGTTTTTTTGTACATACACCACTATTATTGTAAAGCAGAATAGGTTGCGCAGAACTTTTCGAAATTACTTTCCTCAACTTAATTGTTTCTGAGGTTTTTTTGAATTCTATGGTGTACTATGGAAAGTTTCGATTTGTTCACAGATTCAATCAATACTTGTCTGTGACTAAATAATAACTAACATTATTCGTCCCAAGAAGAAGATCCCAAAATTGTTACCAATGATAAAATTTTAACAACCTAGTAGAGACTTAGGAGGCTGGAACACAGTGCGGCGCTGGGTCGGAGCTGGCGCGGTAACCGGTCCTGTCAAAAGTTAAAAATATGGAAATTCAAAACAGGTGGCCCAATGTGTATTTGGCACTGAAGCCAAGATATGCATTTCCAAAGGAACTACAGATCAAGAATTATGACAATAAGTAAAAAGGTTGCTTTAATTTTGTCCAGGCAGCCTTCGCTGCTACGGATCACTTATATTACCACCTTATGTCGATTGGCTTATGCGGCGGTCACGTCTCTCCTTTCTCCAAATATCAGTGAGTACACCAGCCACTGTAATTTAACTTGGAACACCTTTTTTCGTTTTGCCACCATAAGTTGATAGGCTTCATATTGAATACTGTTGAAAAGAGACATACATAGGTGTATTTTGACAAATTTAACAAATTTCCACCAATACTGTATTTTCTAATACTGATTTAAAAATTATTCTGCCTTATTTTTCCAACTTTATTTTCCAGGTAAATATGTCAGACGTTAATATACGGGTAATTCCTCCAGCATTGGTGAAACTTGCTGAAGCTGAATTAAATGAAAACCCAGAAAGGATACCTGAAGACTTACAGGCAACTAAAGAATGGCTTGATAAACAACCTCATATTATATCAAGAAGAGGTAAATATTTTAAATATTTTAACAATTGTGCTTTCTGCTGAATTCTTCGACAAAACAATGAATTTTGGAAACATTCAGCTAAATCATTGTATGTAGAGCGGAAAAAGGTCGGAATTCAATGTATTTGTTTTTACATTGCAGGCTGTTTATTTCAGTCCAATTCATTTATTGTTATCCGTTATATTTTGATTGACTTTAACTTGATATTTCTCCAATTGTACACGTTGTCATAAAAGAATCACTTGTACCACTTGTGTTGAGCGCCCACTGCCGCGTTGGAGACAATGCTCACTGTTGGAAAACTTTGGACTACGAACACAGCATTATTAGATCGGTATATCTTGCATTGGTAGCCACTGATAACTTTCCCACTCCTCCCTACTAGGTATTCCTCGAGAAAGCTTTCTCGAAGCTTTCTGTAGGAACGGTATAGTCAGTGTTCTCCTGCAGATAATCCCCCGAGTAGGACTTTTCGAAGAACACCTAGTAGGAAGAAGTGGGAAGGTTGGCAGTGGCTGCCAATGCAAGATATACCGATCTTCACGGATGATTCAAAAGGGGGAAAAGGATGGGAGCGGGAGTTTTCTCCAAACGCCTTAACATAAGGAACTCGTATCGACTGCCGGACCACTGCAGTGTGTTTCCAGCAGAGGTCCTGCCCATTGAAAGGGTGACCGTAGTATTGCTGTCGCACAAAGCCCTAAAAAAGTACAGCGAAATTTGCTTGTAAAACGATAGTCAAGCGGCCACTAGATCTCCAAAGTTTAGGGGCTCTGCACAGGGTAATTCTCTGCTGGGTAACCGGTTATAGCGATGTGACGAGTAGCGCGACTCTGCACGAGTCAAGAGAAGCTTTCAGGCCTTTGGTAATCACGTGCTTAATGAACTAGAGGAGTTCGCCAGCGCGGATCTGAAGGACCAAACCAGGTACCTCAATAGCTGCGGCTGGTTCAACTAATCACTGCAAGTTTAGGGGCTCTGCACAGGGTGATTCTCTGCTGGGTACCCAGTTATAGCGATGTGACGAGTAGCGCGGCTCTGCACTAGCCAAGAAAAGGTTTCAGTCCTTTGGTAATCACTTCCTTATTGAACTAGAGGAGTTCGTCAGCGCGGAGCTGAAGGACCAAACCAGGTTCCTCAATAGCTGCGGCTGGTTCAACTAATCACTACAAGTTTAATAGCTCTGCACAGGATGATTCTCTGCTGGCTACCCGGTTATAGCGATGTAACGAGTAGCGCGGCTCTGCACTAGCCGAGAGAAGGTTTCAGGCCTTTTTTAATCACTTCCTTAATGAACTAGAGGAGTTCGCCAGCGCGGAGCTGAAGGACCAAACCAGGTTCCTCAATAGCTGCGGCTGGTTCAACTTATCACTGCATGGTAGTACTAGAGCGATCCAGGTTTAGACTCCTTCGTAGTGGTAACACAACGGACCATACCAACGTCTATGTGAGGTCGACTGGTTTACTACCGGTGTTCGCCAACTAACCTAACCTACTCCTTGTGCTCTAGAACACGTTTCGCTTTGCGGGTTTATCAAATATTAAAGTGTCAGCAAAAATTATTATTAGAGATTTGCCTCTATTGACACTAAATTGACATTTAAACAAATCAATATTGTAGCAGTCACGAGATCAGAAGAACCGAACGTGAGTTCAATTCTAGTGAAAAGGCACTTTAGATATAAAGTAATGACCAGCACAACTTAAGATTGTCTTTCTTTGTAGATGATCAGTTCTTAATTGCATTTCTCAGAGGATGTAAGCATAGCTTGGAAAGAACAAAAGAAAAATTAGACATGTTCCACACTATAAAAACTGCCTGTCCTGAAATGTTTGGCCAGAGAGATCCTATTGATTCAGAAGTTAAGGGAATTTTAGAATCCGGGTAAGTCGTACGTATTATTACGGTAATCTCAATAATAGTATTTTATTTTACAGATTAGCAGTCCCACTTCCGAAGCCGATGACAAATAATTCACGAATTATCCTATTTAGACCCTGTTTGCTTGATCCTAATAAATACAAAATGATAAAAGTCATGAAAAATTATTTCATAGTTGCAGATTTTCTTCTATTAGAAGATGATTACACTGTAATGGGGGGACAAACTAATATTCTTGATGTTAAGGGCTTAACAATGGCTCATAGTATCCAAATGACAGCAACACTCATTAAGTAAATTTCTAGAAATCATAATACATTTTTAAAACTTAATAAAATGTTACTTTTGGATAGAAAAGTTTTGACTGCCATGCATGAAGGATATCCAGGTAGATTGAAAGCGTTTCATTTTATTAATGCACCACCAGTTTTCGAGATAGTTTTCAAAATATTTTATCAATTGTTGGATGAAAAATTAAGAAAAAGAGTGCGTTTTACACACTAGTTTCGAATTATTTAAAAATGCTTACTAAAAATATGTTACAGGTTTTCGTTCACAGCAGTTTAGAGGATTTATATGCACATGTGCCGAAAAGTTTCCTTCCCGAAGAGTACGGAGGAGAATTGGAGTCTATTAACAAAATAAATGGTATGATCGAAAAATTAAAAGGACGACAAATTAACTAAATTTATTATTTAACTTTCAGATGACTTAGTACAAGGAATTATTTCAAAGCGAAATTGGTACTTAGATGACGTTAATTACAAAACAGATGAGTCAAAACGGAAGGTATCATCAAAAAATGCGGATTTCTTGTTTGGCGCTGAAGGATCATTCCGGAAGTTAGAATTAGATTGATTTTTTCTTTCAATTACCAATGTATTTTTAAACACTGCTAAACATTTTATTAATCAATAGAATGTGTCTATAATTTTATTTGGATAAACAATTATCTCATCGTTTGATTGAGTCTCTGGCTTTATACGTACGTATATGTACAGGGGTGGAAGAAATGAACGAGGAGGTGTGCTGATCTAAAGCATATCCTTAGAATATATGTATATGCTTAGGATTTCTACAGAATAAGTAAGAAATACCATCTGACTTGCCACTGATCTACAAGTTCCACTTCAAGTTTAGACTTGAATATAATTCCCACATTTGGGCGGGGGACGGACTTACCGCAATTTTTTGGCTTTAAAATCTAGTTTTTAGCGATCTTCTAGTTTTGCAAACAAATAATAATTTTGTACGTGTACATACATATACGTATTAGCTGGTCTTAATCTAGGAAGGAAAATTATAAACTGGCAAGGATGGTCTCTTTGTTGGATTAAAAATACATCAGATTCGATATTAAGGTAAGGTAAGTGTGCAGCAAGCAGAGCTACAAGTTCCAAGATTTACTGACTGGAATACATCGGGAGAGGACTTGACGAACTTGGTAACGTATTCTTAGAAACCCCGGAGGACCTAGAGTTGACCTCAACATAGTTGCACAATCTAATTATTCACTCATACGAAAGTAGTTGTCCTATAAAATACAGAGACGTAACTAGAAATGTGCCTTAGTAAAACAGGAAGTGCTTAAATAAGGCCAAACGATCAGTAGCCTGGAAAGAGTATAAAAAGCACCTGACCTACCTTTTGTGAAGGTATGGAAGACTTACCTACTACCGCACGGTAGTACCAACGGCATTGGTTTTCTTCAAAAGGCTGACTCTAACTTTGCAGGAAGCCGATAAAAGACAATAAAGTTACACTTGGGAACTGGTGGATTGTCTCCACTACCAGCTTTTAAACCGGGTTAAAGGCATGTCTGGGCGTAGCTGCACAATGGGTAGATTAAAATGTGCAATTAATTCATTTAAACCAGCACAGCCTAGATTTAGTGCTATCTATAATAAAAATTTTCACAATGAGCTAGATTCCAAGCTATATTCCCAATCTGTGGAGAATTGTGAAGGTGGTATTCAAACCTAATTCCACAGGGCGGTCACCTGCTCAACCCAAAGCGTACCGCCCAATTAGCCTTGGCTCCTTTCTACTTAAAGCAATGGAAAACGTAATTGATCAACATATCAGATATGGGATCCTGCAAACGAAAACGAAACACAATCGCAGCGGGTAAGTTTATAATCACACATACAACGAATGATTAGAAATGATACTTGTGGAAAAAGAAATATCCTTCATGGTCATTGAAGGCACCTATAATAATACTACCTTTGAAGCCATGGAAGAGGAGGCTAACAGGAGGTAAAGATAACCTTCGACGATAAAATGGATCAAAGAGATGCATAGTTGCCGGAAGATCACAGGTAACTTGCGAGAAGAGTCAATTACTGTTAAGGCCATGAAGGGTTGCCCCAAAAGAGGGCCCTGTCTCTCTTCTCTTGCCACTTCTGATTGACAAACTTCTAAATGAGGTGAGAAATGTTGGTTTTGAAAACCGAGGATATGCACGTGAATGATCGGACAACCTTTGAACGAATGCAAAGGGCCCTAGACATAGTCCAAAACTGGTGTTGGCAGGAAGGCCTTCGTTCCCACCCCGGCAAAAGAGTTACTTCACGAGGAAGAGCAAGCTAAATCTAATAACTACAACTCTTGACGAAATAGAGCAAGAATTCTCCAGAGAGATTAAATATCAACCTAGACCTGGAACTCTCAGCTTAAAGCCGTCTTAAGGCAATGCACAGCACTCACATGCACATGCCAATCGCTATTTTAAAACTTTGGGGACTCAAGCCTAAAATGGTCCTATGGGCGTGTCAGGTAATTATTGCCCCCTTGTCACATACGCAGCTTTGGTATGGTGGCCAAAAACGGAAAAAATGCTCGTCTAGGAGTAATCGGTGATATGCGCATATATCCAACCTGAGCTTTAGAAGCTCTTCTACGCCTCCTACCCCTACGTCTACATGTAAGGGAAGAGGTAGATCTTAGTTCTGATAGGCTACAAAAAAGGTCTATTAAACTATAATAAGCCAGCTGAATATGAAAGAATCTTCGAAGATTTAATAGGTATCGGGCGAAATTCAGAGAGAGTTTAATTTTACAATACGATTTAGTGTAGAGGTCAGTGATTACTAGCATCAAAATAATAATAACTCATGTGAAATAAGGCCCTAATATGGTACATGCATGGTTTCAAAATAGACGGCAAGACTGGCATTGGAGTATATGAACCTAAATTTGATCTCAAAAATGCTATAGGCACCATGCCAACAGTTTTTCAAGCAGAGATACATGCTATCGAACTCTGTGCGCGCGAGATACTCCGACGAGGTATCCCTGGTGCTATAATATACATGTATAATGTTTGACAGTAAGGCGGTACTTAAAGTACTAACCTAGGACTTCCTGAATGTACTCAAAGAATTAACTAAACCAACAGAATTTCCTTAGCCTAGGCGCCAGGTTATGAATGCATTGAAGGAGACAAAGTTGTGGAGCGCTTCATCTCTGAGCCGTTTCGTGGCTACTTGGCTTATGGTATAAAATTGATGACACCGAAAATAAGCCTATAGTGTGTACTAATAGTGTACCAAAATTCATCTTCCTACGTTAACCGAAAGTAAAAATGTTGGCTGGGTACACGAATGCATCGTTTTCAGGTAAAAGGAAAAATTGAAAACAACTTGGCACCTCATTGCCACCCTCCACTTTAGTCCCATCAAACCAATTATGGTCCAAATATTTAGATTGGAGATGAAGCTAATTTATCCGTAAGAAATAATCATCCTACTGTTATTAATAAAGCAACAGCATCACTAAATGTACTATTTTCAAACAAATTAACCCCCTTAAGTCATGGAAAATAATAAACATCCTATCATTATTAGTAAATTGTGTTGTGATATTGTTGATAGAGACAAATATTCTAGAAAATTAACCTTCGGCATGTAGTATAGTGGTGTTTTACAAAAGTCCTTTCAGAAGGAAGAGTGTGGTCCATTTCCTGGGAAAATAGAAGTAAACAAACATACTGAGCAAATATCCCAGGACTAAAACAAGAGAAAATGTTTGTTAATTGCTCGCAACAAAGGACAAAAGCATACCTTATACTCAGCATAACAAGGCAACTAAGAGTTCCAACAGGCGTTCTAACTGGACACTGCCCTATGAGATATAATCTTGGAAAGATGCGTAAAGCTGAGCATAAAATATGTCGCCAGCTGCTTACTAATTTTTTATTCCGACGCACACAAAGATTAAAATTGGTTATGTTTATTCTTCGTCGACATCAACTGGTGTTTCACAGGGATCGGTCTTGGTGCCACTTCTCTTCAGTTTATATACCCGGCATATTGAGTGCAGCTTTACTTAAGTTGTTCTAGAAGTCTCTTGCAGAGGACTCTGCAGAAAAACTAAACGCAAAATTGCGGCATGAAGGTATACATTCGTGGTGCACTAAAAATGGCTTAAAATTAAATGAATCTAAATCAAATGAGTTACTGGTTTCTCGCAGGGTACCTAACTTCTCGAGCTTATCTCCTATCATGCCGAAAGATACACCTGTAAGGACCTGGGGGTGATAATTAATGCCAGGATGAGTTGTTGCGCCCACGTTGATGCGATGTTGGGTAGAGTGTATGACGGGGAACAAAGACTAAAGCTTTTTGGAAGGTTTCTGTCAACGAATATGCGTCTCATCGTTATGCTATATTAGATTTTTCATTCGGTGTCTATTTTAATTGTGGGGCACTATGTTTTCTATATAAATTTATATATAATTAAAAATCTGAATATCTTAGCGAGCAGTTCAACACACAAATTACCGAGTGTTCCTACTTTATTCATGCGATTCGTCTATGGAATTCGCTTCCTTCTAGTCTTCAACATACATCAAACTCTGCAGCGTTCGGAAGACAGAAGAAGTTAACATTTCTTCATAGTTTTTCTTTTCAATTTCTTATTTTTATTTATTTATTTTTCTTCTCTCTTACTATTTCACATTCAGAGTTTCTCAATTGGCTTTATCCATAATTCTACATTATAATATCTATTTACAGATGTTAGACTAAGTAAACTAATATAAGTCTTTTTATCCGCGTAAAATTTTTTTCTACCAGAAGACTTTGTAATCTTAATGTAGATCTTCAAATGTCAATGAATTAAACTATATTCTACACTTATTGCAGACTTTACTTTATGCTATGAAGAGATGAAATATATAGAAAACAATACTAACACTAGTCGGTAGGATGTCGACTTAACATTATCAAAACACTTGTTCAGTTTAATTAAATGTATCGAATTCCGATGCGTTTTGCTCTTTTAGTGTTTCTTGAAGATGCTTTAAAAAGTGAAATGCTCGTTAAAATTTTAATAAAATAAATTGCAGACCCAAACAGGTTTTTTTTTTAAATAAAAATGCTAATTTCATAAAAGTAAATCAGAAGCCACCTGACAGACAGAGACGGCTAATTAAGCCTTGCATTTTATACCATTAAGCCATATAACCCAGAATCTTTCTTCTCCTTTCATAGTCTTCAGAGATCACAACTGACTAATCAGTAAGAGTAGCGCTAAAATTTCGTGCTTTATCAGTTCTGTGTCGAATCTTATTGGGAGTGTTAAATTATTTTACTTCTGAACAAGAGAGCGGTAATTATTTCAGAAGTAATTCAAAATTAAATAAATGATTTTGAGAGTTAGGAAATAAATATTAATTCACGAGTGGCATCAATCTTCTTTCAAAAATTTTAGCTTTAATCTCCGCAAGTTGAAAATTAGAGCTTGTGAAGTTCAAATATAGTGAAGTGAAAAACTTAATTATAATTATATTTGTATATAGGTAGCTTGTAAAGCAAAAAACGAATATAACATTTAAGATGGATTATTATGGCTCTAAATTAGAATGAGTATGTTTCGAAAAAAAACGCGATTAAAGTTTCATCGTACTTGAAGGAGTACCTAATATGCACTTTTTCCCGATACCTAGCATCATTACTGGTTTTACTTAGTGGAATTCCTGAACCGGTCAAGAGAGCTAAATGTCTAGCAAGTAGTCACATGCAGTATCAGCTCCGTACATTTTTAACCGACTTCCCAAAAACAAAGAGGTTCTACGTTCGACGCCTTTTTTTTTTATTTCTGACCGGGCATAACTTCGTAACGCGTCGACCGATTTTGAGGATCCTTGTTTTTTTGGGAAGAGTATGCTCACCGATTGGTACCATGTCAAAAAAATGTGTGGTATGGTGGGGGTGGGGGTGAAACCTAACCTTATAATGTGTGGACCGATTTGGATGGTTCCTATTTGTAGTACAGAGTATGATCCCCCATTGATAACAGGAGAAAAAAATTTGGCCTAGGGTGGGGTAAGGGGGATGTAGTCTAACTTCGTAACGCGTGGACCAATTTGGATAATTATTTTTTTGTTGGGTAGAGTATGTGCCCTGTTTGATATAACGAGAAAAAAAATTTTGGTGGGGTGGGGGTGTAACCTAACTTTGTAACGCGTGGTCCTATTTCGATGGTTTTTTTCTGTTGTATAGAGTGTGATCCCCCATTGCTAATAGGAGAATAAATTGGTCCTATGGTGGCGGTGGCGGAGGGGTAGTAACTTCCTAACGCGTGGACCGATTTCGATGATTCCGTTTCTGGAAAAAAAAATTTTAGTGGAATGGAGGTGGGGTAGGGGTTCAAACCGAATTTTTTAAGGCGTGTACCGATTTGGATGGTTGTTTCTTCGTTGTATAGAGTAGAAGACACTAAAAAGTGAAAAATAAAATAGTTTTTAAAAAAAAGTTGAACCGACTTCATAAAAAGCGCTACAAAGCATAAAATAATTTTGAATTTTATATCTATTACGTAGTAATGGATATAAAATTCAATATAATAATAATGTAATAATACTATCTGAACGTTTCAGGTCACGGGATTATAATAAAGGACGATTAAGTAATTTTGTTGTAGTTGTTTGGTGTGTTTGATTTGCACCGACTTCAAATAGTCGTAATAGATATAAAATTAAATATTATTTTATGCTTTCTGGGGTTTTTGTGAAGTCGGTTCAACTTTTTGTTTTAAAAACTATTTTCCTTTATCGTGGTTATGGCTGACAACTATAAATCTTGCTCAGGCAGCATCATATTTGGACGTGACAGAGCCCGTAATAATGCCGACGACAGTATAAACTGGCAGTTTTACGGCACTATCGGCCTCACTTGATCCATCCGATGTTATTGCACAATTGGAGAGCAAATTTATGGGGAAAATCAAGGACCTGTTCAGTCGACTAGAGGAGCGTATATTGGAAACAATTAATGATAGCGTCCAATCTCCTGCTTTAGGATCAACAGCTGTGAAGCGTCTATAACTGATTTGCGAGAACGCACCATCCTATGTTCGCGGGAAGTTGAGGAAATTCAGAGGCGGTTACGACTGGCGGACGTCATTGTGTGGGGTATATCGTACAATGCCAATGAAAATATTTGTGAGATAGCTAAAGAACTTGCTCCAGCTGTCGATCATAACCTCACGAAATATTTTGATGTTTTCGAATAAAATCCAGATCAGCCGCTAATATAGTTGCCCCAATTGTTATTCTAGTCATGTGGAGCAAAATGTCTTTTTGACTTCATTTCATGGACCTGGAGTGTTTTTGGTAAATATTAGAGTTAGTATCGAGGGTCATATTTTACGCAAGCAACATTATATTAATATGTTATAACTATTTTACAGTATAACACATATATTTCCGATTATAAATGACTATTGACGCAATGTGATATAATCTATACCATCAACTTGCTGATTTTATTCTGAATACAGATTCGTTTCATTTGACAGCATATCCCAAAAATCAGTATTCAATACTTCTTCCAGTACAGATTTCATTATTTACCTATGTTACAATGATTTATACCTTTTTACGCGGGATTATTGCCCTTATCTTCCCAAATATATTCGAAGTATCACAACTACACTAATGCTGTTACCTAAGAGCTTTGCACGTTTTCTATTTCTGAGAAGTAGAACGCTATCTTCACTATATACATCACTATCACTTTCAATTTTCCATGAATAATCACCTTAAAATTCAAATTCTTCTAATCTACCCCTCAAATCATACTTTCATCTAATAAGTTCTCTATATCTTTAGGCAATTTAAATAGCAACGTCGTACTTCCGACCATTGATGATCCGGGGCAGATTTTGGATATCAGGTCCTTTTGGATAGGTTTTTACAATAATTATTACCTTTAAATTAGGAAAAAAAGCTAATAAAAAAAATTATTTGATATGTACAAAAACACAAGGATCAAAATTAAGGCTAAAAGGATGAAAATATAACAATAGCACATAAAAACTAAAACTCATTTTTTCAAGATTTTTATTAGCAAATTCTTCAATGGTCTTATCAAGCTTTATTTTTCTAGACCTTTCATTTCGATAATAGAGGTAAGGCACTGAGTTGATTTTGCCCCAATGAACTTCGGAGATAATTTCTAATTATCTTCAATTTTGAAAATGATCTGGCTATGACTTTGCTGTAGTCACTGGAACAGTCAAAATATAAAGCAAACTGTATACACGCCAAGGTAACTTTGTTTAATTCATAAAAGTCGACTAATTGCTTAACATCAAATATTTCCTTAATTTGGTAACTTTAAAATTAGACTCAGGGTCGTTTAATCTCTGATCTTCGCAAAGCTCATCGAAGTGATTTTTAAATTTTTTTGGTACTCGAAATCTTAAATTCTTTTGAATTGCTCCACTGCTTCTAAAATCTCTCCCGCATTTCACTGAGCTCTAATTATACATATAATGTCATCTGTAGCAATCAAGTATGTTTTTATTTTCTGACTCCAATGACACTGAGGCAATGTTGATCTTTACATTTTATGACCAGTACAAGAATAAATTGAAAAGTTTCAAGCTTCTTCTTAAGACGGATTGCTTCATTTCTATCTGACTTTCATTAGGAAGAATAATTCGCGATAAAGATTTCATTACGATTTAATTTCAAAGAAACATGCCTCCACAGACTTGGGGAGACCGGGTATTGTTGGCTACAATTTTCGAATCTCGTCATATCCAGGAGAAGAAAATTGCTATTAACTTTATATTTATAGTATTTATATCTATATTTATAGTAAACTTGACTATTGTTCTTGATTATAACATTGTCGCGAAACCTTAATTGGAGCATTTATGTCTCTGGTTGGAATATTAATAATGGAAAGCAAATGTGCTAACAAACCCTTAAGGGGTTACATGGGTTTCCTCGGGTAAAAAACGGCTTATTTGTAAATTTTTTTTTATATTAAAAATGAAATATTTCATTTAAACTTTTTATTGCCTTAAATATACACATTTGAAAAAGAATTTCTGAAATTGCTTGCGCGTTAACAGCAAAACTTGTGATAGGATCAACTGAAGTAAAAAAAAAATACGTATTTTAGTTAATACCTTAAACTAGAACTTGGACGAAGGGAAAAAAAATAAAGTAAAAATTTGATTTGTCGCAGGCCTTTTTACAAAAAATTAAAAATTTCGGTAAAATTTGTTCTACATTTAATTTTTTAAAAATAGTTGCAATTAAAAAAAAATCCTTCGTCCAAGTCCTTGTTAATAATATCTCGAAGACGTATGTAAAATTTCATCAAGATCGGTTCAGTAGTTTTCGAGAAATCTTGACCACCGACTTTGAAAATACAGTTTCGAGAAAAACGCATTTTAAGTTTTGATTGACAATAAAACTGGGATTTTTTTTCAGCTTACATAGAATCATCGATTCCTGGCCCATAAAGTAAAGGACCTGCTGCAGCTGCCGCTGCAGTAATGACCAACTGAAGTATTTCTAAGCAGTTGCCCTTAGAAAGTGAAAGAAACGGTCAAGAAAGACAGACAAACAATAGATGAGCAGCTGTTAAAATATACCTGCGGGGCGCTGAGCCCAACTGGCTTTGAGCGCGCAACTTACCAAGGCTCTATCTCCGAAACTATTACTCCGAGTAACTTGAAAATTTAGGACAATATTCTAGAGATGTCGTAGAATTTAGTAAGATTACAAAAAGATACGATTTTTTGAAGCCGTGAAACCCATGTAACCCCTTAATTGGAATATTTACGCCCAAAGCAAGTACAGGCGTTAATATTTTTAAAAGTATATACGCAGCCGTTGCGAGGACGCAAGAGCTTTTGCACGCTCCCGCTACAGGCACAAAAATTAAAAAATACACCCTCCATACGGGTATGCTAGCTCCCGCTACAGGCACAAAAATCTAAAAGTACGCCCGCCATTAATGCACGCTTCTGTATCATATACTTAAGCACCGTTCAACTTCTTTTCAATTTATAAATGGAAATGGAGAAGAAACAGAGAACTGTTATGATGTGAAAAAATTCTAATTTTGTAGGCGACAAAAATTGAGTAACGTTAAAAGTTTCACGGTCCCGCTGGAAATTCATGAACTTTCACAGGAAACTCTTGGAGTTGTGTTACAAATGCAATTTGCTTAGCACTGAATGGGTCCGCTCGAATATGTGGTATAACACCGGTTGTAACTGAATAAAATAGTAGCTCGGCAAATATGTGTAAAAGTAGTCAAAAATAATGAGATATATCGAATATTTACGTTAAAACGTTAAAAAATCGGAGACCATTTGATGACATTTGTTGTCACCAGAAGAAGTTCAAAATCGCCAATTTTTAGACGTGTCGCAGAAAAAAAAATTCTGCCACTAGGAAGGTGTTCGAAAACTCCAAATTTAGTGTCAAACTCAGTCATTAGGCATCGCTAGTTATACTCTGTATTAACCCGAGTAAAAATAAAACTGAACTGCACGAGCGCTACCGGCTACTGTAGATATGGTTTTGTTACTTCAGACGTCGGTCTCGCATGAGTTAATCTACGAAAAACATTTTATTGTTTTAATTTTAATGTAAGTCTAGAAAAAGTCTGAGCGAACCGTGCTTGATTTGGACTATTTCGTGCGTCTTTTATTGATAGGCGCCTGCAGCGGGCTGATATTTGGTAATGTATAATGTTTACTTAGGCATACACTGCCTCATTTGAGTGCCATGAAGGTTTTGAGGCTGTGCGTGCCTGTTTCAGGATAGGAATGGTCGAGCCTTATTTTTACTCGGATAGCAAAGGCTTATATTACTCTGGGTTTCGTAATGAGATGTTCAAAGGAATCTCATGACGTATACATTACGAAGCTTCTCTATTCTATTTTTATGGGGTCTACTCCGGAATATGTCGCTAAAGTCTAATCGGCCTCCTATGCGACACACAACGTTCATAAAAAAGTTGTGTTCGTAAAGTTTATGGCCTCCCATTGAACAACTCCTCTATATTGTCACCGGCGTGGACTGTTAAATTGAATACTCTTAAAAATAGTAACTGTAAACTAAAGGGTTCCTTTCGGTTTCGACTGCATGTGGAGTTCTATTGACTCCCTTATGCTTTAGACGTGTTTCGATATGTCACTTCCAGCTCGCTGGCACGCTTAGGAATCACAGCTTTTTTGACCGCATTTATTTTTGTCTATCGTGAATCATTACGTAACACTAAGTTTTTGTTGAAATTAAAAGTCCTAACTCTTAATTCGTGACTCACGGCTCAGTTTATATTTATAAAAGATTCGCGTCCCTGAGTATACAGAAGTATATATATGGCAAATTAGCCGTGTACCGCGAGTCCATAGTTTTGACTCTAAGAGTCTGACCATTGCGGACATTTTTAGGTAAAAATAATCGTCTGGGTGTTACATAACGTTTAAGGGACGGGGGGTCAGAAAGCTTCGAAAACTATGTTACGTAATACTTATTCAATATTATATTTTTGTTCTTTTACTGTTAATATTGCGTGTTGCAGTAATCAGTGTCTTAATGAAATTTTTGTTCAATAAATTAATAATTAAAACAAGGTTTTAATACTGGATTTTCTGATAATGAGTTAAAAATATTTCTGATTTATTTTTCCAACTTTGTTCCAGCTAATTATGTCAGACGTTAATATACGGGTACTTCCCCCAGAATTGGTGAAACTTGCTGAAGCTGAATTAAATGAAACCCCAGAAAGGATACCTGAAGACTTACAGACACTTAAAGAATGGCTTGATAAACAACCTCATATTATATCACGAAGAGGTAAATAATTAAAATATTTTAACAATTATGATTTCGAGTGAATTCTTCGCCAAAACAATGAACTTTGGAAATATTCAGCCACATCATTATAACTATTCATCAGAGCGGAAAGGGTTCGAATTCTATATGTATATTTTCAAAAGTTCAAAATATCTACGAAAATGGACTTGACTCAATTACAAAAAAATTCAAACAACACTTGATAGATTTTAAGGTTTCCTCAATAGCATAGCAAAAGGTAAGCTTTTCTTAAGGTCCTGGACGCCTTTGCAACGAACCGAAAACTAAATGTTAATCCAACTATAAGAAAGATTGGTGTAGCATTGTTTGTGATCATAATATGACATAGCTGTCTAGATTGGTGTTTAGTTTAGTTGGATTCAGTTTGCTGTTGCTGTTGGAGTCCAGCAGCTAAAAAAAAGCTAACTTTTTGGTTCTGCTGTTGAAGAAGATCCAAAGTAGTTGAGCTTTTCTTAATCAGAAATACCGGTGGTATAAGGACTACTTAATATTTCTTTCTTCGCTTGCTTTATCAAGTATTTGAATTTCATCGTCTTAAATGCTCTGCTTTTGTTTTTTAGATGATCAGTTTTTAATTGCATTTCTAAGAGGATGTAAACATAGCTTGGAAAGAACAAAAGAAAAATTAGACACATACCACACTATAAAAACTGCATGTCCTGAACTGTTCGGCCTGCGAGATCCTATTGATTTAAAATTTAGGAACCTTTTAGAATTGGAGTAAGTCGTATGTATTATTACTGCAATATTTATAATAGTTCTTGCTTTACAGAATTGTAGTCCCCCTTCTCAAACCAATGGAAGATAATTCACGAATTATCCTATCTAGACCATTTTTTGTTGATCCTAAAAAACACCAAATTATTGAAGTCGCAAAAACCTATTTCGTGGTTGCTGATTTTCTGCTCTTAGAAGATGACTATAATGCGATGGGGGGACAAACTAATGTTTGTGATATTAAGGGCCTAACAATGGCTCATGTTAGTCAAGTGACAGTAACATTAATTAAGTAAATTTAAAGAGGACATAACATATTTTACAAAACCTATTGAAATGTTGCTTATAAATAGAAAAGTTTTGACTGGCGTTCAAGAAGGATATCCAGCTAGATTGAAAGCTGTTCATTTCTTTAATGCACCACCAGCTTTCGAGATAATTTTCAAAATGCTTTATAAATTTTTGAGTGAAAAATTAAGAAAAAGAGTAAGTTTTACACATACTTTCTTATAATGTAAAAATAATACTCAAAATATGCTACAGGTTTTCGTGCACGGCAGTATAGAGAATTTATATGCACATGTACCGAAAAGTTTGCTTCCCAAAGAATACGGAGGAGAATTGGAGTCTATAAACAAAATAAATGGTACAATTTAAAAATTAACAAGACAACAAATTTACTAAATTTATTATTTACCTTTTAGATGACTTTGTGCAAAGAATTATTTCTAAGCGAAGTTGGTACTTAGATGATGTTAATTACAAAACAGATGAGTCAAAACGAGAAGGAGCACAACGAAATGCCGATTTCTTGTTTGGAACTGAAGGATCATTCCGGAAGTTAGAATTTGATTGATTTTGTTTTTCACTTACCAATATATTTTTAATCACTTGAGCCAATTTCAACTGTTATACATTTCACTAATAAATATCATGTGTCTATAATTTTATTTGGGTTTTATTCATTATCTCATCACTTAATTTAGTTTCTGTCGAAATACATTCATAAATTCGCAGAGAGTAGAAGAAATTAAAGAGTTAATTCCATTTGGAATGTTTTTATCTGGAACAGCTGGAAATATCTCTTACTAGACCGACCCTCGCTTTTGATTTCAATTTTTAATTTTTACTAACTTAAGTCATATCATTAAAATCTATGTGTATGCTTGGGTTTCCTACTTCCTACTGCTAATACTAAACTCCATCTGACTTGGCGCTGATGTACAAGTCAAGAAATTAAAAATCAATTAAAATATTTTAGGTAGGTTTTCAAAAAACAATAGTTTATGTTCAGCAAAACAATACGACGGGGTACCCAAAAATAACCGGACAACATTTTTAAAAAATGCAGAATCTATTTTTTCCTGTTACAAACGGTAGTCACCTTCGAAGTACTCTCTATTAAGACTGGTTCAAAGGGTTTTCTCAATTGCTCGAAACAACTTTCATGCTCGTCCTTTTCCATACCTTGCAGAGCCACCTTCGATTTTCTTTTCACTTCCGAAATGTCTGCCAAACGGAGTTGGATCAATGCGTTGAGCGGCAAGACCAACATGCCATGGGTCCCGGGTTCGAGACCAGATGACCGTGCGCTTTATTAAGAAATTAAAATAATCCACTCCGTCTCTGGGCTGTTGTCTCCTACCTTCCCGTACCCTAATTCCCTTCTGGCCAAAACCTTGCTAACGCATCAAAGGGTTGTCCCCTAGGATTTGGCCACATCGTATAAAAAAAAAAAGTTTTGGTTTCATCTCCTTTTTCACCCGGGAACAAAAAAAAATCACAGAGTACCAAAATGAAGTGAGTTTAGCCACAAAATGGCTGTGTGAGCTGGAGCATTGCCATGGTGGAAGAACTAGTTCGCACTCCAGCACAAATCGGGAGGTTTCAACCGAACGCTCCCACACAACTGTCTCAATACACTCAGGTAGAAGACTTGGTTCATTGTTTGACTGCCAGGCGTTGTACTGAGCTCCACGAAAGGACAGATAATTCAGCAAGTTTCTCAATAGTGCGCTTTCTATCCTTGAACATAACTTTCTAACACGTGGGCCGATTTAGTTGGTTTTTTCTGTTGTATAGAGTATGATCCCCTATTACTAATCTAAGGAAAATTTTTTTTGCTAGACAGTGGGGAGTGGCGAGAGGTTGTCAAACTTCATAACGCGTGGACGGATTTGGAAGACTCTTTTCTTGTTGAGAACAGTATGTGCACCAATTGGAACTGTGTTAAACAAGTTTTTGGTTGAGTGGGGGTGGGTGTTGAACCTAACCTCGTAATGCGTGGACGGATTAGGAGCGTTCTTCTTTTGTCGTGTAGTGTATGATCCCCAATTGTTAACAGGAGATAAAATTTGAACTTAGGGTGTGGGAGTCGGAGGGGTAACTTTATTACATAAGAACCGATTTGGGTGATTCCTTTTGTCATGTATAAAGTATGTTCCCCATTAATAACAAGATAAAAATGGGGTAGGTTGTGAACCGATTTAAATAATTCTCTTTTTTTGCCCTATAGAGTGTGATCCCCCAGTTGGTTCCTTTAATCCCTTGTGGATCATAGCGCGTCTACTACACTGACTCTCCATTCTCCTTCAACTGTGCCCACGATTTGTTGATCTGGGTGCCTTCCTTCTAGACGTATGATCTACATATGTTGCACGGTTTAGAAATTCGGCTTCTTCTTTAGAACCCGTAGGGATAATAATCTAGAACTTGTCGTGCGATGTTGTTTGGCCCTTTTCTAACTTCGTGGCCAAGCCATTGGCACTTTCGCCTGTGAATACTGGCGTTGATCCCGTCTTCGATGATATTTGATCTGTCAAATATCATCTACGCTACAAATCTTTTTCATGTTGAACAGCCGTATAACAGAACCGATTTTACGTTCGGTTCGAATATCCACAGTTTTGTGAGTCTAGAGAGGTTGTTATTGCACCAGATCTCAACAAGAGCATTAAACGCAATTCGAGTCTTATTGATGCGAGACTGTACATCAGTTTTGCTCCGACGTAGACTTCCGAGATAGCAAAAAATTATTCACTTTCTCTGTTTGCTGCCCGTCCAGATAAATTTCATGTTGTCTTCTGGAGTATAAGCTCATAAGTTTGGTTTTAGCAGCATTGATTGAGCATGCAAATTTTTCTGCTCAGAGCTTCGGACTTGACGATGACTCTGTTTGACACCCCCCCCCCACCCTATTGCTGATATCAGGAATTAATTTGACCTAGCGTATGAGTCGAAGGAGGGCTAGGCTAACCCATTTGGATGATTGTTTTTGTAATGTTTATACTATATAAGTATGGTACCCTATTTGTATTACGACAAGAATATATGGGGTGGAGTGGAGCCTAATCTCGTATCGCAGAAATTTACTTGACTTGAAATTGAATTGTTTGTTTAATTTCAACCGACTTCAAAATGTCGCAATACATAGATGTGAAATTAAATATTATTTTATGCTCTTTAGCGCTTTGTGTGTCGTCTATTTTATTATATATTTATATGCGTGTGACTCACCACAGAACTTACCCATTGCATACTTATATTCCGCCAATTACTCGACCTCCTGTCGACCAATATTGACGTACATACACCTAAGCCTTCTTCGAACTATACCTTATGAAGTACTGAAACCCCATTGAATTCTATGCATTGGGTTTTGAGATTAGCGCGAACATACTACTTGTTGCAGACTTTATTTTTACTATCTAGAGAAGAAGAGATTATAGTTCATATTAGTTTTGTAGAGGTAGCTGTAAAGCGCTGCACGCCGTACTTGGCCACTGGTTGACAGTCCTGCGTGGACGTTTTTATAGGTATATTTTTAAAAATACACTGCTTTAAATAATAATAAACTCAACATTACATATTTCTTTTGTGGAATAAAGCAAAACTGTATGGTCTAAAGCAAGCCCCAATTATATTAATATTTAAATTTCCCTTTATACAGTGCGGCCATTTTACCACCAAGAATGTCGTCATTATTTCATTTTTGTACGACAGATTAAAAAATTCTTGCACACATATAAAACTGCACGCTGCCTTACCGAAAACCCGAGAAATATGCTGATGTTATTGACGCATTATAACCTCAACACTTCAATAAAACAAATAAAAGAGAGACTCTTTCCATTTAGTACAGGCGTCAGGTATTTTTTAATTACAAGTTCACCTACCTCGCTGAGTTTTTGCATGCGGTTTTAGGGCCTCCTGGAAACATTAAATCCACATTTTTCTATATTTTTTCTGTTGGGGGAGGGGGAGGGGGGGTGGGCGAACCGATGGAAAACTTGTATCGCCAATATATCGGGCGTTTTTCATCGTACGGCGATTAAAGATATACGATCGTAGAGGGCGCTTCAAGCGCTACAACTTCGCCCATAACGACTTTTGTGCTATCGTCAAGCCTTATCACCGAGGGGCGGAGGAAACATTTTCGGAGCTCAATTTTTTTTCCATTGAAATTGACAATTTGCTATGCATTATTAAATATTTCATGCATATACACATAATTAGTAATTGTTAATTAGTAATTAGTAACACATAATTAATATAAAGTGGGTTGTAAGTTGGGAATATTCGTAAAAGTACATATAAAATGATTGCGCACGATTTTTCTTTCAGAAGTCGGCTTTTATTTTTATTTTTACACATTAAACGTATTGCAATTTAACGTATACATTTTATGTAGACTCTTTTCCACACCACCACTGAGTTAGAGCGCAAGGCGCATTGTTTTTACTCTGCTCTTCTTCACTGTGATCTTCTCGTTCGTTTAGTCTTCTTTCGATGTTCTTGGTTGCATTTTCGTCTCCTTCACAATTACCCTCGTTTCGTTGAGTGTCTTCTAAATTGTCCACAGTAGTATTAAAAAGGAATTATGAGCTTAAGTTCATAAATTGTACTTACAAAGTCGCGAAATTTTCATAGCACTGTTAAAAACATTATTAAAGCATAGCAATTAGTTAATTTCAATGAAAAAAAAGGGTTGACAAGGGTTGACGATAGCGCAAAAGTCATCATGAGCAAATTTATTTGTAGCACTTGAAGCGCCCTCTACGATCGTATCTTTTATATTTTTTTTATCGCCGTACAATGAAAAACGGCCGCGATATAGGCGATAAAAGTTTTCCACCTGTTCACCTCGCCCCTACCACCCCCACCCTCCCGCCGAAACAGAAATTTTTTAGAAAAATGTGGATTTAGTGTTTCCAGGGGGCCCTAAAACCGCATGCAACAATTCAGCGAGGTAGGTGAACTTGTAATTAAAAGGTTGGTAAATGCTATCTGACGCCTGGATTAATTAAAACACATGAAAAATGTAATTGAGAATTTTTTTATCATGACCACATGTTCAGAACATTTGTAATTTGACGTTCAAGTAAATTTCAAGTTGAGACTTTAAAAATACTGTGAGAAATACTACGAAAAGATAGAATTCCGCAAACTTTTCCTATTTTTACTGTAGAAATTTTGGTTTGTTTACACCACTAATGCTCAGCTGTTCGTGCCAGCTTCCGGGCCTGTATCTAGAATAGTATCTGAATTGGAACAAAATGTAAACTCAGGTTGATTTCCAGTCAATTGTGGATTGTTAAACGGAACACTTTTGAAATTTTAGGTTTGTATGATTCAGTGTAAAAAGCGTTAAAAATATTAGTTTTTAATAATTTTTTTTTCTAGTTGTACTTTCGTGGTAAAGAATTGACTGAAACTGAAAAACAAAAAATTCTTGATTTAAAAAGTTCTGCATTAAACCAAAGACAGATTGCTGAAAGAAGGTACAAGGGTACAAGGTGTAGTCAAAAACTTCCTTTGCATAGGGCTATAGGATTATGAAAAAATAAAAACAAATTTTATTCAAGGAGAAAACGGGCAGAAACGCTTTATTAAGAGAAGATTAGAGTTTGCTGAAAAATATGTCCAAAATAGTTCTACTTGGTCTCACGTCGAATTTAGAGACAAAAAAGTTCAATCTTGACGGACCGGATGGGTTTCAATACTATTGGCACGACATTCGAAAGGTGAAAAAAACTATTTTCTGGACGTGCGCTAGGTGGAAGTTCTGTAATGGTATGAGGTATACTGCAAAAAAGTGGTTTCGCTATAATAATATCCATGTTTAGATTGGTAAGTCTTAAGCCCTGACTTGAACCCTACAGAAAATCTATGGGTATGGGGAAGTATACAGCCCAGAACGGCCGGAAATTAAATCAGTTGACGAATTAAAAAGAAGAATTGTTGCCGCTTGAAATAATATTCCTCAGAGTGTCCTAAATAATTTAATTGATAGTATATCTCAAAGGCTTATAGAAATAAAAAATAAAATAAAGGGAAGTTTACTAATTCTTAATTAAAATATCGCTATAAGTTAAGTGAGTTTATATTTATTTCTGAAAAACGAATGTATGTATATTCTATATATTTTTTTTATTGACTTAATTTTCCCAATTTTTTTTCAAAAAAAGTATGTTGGCTAAGAAAGACTATAAAATACGTTTTTAATTTTACAACTACTACACTCTAAAAACTGAACATCGTTATTAAAACGAATAAAGTATTGTTGAGTTTAGAATTATTTCCAGCACTGTATATTGAAATAGCTTCAGTTAAGGGGGGCCGATGTATTTTTCTCTTTTAGTGGTCCTTAAAGATACTTTAAAATAGCAAAATGCTCAGTACACTTTGAATAAGATTAGGCTTTCGAATGAAAATGCAAATTACTCACAAATACAGCCGAAGGCGAACGGACAAAGTAACAAATTTAATGTGACTTTTTATATCATTAATTGGGCAACTGAGTGTTTTTCTCGAAGAAATCGTTGTCATGTCGCTAAATCTTTCTTTTGCTTTCATATTCAACAGAGTTTAAAAATTACTAGTTAGTCAGTCAGTAGAATTGCATAGCGGTGATTAGGTGGTCCATAAGCATAGCATTAAAATTTGGAACTTTATCAGTTTTTTGATGGCTCTTTAATCTGGAGTCACGGAATTATTTTACTTGGTATCGCAGTTGCACTCACTTACGCAATTATAATTAGTTCACGGTAGAAGGAAAAATAAGTTCTTGTGAAGAAATCTTTTGCTTAACGACGGGAAGATAGGAAGGTAATTATTTCAAGTTCGGCTAAGTAATTCAAAATTAAATAAACTATTTCTGCGAGAGTGATGTGACATAATATTCAATTGGTGTTGAAAATTGATGAAATTTTTCTTTAGTGTTTTATCTACGATGATTATGTTTTCATATAGAAAGTCAAGAAAAAATGTTAACTAGGTCAGAGAGATGAAATTAAAGATCCGTCGGAATATCAGTTATTAATAAAACTCGTGCAGGATTTAAGACAAGTAATATATTGTAACTTAAATGGTGTTCTTCAGGCTCGACGGATTAATCAAGGGTATAACCCAGTCATGATGCAGCAAAAATCGTTTTTTTTTCAGGAATTTTTTGTAGCGAAACTAGTGAGTTTTTATTTAATTCAATAACATATCCTTTTAAATTTAATAAGTGAAATTTTTATAGAAAAATAAAATAAAATGGCGGCGCTCCCCCCGTTTCCCCGTGACCCCCTTTTTTAGGGGCCTTGCAGTGTACCAAATATCTCAATAACCACTAAACCAATTTTGATTAAATTTCACAATTCTGCTGCTCCGCGTATAGGTGTCAAGATAAGAGCTGTAGCTTTTTCAGTCCGAAAGTTCATTGTTGCTGCTGCCTCGAACTGTTGTTTGTATGTCTGCCAGGGCGTTTGACCGTCAAAAGTCTGTAAATAAAGCTCCTGATAACTTCTTCTTGACGCTCTTCACCTCATTCCTTATTGCTTCCATATCACCTTTAACTTGTTTAATATTCGTTTGTCTAGAAATTTCTACTTCTTCCAATCTCTTTTCAATATCTGACTTAAACTCTCCCATTTTGTTTTCAATTTCAGATTTTACTTCGTCACAGAAACCTTAAGCTTAGCTACTATTGACGGTTTCAACCCTTCCATTGACGATTTCTCTTCTTCTATTGATGCTTTCAACACATTAACGGACCCTTGCAGTGATGATTTCAATTCAGATTTATGTTCGTCCATTGATGAGTTAAGTTTGAAGAGAGCATTGGAGAATCTGTTATGCTTGGCGTGGTAGCGTTTACTTAATTCCGCTTTCAAGCCTTTAACGCGTAAACCCTTTAACTTGCGACCTATGCCTGGATTGACTGCACTCTTTTACTCTCTCAATCATACTTTTTTCAGAATTGGGCCATCAGGGTCAATATTTTGAGATATTTGAGGTTATGGACTCGAAAAATGTTTTTTTGGCTACTTCTGAGGTTATGTACAGAATGCACAAGATTTGTTTGGTCTTTCTTTTCTGGTTGCATCACTTAATGCTACTCTTACCCTTTTAAAATAAACTATTGAGCGGTTACCTACGATATTTTCTTGCAAAGTTACGACCATTTTAAGTTATGAAGGTCATATTTCATATAATAAGCATAAGATATTTATTTATATGAAATATGAACTTCATAACTTAAAATGGTCGCAACTTTGGTAAACAAAATAAAAGATATCAATGTTCCGAATAACTCTAATTACCTGTTCGTGACTGTTTAGATCACGTAGACAAAATATTAACGAAAAATCGTGTTGATCCATGTATAGCACCTGAATTGAAAAATATAATTAAATGTTGTGTGAAACAGAACTATTTTAAAATTAACGATGAAGTTTTTAAACAAGCCAAAGGTTTAGCTATGGGATCTCCATTCTCCCCTCTTCTGGCTGACATTTATGTGACCAAAATTGAAAAATTTATATTTAAAGACAAGGACAAAACGTCCAACATTCTATACTGGACATTCTATATTGAACTGAGACTTACAGACAACTAGACAAATTCTTGACCAATTTGATCTCTATTTGCGATTCAATACATTGTACAATGGAAATGGGACACATCAACTCTTTAAACTTCCTTGACCTTAATATCGAAATAGTAAACGGCAAGAACAAATTTGGCATTTATATAAAGGAAACCTATAGCGATAACGTCATCCCAATTACCTCAAGATATTCTTGGAACCAAAAACTAGCTGCCTTTCATTCTATGCTACATCGCCTTATACAGATCCCAATGGATGAATCTAAGTACCAGAAAGAGCTAAGAATAATTAAGCAAATAGCTATAATAACTACTTGATAAATAATATGCTAAAAAAGAAAGAAAGGAAACAGGTTAGAAATATTTTGTGGCCAATTCTAACAAAGGAATTGAAAAATCATAACTGGCGCAAGATTCCCTACATAGACCGTATTTCAGATAGAGTGGGAAAAGAATTAAGCAAATTAAGCATTAATCCAGTACACCATTGTAATCAAAATCTCGGTAAGCTTTTAAAACCAACCACTCAACAGGATAAAAGCAAATTAAATGGTATCTACAAAATAAAATGTGACAAATCTCCAGCGGCATATGTAGGGCAAACAGGAAGATCCTTTGCCACCCGTATAAAAGAACACCACACCAGATTCACATCAACCTCCTTAAAGCATATTATTGCAACAAATGACAGTCAAAATAAAAAAAACTGGGATGTCTTACATGTCATCAATAGGGGTATAAAATGGATGCACTTGAGACCCTGGAAATTAATAGGCTATTCAGGAACCATAGCTTGGAGACATTAAATCATCACCCTGTGTTTAGTTCACCGCTCCTTCAACCAAGGATGTGATGGCTCAGTCGGTCTGAAGATGTCTACGGGAGTGAGGCGAAACCGCGGTAACCTAATAAGGTAAATTAGTGGAATATTGCAATTTAAACATTTTCGGTTTTTATGTTAATACTATTGATTTTGTTATATTTTTTATTTATTTATCTTAGCAGACAGATAGACATACAGACGGATATAACTACAATTTAACGATTTTGGAACTTTTTCCTTTACTTGTGCCGTGAGACCTTACTTCTCCCAAAATTTCATGATTCTAGGTCAATGGGAAGTATCCTATAGATTTTGATTTATTTGCGAGCAGCTTGATTTTTAATAGCTCCAAGGAACCGTAGATCCAAGTATTTGATAATAATTTCAACTTGATACCTCCACGTGTTTCTGAGAAAAGGGGTCCTGACAGACAGACAGCAGACGGAGTCTGCAGTTGGGGTCGATGGCTCTGCCTATCCTTACCAGGTGCTTCCTAAGCTGACAGTGGTCGGTAAGCAGGCCAGCCAGAGTTCTAACATCCGACCTGCTCAGCTTGAGGAGCTCTCTGGATCTAACCGGCGATGGTGAGGGCATAAGGCTCCTTGAGTGAGCGGTGAATACGGAACCTTAAAAGATATTATGTAATTAAAATGGGTAAATACGAATAAAACCGCATTGACATGAAGGCGACGAGATAACATATTTTCACGCACTGTTCGAAGTTCTAGTATTTCGGAAAGATTTGGTAAGATCTCAGTGATAGAGAGATCTTTTCCGACTTCATAACAGAAAAACTGCATGTTTTAGTTACTGCAACGTTTTAAATGAATTCCTGGTCTCTACTGTCACTTGGCTCTAACAACAATGATCCTTAGTATAATACATAATTGCACTTTAGAAGCCAATCAACGGTCTAATTGAACAAGCGTTATCTCTTAGACCCCTATAACAAAAAAATGTTGTCACAATTGTAAAAGGAATAAAAAAAATGTTTTTATTATAACGCCAAAGCTCAGGGGATGGCCTATGATGCTATGACACAGCCTTCTCAGGAAAGGAATTAAGGATGAGGGAACTGGGTTAAGAGGGCTTTAGAGAGGGCGAATTGGGTATATTAAGTCAGTCGACTGAAATAGGTTGAGGGTGGACTGGACGTTTTTTAGGCACGGCGGATGCAATTCTGGAGGTCACCGAGGCGGTCAGGAGAGTTGAAGACCATAGCCGCTACTCGCGTAGAGTGGTGCTTTTGGTAACACTAGACGTCAAGAACGCCTTCAACTCCGGGCTAGAGGGCTTGTTTCAAGTGCCGAGATACTTCTTGTGGATATTGGACGACTATCTGAAAGACCGATGCTTGTTGTACGAGACTAGAGAGGGACAGCGAATAAGGAGAATTACGTCGGGGGCAGCACAGGGATCGATACTAGGACCGAATCTCTGGAACGCCACCTACGACAGCCTGCTATGAATTGAACTGCCCGAAGAGACATCCCTGGTCGGGTGTGCTGACGATGATGCTGCACTGATATCAGCACGCGACGTGTTACAGGCGCAGCTAAAGCTGAACCAGGTGATGCGAGCCGTAAACAGCTGGATGACGGCGCACGGACTGTCTCTGGTCCTTAGTAAGACGGAGGTCGTTTTCCTGACCAAAAAGAGAATCCCAACCATCCTTCCAATGCGAGTCGGAGAGGAGACCATACGAACGAGACCATCGGTGAGGTACCTCGGCAAGCAAGGGGTGTCACATCACTGAGCAGGCTGATGGCCAACGTGGGAGGTTCAAGCTCGAGCAAACGCCGCCTCCTGATGACAGTAGTACAGTCAACCCTACTGTATGGTGCGGAGGTATGGGTGGAAGCCCTTAGTAAGGAGCAATATTGAAAGAGACTTGGCCAGGTACAAAGGCACGCAGCCCTGAGAGCGGCCTCAGCATACCGCACTGTCTCCGAACCGCCCGTTCTGGTGATTTCAGGGGTCCTTCACATCGACCTGCTCGCCAGGCAACGAAGGGCGACCTATCTCAGGAAGACCGAAATGGACAAGGCAACGTTGCGCAGAGAGGAAAGGTCCAACACCATAGAAAGGTGGAAACAGGGATGGAGAGAGGAGAACAGGGGACGATGGACAGCAAGGCTCATCGGATCGATAGAGTGCATGGAGAGGTAGGTTTTTACATAACCCAACTCCTGAGTGGCCACAGGTACTTCCCCTCGTATCTTCACCGAATGGGAAAGGTAGCGTCACCGGAGTGCTCTATTGCCCAGGCCAAACGGACACCGCAGAACACACTTTCTTTGAGTGGCAGAGATGGGATCCCGAGAGACATGCGTTCTCGATTGATTTCTGTGGAGCTCTCATGAGAATTCATTGCAGAAATAAAAGAGTACGCGGAATCAAGGGTGGTTGTGTCGGTAAAGCGATGTATAGAATAGTGAGTTAGTGATAAAGGAACGTTGATAAAAGAAAGAAATAAGGCTGGTGAAAGAACTGAACCGTGAGAGATACCGGCATTTATTTAATAAGGATCAGATATAATTTCGTCTATTATTATACAGATTGAACGATTTGACAAAAAATTTTTTATCCATTTCGAAAGTTGAGAATGAAGACTGAGTGCCTGAAATTTGGCTAAACGGGCATCATGCCAGACTTAAAGGCCTTTGAAATATCAAGAGCGACTATTTCCGATTCTCCAAAATTATGGAGATAGTCATTGCAGCGCATCGTCAAAGCAGTTCGTAAGTCTCTGGTTGAGCAGCCTGTGCGGAAACCGTGCTGCCAATCGTTGATAAAATTGTTATTTTCAAGATATTTCATCAACCGAGAGTTGATGATTGATGATTCAAAAACTGTAGATAAAGCCAAAGTGAGTGCAATTGGTCTCTAGGTAGAGGGGTCACATGGCTCTCCATTTTTTTGTATCTGGTGAATATGAGCAAGTATCCGTGCAGACGTAAACACTCCTGTTGAGTGTGACAGGTGAACGAGTTGGCGAAGAGGTTTAGCCGAAGCAGTGGGGCAGCATTTTAAAACCAGGGTTGAGAGACCATCAGCTAGCTAGCTTTGGACAGGTCGAGTTTTGAGAGTACCTTAAAAACTTCCCGATGCATTGTGATAGAGAATTATTTCTATGTTTTACCTATTTTCTGATAATGAGTTATAAAATATTTTAGTTAATTTCACATAGTAGTATAAGATTTATGCTCAAAATACAAACAAATAATTTTATTACTTTAATTTTTTAGGTAAATATGTCAGACGTCAATATACGGGTTCTTTCCCCAGAATTGGTCAAATTTGCGGAGGCCGAATTAAATGAAACACCAAACCGTATAACTGAAGATTTAGAGGAAATAAATGAATGGCTTGACAATCAACCTCATATTATATCACGAAGAGGTAAGAATTAAAATATTTAAACAACTTTTACTTTGAGTAAATTGTTTGACAAAACAATATTGGAAATATTCAGCTACATTTGTATATTTGTTTTTATACCGCAATAACAAATGCTTCATTGTTTAAGTCAAGTTCCTATATTGCTTGTCTAATTTATTCACTTACTATTTCTATACTTAAGTTGGTATTCCGTAGTGCGAGCAGTTCTTTTGGGCGTCTAGTTGGGGCGTCTGCAGCGCAGGTAGAAACGGTGACCACGATTGCAGCTCTCTGCGTCAATTGTACTGACAGTGCTGAGAATTATTCTAGTAAATTGGTTCAGTAGAACTCGAGATATCGTGGTCACCGATTCGAAAAACGTAGTTACGAAAAAAATCAGTTTGAAGTTTTGGAAAAAAAAATTTGGAAAATTCTTGAAAAATCGAGGACTATTGAAGATTTTTCGTAAATTGTTTTTTGCGGAAGAGTACCGTCGAAGGCCTACGTTACAAATGCCAACTTGCTGTATCGCTTGAACCGTCTGACAAAGTGGATGCAAAGGAAATGTATGCTAAGCGCTTCGAAGCAGTCTTTTTGTACACAGGACCGCATATGACGTACAATAAGACTGCAAAAGTGGTTAAACGGTCAAAAACATTTATGAAGAGGTAGATGGAACGATATAGAGACCATAAAAGATGATTCCGGTAGGAAACAAGTTTCGTACGACTACCAGCAAGCAGAACAAGGCCATCTTATAGTTGTTCAAGCGTACTTCTGTACTTGCGCCCAGCTAGCTATGAAGAGAGTCCACGTGAGCTTCAATATGATCAGACAGCTTTTGGCTAAGAAGATTCAGTACCGTAGTACGAGGCAAAATCCCTTCTCTCGGAAACACAGAAACAAAAGCGCAAGGTATGGGCTACCGAAAACCTTGACCGCGATTGGTCGAACGTCATTTCTTCGAATGAAGTGCCTTTTTCGGCAAGGGTTCCAATAAACAGTGTGGTCTTATATGGTCTACCGCCGATAAGTGATTGCACCAATGAACCATTAAACATGCTGTAAAGTCTCATGGTTGGGGACACTTCTCTGAGCGTGGTTTTGGGTGTGCGGAACTCTTAATCCAGAAAATAAATGCTCAGCATATCAGCTCTTGCTGAAGTCCGCTAAGAAGATAAAGCAAAAAATGAGGATTGGATCATAAAGTAGGACAACTTTAGAAAAACCGTGTGTTCACCCTGAAGCAGCCCTCGCGGAAAGTCAGAGAGATATGGCACTCATTATTAATAGAATAAGCCATCAAATTGATGGAGAATATGCCAAAACGGTGTCAAGCAATGCTTGAAAACGATAGAGATCGAACCTTGGAATACGTACTTGTGACGTAGGCATTTGAATGTATTCTTATGTACAAAATAGCTTTAAAAAAATTGAACCGACTTCACAAAAAGCGCAAAAAAGCATTAAATAATTTTTCAATTTATATCTATTACGACATTACGAAGTTAAAATAACCCCACCCTAGGGCAATATTTTTTTTTTCATTTTTAGCAATGGCGGATCATTTTTTTTTTTGCGGGAGAGGTGAAAATCTTCCAAAAGACACCAGACAGCCCGTGCCCTCCGGTAGTGTGAGATTCTTACTCACTAAAAACACCTCTCTGGGGATTAGCCGAAACAGACCACATAACCGGGTCCCTTTTCGTCCCCTCCCAGTCTCCCTTAGTGGGGGCAACTGAGTATCCAGTTATCCCACTGTCGCCACTAACCTCGGTTTCCTGGGTCACTGCTAGAATCCTAGCTTATCAAGGAACGGAAGGAAAGGACAAGGAACCCCCTCCGGATTAACCGCAGCTAACCCTACGGAGGGCAGATCTGCATAAATCAATATTTTCCCACCGTTTCCAGTGTTAGTTTTTGGTCCATGCGTAATGGCGGATCATACTCTATACAACAAAAAAAAGAATTATCCAAATCGGTCTACGAATTACGAAGTTGAGTTTCACTACCACCCTCACCCTGACCCCACCAAAAACTTTTTTGACATGGTACCAATCAGGAAACATACTTAACCATCCAACAAAAAAAGAATCATCAAAATCGGTTTACGCGTTACGAAATTATGCCCGGTCAACGTAAAAAAAAGAAAATAAATAAATAAAGTCTGTTAAGTCTGGTGGAAGTCTGTTAAAAATAAAAGTAAACTGAAAATCTGTAACAGCTTTTTACAAATCGAGGAACATCTTTTCTTGAACAGAGTGTACAACCAATTACTTTTCCACATAACGGGATCTTTTTAGCTACACAATTCTCCATCCCTCCCTTCATAACACTTTTTCTAATTTTACTTTCATTCCTATTTATTGTTTTAACAGCAGCTTTGTTTAGATTTAATGACTTTCCTACAGATGAGTGTTTTTCACCATCTAAGAAATAACTATATAAATATTCGAGTTTTGTAATAGCTTCATAAAAAATACCTATGCAAAAAATATTACTGCTTTTGAATTGAAATAAATCCGTTCTCAGAACAAAACAAGTTCTGTAACTCTCTTAATTCAAAGAATTTTTCGAAACCCATTTTTAGGTATATTTTTGAGGGTTTTCGAAATGCAAAAATAAAAAAACAAGTTTTCTCCACCCATCACAACTACGGGTATTACCCCTTAAGTTCATAAAATTGCAATATCAACATATGTATCTAAAACCAAAAGGATATACCAACGTATGGTGACGATACGAACCATATCTTCATATTATTATTTTTTAGGCATTCTACAGTGGAAACTGTTTTTTAACCGACTTCCCAAAACCGGAGAGGTTCTAAGTTCGTCGTGTAGTTTTTTTTATGTCTGACCGGGCATAACCTTGTAACGCGTTGTCCAATTTGGACGGTTCCTTTTTTACTGAACAGAGTATGATCCCCGATTGCTAATAGAAGAAAAAATGTAGGCTTGAACGGGGGGGGGGGGGGTTACCTGGTTGATACCACGAGAAAAAAATTTGTTGGTGGGGTGGGGGTGGAACCTAACTTTTAAACGCGTGGACTAATTTGGATGGTCCTTTTGCTGTTGTATAGAGTGTGATCCCGCAATGCTAATAGGAGAATAGTTTGGTCCTATGGTGGCGGATGCGGGAGGGGGGTGGTAGTCAAACTTCGTAACGCTTACACCGTTTTCGATGGTTCACCTTTTGATGTGTAGAATATGTTGCGTGATACGACAACAAAAATTTATAAGTTGGGTGGTGTGCGGAGGGGGCGTTACATAATTTCTTAATTCACACACCTATTTGGAAGATTCCCTTTTGTGTGTTTTATGATCCCCCATTGCTATGCTGTAGAAAAATATTGACCTAGGGTTTAGGGGAGGGAGGAATTTTATGGAGGAATCTAAATTTGTAACGCGTGAACTGATCTAGATTATTCTGAATGCATAGAGTATCTATTTGTATTCTTACAAAAATTTTGGCTTATGGTGAGAGTTGGAGAATGGGCGGCGCCTACCTTCATAAGGAATAGACCGATTTTGATTCGGTTGTACGTTTCCTGATTGGTAAATGATAAAAATTTTGTACCTAGAGTGACTACGATGATTCTCTGACTACAATAATTCTCTCTTGCTGTATAGAGTACGGTGGCGTACTAAGGTCATGTTAAGAATTTTCTAAGGTGAGGGAACTAAAGGGTGACAGTGACTCATTTCGTAATATGTTGCCCGATTTGGATAATTTGGTTAGTCCACTACCTCTGCAACTTTTGAAATTTGCTTTGTTCGTACCAACAGCATTCTTCGAGTCGTATATATGAGGACACTTAAAAGTAAGTCGGTGCAAATTAAACAAACAAAACACTACCCAACCACAATTGAATATAAAAAGTAGTATAAGTATATAAAACTAGATGAACGTGTCAGCTCACGAAATGATAAGGAATGACGATTAAATACTTTTGTTGTGGTTGTTTAGTTTGTTTAATTTCCACCGACTTCAAAATGTTGTAATAGATATAAAATTAAAAATTATTTTATGCTTTTTAGCGATTTTTGTGAAGTCGGTTCAAATTTCTTTTTTTAAAACTATTTTATTTAACCTAATAAATAAGATACAAAATAAAACCGACCGTCAGAATGTTATGCTTAAGTGTTCACAAGTTTCGCTCTGCGATTTTATCAATCATTAAACTGTGAACCGAAAAAATTATTACACAGTTTTCACTATAGACACTAAATTAACTTTCAAATTAAACGATATTGTCACGAGATCAGAAAAACCTTAGTCATAAAGCAATGAACTAAAAAAATTTTTTTTGTTTTTTTTTAGATGATCAATTTTTAATCTCATTTCTAAGAGGATGTAAGCATAGCTTGGGAAGAACAAAAGAAAAATTGGACATGTACCACACTCTGAAAACTGCATGTCCTGAAATTTTCGGCCTGCGAGATCCTCTTGATCCAGAAATAAAGGATATTTTAGAATTCGGGTATGTCGGTAAATTATTGCTGCAGTGTTAATGTTATCGATTGATCTTACAGATTAGCAGTCCCACTTCCGAAGCCAATGAAAGATAATTCACGAATTATCCTATGTAGATCATTTTTGCTTGACCCTAATAAATACGAAATGATTAAAGTCATGAAAAATTTTTTCATAGTCGCAGATTTGCTTCTATTAGAAGATGATTACGCCGTAATGGGGGGTCAAACTCATATTTTTGATATTAAGGGCATAACATCGGCTCATAGTGTTCAAATGACAGAAACACTCATTAAGTAAATTTATAGTAGACATAATATATTTTTGAAACTTAATAAAATTTTACTTTTCGATAGAAAAGTTATGATTGCCATGATTGAAGCATATCCAGGTAGAATGAAAGCTTTTCATTATATTAATGTGACACCAGCTTTCCAAAAATTTTTCAATACAGTTTATGAATTTTTGAGTGAAAAATTAAGAAAAAGGGTACGTTTTATACACTATCTCTAATAATGTAAAAATATTACTAAAAATATGTTATAGATTTTCGTCCACAGCAGTTTAGAGGATTTATATGCACATGTTCCAAAAACTTTGCTTCCCAAAGAGTACGGAGGCGAATTGGAGTCTATTAACGAATTAAATGGTATGATCGGGAAATTAAAAGGTCGACAAATTTACTTAACTTATTATTTACTTTGTAGATGACTTAGTTCAAAGAATTATTTCAAAGCGAAGTTGGTACTTAGATGATGTCAACTACAAAACAGATGAGTCAACACGGGAGGGAGAATCAAAACACGCAGATCTTTTGTTCGCAGCTGAATGATCATCCCGGCAGTTAGAATTTGCTTGATTTTGTTTTTCAATTAATAATTAATTTTTAAATACTTGAGGCAATTTTAAATATTTCACTAATCAAAAATATATTTCTATAAATTTGTTTGGATAATTTATTATCTTATCGCTTGATCGAGCTTCTGGCGTTATACATAAATGTACAGAGGGTAGAAAAAATAACCAGTATGTGTGCAGAATTTATTCGGTGCAGAATGATCGGTTCCATTTGAAATGGGTTTCTAACTATGCTGACTTTGCGAAATAACTTTACCAGATTCTGGCATTTTGTAAACTCCAAACGTAAAGGTCATAGTTACCCCTCTGGATTAAGCTTCAACTGTGAAATTAATTTTAAGAATTTTACCTAAAACGTAAAAGTCCGACTACTTTAAAGGAATTACAATTATTTAGTTGAATTCTTATCAAATAAGATAAAATAGGAACAAGATAGTCAATAGGATACAGAATCTAAGAGTATAACCTAAGCTAGTTCTTCTACTGATTTCTTGAAGTATTCAACAACGTCAAAATGGCAATTAAATAAACGAGACATAGAGGAAATTAAAATTATAGTTCGTACGGTGGTATGGTACCTGGAGAAAATCATTATACCTCAAGGAGCGTGCCGTAATAAATATGTTAAAAGCGCTCAAAACCTTCGAAAAATTGACAGTTTCCATTAAGCAGTCAAATGCATACACAATTCGGAAATTGTAACGACTCCCCTCAAGAGTCTTCAGTGATAAGATTTTAAGTCTGTCAGTAGTTAAAAGAACAATCCAAGGAACGGTACGCAAAGCAAAACGAACGAATCTACGTTGAACAGCTTCAATGCGGTTAATTTGAGAGGAGTTGTAAGGTGGCCAAGTGTCCTCAAGAATGGGTCTAACAAAGGTACAATATAGTAATTTGTTTATGCATCCGTTGTTTAATTTCTTGGACCATCTCTTCACAAAGCCTAAAGTAACATCTTTATTCACTATAGAATTGATGTGGTGGAAAAAGAAAACTGAGCATCAGGGACAACACCTTTGGTTTTGTCAGGTTTATATAATAAGCATACGTCAATACTGTAATTAAAATTGAACGACGTTTTATTGCTTGAAGATGATATGGTAATGCACTTTTCAATATTCACGAGAAGCGATTGCTATAACACCATTTATGAAGTGCACCTACGTCAGAATTTAAAAGATCGCAACCGTCAACATCACAGACAGTACGAAATAATTCAGCGTCGTCGGCATAACAAAGCATTTTAGAATTTATCAAAACAGACTAAATATCATTGAAATAATATAATAATAATAATAACAAAAATCAGCGGTCCCAAATAGCTCCCCTGAGGAACCCAAAGGTTTACAAGCGCCAAAACTGTTTCGGGTCATTTCGCAAAGCAAGCTTAAGTTTTCCAATATTATAATCTAATTATAAATTTGAAGTGAACTGTTATATTAAATAGTTGTAATCCTCCATGAGAAACAATACCTCTTTCAAGCCTTACTCTTCACGTTGTTCAAGTGCTTGAAGTTAGAATCGATCCACGATTGACGTGTCTTAGAGGTCGTAGGTAATGAAAGAGGCACACAACGAGTATAGATAAAGAGCGGCATAGAAAAATAAAACAGCATTATCAATCTGTCTTCATTTAGAATAATAGATCAGTCATAATTAGAAAGCCAACCGTTCAGCTTTGAAAAATCAGCTCTTCTGAAATTGAAGTAATCAGCAGATATATTACAATCTAATATAACGTGATGAGAATCGAAGATAATGTTTAGCACTGTATGATGAGACGATTGAGGAACCAAAACTATCAAACAGCGTTTCACCTGTCTTCCACTTGGATCAGTAGTAAACACAAGATCCAAAAGTTTGCCGAAGTCATTTGAGACACAGCCGTCCTGGAATCCGTTTGGGAGTTACAGGGTGCTTAATAAATTTAAGTTTTTCATGGTATGCAGATTACTCTTTTATTTTTATCTTTTGATCTACCCAACACAGCGACATCAAACAAACGCTAAAAAACTACATAAATTTTTTGCGATAACCTAAACTTCAGCATTTTCCCAAATTTTCTTCGAAATTCATGTAATTAGTACAACTCTCTTTTATTTGTATTGGATTGCCCATCTCATTACCTTTCCAAAAAGGTGCAACATGCCCAGGTAGAGAAAGGGTGTAGAAATTTATAAAATAGAAAACTTATAGGGAAATATTTGAAAATCTGCAATTTAAAGAAACTAAACTCATATTAACTCTAAAATCATTTTTATTGAATTCAAAACGTATTACAATTAATCTTAATAACTTACAAAAGCTGTTCCAAATGCCCACCGCCACTTTAGATGCATGCGAAAAATCACAGGGCTTGAATAAACTTCATTCCTTATTGTTCCCCATAAGAAAAAGTCCAGTGGGGTTAAGATCTGACGATCTATCTGGCCAAAGAATTGGTGCACCTCACTAATCCAGCGGTTAGGAAATTTTTACCTGGTATTATCTTCACAATATTAGCAGTATGCACTGGTGCTCCATCGCGTTGGAAAAACATGTCCGTTGGATTATGCACAGGGATGTCTGTATAAATTTGACTGCTGAGCACTTACGGCAAAATGAATGGTCCTACCAAATCATATCAGCCCCAACATTGACCCTGAATATCTGCTGGAATGAGGTCATCTTTGTCCTGTGTGGGTTAGTTTCCGACCAGATATAGAGGTTCTTGAAGTTCGTGATACCATCCCTTATGAAATGAGATTCATCCGCCCACAGAAACGCCCTGTCCTCAAAGTCGCGTTCCAGAAGCCAAGTGCTAAATTCCAGTCTTCTCTCGGAATCACTTTCTAGTAGTCGTTGAACTGAATGATAGTGATATAGACGTAATCGCTCTCGATGAATAACCCTCCAAACCATAGATAAAGACACTCCTAATCGCCTTGCGACTCGTCTCGTGTTCGTCTCAGGGTCTTGCCTCACGCTGGTGATTATTTGCTGCTCGACGTCAGCAGAAGTTCCCGAGGTGTCGTGTGAAGTTACACTTTCTGTTTCTCTTAATCTTCGGAAAGTTCGTGTAAATACCCCTCTTTGAATTGCTCGCGGATTAGGGAATCTTCTTTGATATTCCAGTACAGCCGCTCTCTCGTTTCCGTCTACTACACCATAAATGTAAATAATATCGGTGTATTCCTCAAAAGTAAATTCTGCCATTTTTTAATAATTAATAATTTTTGCTTAAAAACCTCCATACTTGTTGATTTTTGTTTCAAATCTGTTGGGTATTCTTGCTGACTGACCCTTTTCTATAGCAAAATTGTCATCACCTACAAGTAACAGAAGGGAATGATACAAGGTAGGCAATAAACCAAAATTACACTAAGATTTTTATAACTTTTTTGCAGCAATAATTAAAATTAATTACCTGTTAACCCAAAACAAACATTTTCGACCCTTTATTTTAAAAATTTTGTTTATTTAAAAAATTCCCTACCTAAAGTGCAATAAAATAATTAGGTAGTCAGGAATTTAAAAGGATGGGATATTTGAACAAAAATAGAAAAGGGATGTATTAATTACATGAATTTCGGAAAAAATTTGGGAAAATGCGGAATTTTTCGTAATTTCAAAACATTTTTTTATCTTTTCGAATGGTACTATGTCAGATCAACATTGTTGAGAATTTCGGGAAGTTATTCGGTATAGATGTTTTTTGGCGTTCGTTTCATGCCGCTGCGTTGAGTAGATGAAAAAATAAAAATAAAAGAGGGATGTGCGTACCTCGAAAACCTAAAATTTAGGAATCGCCCTGCAATTTGGAGACGGAGTTGGATCAATTCGTTGAGCGGCACGACCACCATGCCATGGGTCCCGGATTCGAGACCAATTCTCCCCGTGAGCTTTTATTAAGAAATTAAAATAATCCACTCCGTCTCTGGGCTGTTGTCTAGCTCGCAGCAATGCAATAACAAGACTCAAATTTCCTCACTTCCCTTACTCTAACCTTCCGAAACAAAACCATGCTAACGCATAAAAGGGTTGTCCCCTAGGCTTTGGCCACATCGTTTAACAAAAAAAAAATTCCGAAACGGTTGAGATTGAACCCCTCGTCCCAAAACCCCTCTCATATAATTTTTGTTTGGCTAGGTGAGATTTATTACCCTTATTACCACTTATTTTGGCACGTCAGATCTGAAACACCCAGTAGTGTTTCAGTAAAAGTATTTGAATTTGAAAAAAAAAGAATTTGGCTTGGCACACAAGAAAAAATAATATCCGATAAAATTTGCCATAAATAATAATTTTGTGGACATTTAGACCTTTACGACAGTTCAACTTTATCTGAAATGAAATGATATGATAATGTCAATAGTATTTTATGAACATTGTTGGTACTAATCTTTAATTACGATAAAATTGATAAAGACAACCTTCTCACCAAAGGTAGATGGGAAAATAAGTTTGCCTGAAGAAATTATTTGCTTAACGACGCTAAGATATAAAGCGGTAATTAGTTCAGGTTCGGCTAGATAATGCCAAATTAAATAAACGACTTCGGCTTGAGTGATTTAAAAAATATTATTCATTTTCACGAGTGACATCAGTCTTGTTTCAAACAGTTTTAGTGTTTTTATCTCTGCAAAATTCATTCTGCAAATTCAGTTCATACTAAAGTAAGATTAGAGCTCGTGAAGTGAAACCTTTCAAAAAAGTTGAAAGATATAAAACTTAATTATGAGTATATTTAAAAATAACAACTATGTTAGATATACACAATTAATGATTCATCAAAGTTGTGTTATTAATAAAATGCATACTGGATGGATTATAATGGCCTTCTTTGATTCGGTAGTACCTGTAGTGGATTCTTGCTTGTTTAGGTTCTATTTAAAAATTTTCCGCAAACATTACTCGAAAATTTAATAAAATTAAAAGATGTGGTTTTTTTGTAATGAGTTGACATGTTTAAAATGCCTCAGCTCTGGAACTTCAGATTTGTTTTCCCAAGTAATAGTTAGAGAGGGAAACAACACTTTGTCCTATGAGTCTTAATATATGCTGCTTGGAACTCATGCTAGGTCTAAAAAATAAATAAGAGATAGAATTTTGTGTTCGCAACTAAAGAAAGGGTGAACCCAGTCATCAATCAGGTAGGATGATCTAGTACACGGAAAGGAAAGGAAACTTTCAAATGAACATACAGACAATAAAAATGTTTATAAATGACATGCCATTAATTATGCATTATATTACTGAAGTATAAACTTTATTTTCACTTCTTTGTAACATCTGTTTTACATTTGAGCAAGGTGTGATAAACACTTCGTTTAAAACGAAAGCAATGCGACTAAATAAGGGAATCCTTTCTTTGCTAGTATTAAAACTGTTTCAATGACTTGACAAATATGTAGTGTTCATATTTGTTTACATTCAAATCTTATCTTTATCACGTTCCTATATAATTTGTTTAAAACATTTCAAGTGTGTAATATCTTATTATAAATAAATGGCTTTATTTTGAGTGCTTTAAACAACTAAACAAAGTGTTACACGAATTTATTGCTCTTTTATTAAATATCAGGTGGCGAATTGGTGGGAAGTGTTCTAAAATTTTGTATTTTATGGCCATAGGATGAAGTTGCAAGTTATTGTAACGAAACGCAAAAAGTATATAATTGTGTGATTTCAATAATATTCAAACAGGCGGACGAAAAAGTGATTGTAATGCGATAGCTCGTCGGGGATGTATACTTTTGCTTCTTTGATTTCTTACAAATTCTTTTACGTTCAACATTTACCTACATTTATCTTTTTTCTAGTCCAACACATAGAATCAAAACGAATACTACTATATAAACCTAAATCCGTGACAAGAAAATTACAATACATTCAACGAATAAGTGAATTGCATATTTTTAAGACTGTGCACAGTTTTATGTTAGTTTGATTTAGTAAAATTTTTCCGTTTTTAAATGGCTTCACTTTCGTATATTTGTTTGCTTCAAATCTTGCAGCTGACTTGTTTGTTACCCACTTTTAATTATTGCATCGACTTGAAATTTTGCAGACATGTTCAACTGACATGTTCAAGCGACAATACAATATCTTGGTATCATCGGGTAACGGGTGAGAGGTGAGACGCACAAATAATCGAAGCCACCAATATTGGTGTGGCATCCGGGTTTTTTGGGGCCAGTAAAACAAACTCCTGATGCCGTTAAAAAAGTTTGTTTATAAGACACCCCTAGGGATGAGAGTGCGAAAAGAGTGAAATATACAAATAATCGAAAACGGCCGATATTAGTGTCGAATCCATAGTTTTCGGAGTTGCTGAGATGAATAATGACACTCTCGATGTTGTTAGATACTGCAGTAGTAAGACTCCCCTAGCCGTGGATTGGGAAGGAAGGGTCAGAAAAAAAATCAAAATCGACCGATGTTAATGCTGAATTCTTAGTTTTTAGGATTACTGTGATGAACAATAATGTCGTTAGATGCTATGGGGTTAAGACACATCAAATTCTGATTCTCAGTTGAATTGAAAAAGTAAGGTTAATTATCACTTGGCCTCTCGGTTTTACTTAAGACTGATTAAACTCAATGATTACTTCAGCGTTGCCAGATTCGAAAGATACGATTATGAGAAATTCTGGTATTAAGTTTAAGTATGGTATACATAAATAATGCAGGTTTTCAGGTATGATGTATGTTTTAGGTAAAATATCAATGAAACAAAGTTATTAAATATATTGGGATATTTCTTTTCTAAAACTATGTTTTAATCATTCTTTGGTACATTGTAAATTGAGCTTTTAAGATATCTCTGAACAATCTTGGTACTTTAAAATTTTATAAGATATCTTTGAATAATCTTAGTGCTTTTACATTTTGTTAAGGCTAATCTTGAAATACAACTTCCAATTCCTGAAGGCCATCAGGAAATGCATGAAAAGGCAGTCTGCGCCATTCATCATCGATTTTTTTGAAAATCTTCCGACTTCGATATTCGAGTTAAGTTTAACACAAGTAGAGTCATCGAGGGGAGTAAGTCTCTTATTTCGATTGACAAAGCCAGTTTCGGATTAAAAAATTTTAGTTTTTGCACAATTCAATAGTTGAAGTTGTAACTAAAAATTATAAATTTGATTAAGTTTTTCATTGCATTTTTTAATTTGCATTAATATATATTTATGTAAGTCATGTCTTTTACGTATTTCAACACAATCTTTAACCAAAAACTCCTGGCAGCGGTCTAAAAAGTAATTCACCAGATCCTGTCTAGCACGAACTTTCGGAGTATTAATTTCCCCTTGAACAGATACGCCCAAATACATCTGTGACTTCAATTTGAATTGAGCTTCATTAGCTGGATGCTAAACTTCGGTCCGTCAGGATACTGAACTTCGTCTCTTTCAATTTCTGGGACAATTCGACTTTTTCTGTACGACAATACGACTTTTTTGTTTGTAACGACCGCACTTCCTTTCGTCCTATTTTGAGCAATTTTTCAGTTTGGAAAGGCGCTTCTTGAAATGATCGAGTACTTTGAACGGAATGTTACGTTCGGCCACAAATCCGGGGACTTTGATTTCAGCAGATTTCATTTAAAAAAATCAGCTTAACCGAATAAAAATAACAACTCTCTATCCATTTGAATAAATAGCAGGGGACAAATCTGTCTAACAGATGCTGCGCTTTCTGCACGTCTTCATCTCGTATGTCTCGTATAGGCTTTTGTATCAAAAATTGAAATTTTGCGCAAGCGTGTACCGATCATGAAAACACATGAAAAGGCCTATGTATTCATTGTAACTGCAGTTGACTCATTTACCGAAATAAGCGTTAAATGAGAAAATTTCATAAATATCTCGAGTTGCATTACTTTAGACATAAGTCGTCGAATATTATGGTATTTTCGAGGTGCCATCGCCATCATTATGGTACATGGTATCTGAGGCGAAATTATGGTAAAAATACCAAAATTATGGTAAGTCTGGCAACGCTAGGTTACTTACTTATTCAGGCGTCCTCTAGTGTGGTAGGCCAAGATCCATTTTGTGTCGATGCTCCACAAAATGGATCATGGCCTACCACACTAGAGGACGCCTCTGCTCGTGGTCCTACACGATTTCTTACCAGTGGACAGTATCTATATCTCGGTAAGCCGCACATCTGTGATCCATAATTATTTTGTAGCTTTTAGTACATCATCTAATATTAAATAAAACCGCTTAATTTGAAAGTGTTTTAACCTATTTTTTTAAGTATTTGTTATCAATTCCTACTAATTAAAATACATTTAGGGCTACATAACTCTTTGATATATACATTGTTACTACAGGCTGAATCATAATTTAAATTACAAATGGTTAAAACATTTTATCAATTTATGAAAACTTATTGATGGTTTATTTAGAGTAAAATTAAAAAATTAATTATTACTTGTAGCAACTGCAACAGTGATCTTAAAAGATTATTATAAGCGTTATAAGTTAACATAAAAACATTAATTTAAAAAAAAAGTGGCAGTTTTTATCTGACGCAATTTAGCCTTAGAAACATAGATGACTGGAGGGGGGGGGGGGGGGTTATTTTTCGTACATTTTTGCGTTATATCTATATAACCAAATTCCATATTTTTGAAATTCATCTCTCTCCCTGGCCCCTTTAACTTGTGGATCACAGGGCGTCTATTACACCGACTTTCTTCTCTATGGACCTTCTCCATATCATCCGCGGTCGTCCAATTCGGCATCTTCCTTCCATCCCTGCCGCTATCATCTTCCCATCCATTGCCACTATCATCTTTAAACATTGTTATCTATCTCAACTTGGCGTATGACCCTGTGTATGGCTTCGTTGGTAATGACTTCCGGGCAATTGATGTTAAGGATGCGCCTTAGATACCGATTGGCAAATGCTTGTAGCTTAGATGTTATTTGACAGGTCGCTTTCCATGGTGAACACCTGTACAACGGAACAGATTTAATGTTATTTAGCTGATAGGAGCAGATTTTGGTTGCTGCATTCTGTTTGATTTAACCGCGTTGACCAGCACGCATCGATAGCGTTGAAGACCCTGCTGTTTAACATTGTCTGTATATAGTTCGTCAGAAATATCTGTGTGCCACATTCCTTTAAGTGGAAATGATGGATCCTATTTTTAGGTTGTTGAAGGCTCCTTCAATATTAAGAATGTGTTCTCTTTGTCATCGAGAGATTTATTGATCGTTCTCGTAACCTGTAATGCTAATCCACGGATTTGTCTTCAATGTACACGTGTTTTGCATTGCATAGGTACTTGGTTGATTCAAGATGTTCCCTTAAATGTACATAGATCTAGTATCTTCTCAATTATTTTCAATAGATGTGATGAAAGGCTGATTAGTCAATAATTGTTGGCTGTTGTATGGCTTGGTTTTCCTGCTTTGAGAATAAAGACCACACGTACCTCTCTCCATCTTTCCGGTATGTATCTGTTGCTTTAAGCCGAGGAGTAATACTCTTTACAGAATTTGGTGCCTAGCGGTGATGATTTCGTCTGGCCCTACGGATTTGTTGGGGTAAAAGGACTTTACCGCACATACCACTTTGTCCCCGCTTATGCAATCCTTGATGTCTGCTGTAGGAGTTGTCTTAATATTTTGTTGTTTACCTTAGAAATTTTCCTTCGTGAACACAGGGATAATTTGGTGAAAATATAAGATTTATTTTCAAAATTTCATCAGTAGTAATTTATTTTCTTAAACCTAATGAGTTACAAAATATTTCGAATATATTTTCCAAACTTTATTTTTTCAGGCAAATATGTCAGATGTCAATATACGGGTACTTCCCCCAGCATTGGTGAAACTTGCTGCGGCTGAATTAAATGAAACACCAGAAAGAATACACGAAGACTTACAGGCAATAAACGAATGGCTTAATAAAGAACCTCATATTAAATCACGAAGAGGTAAATATTTAAAGTATTTATTTAGGAAATATTCAGCTAAATCATTACATTCATCAAAGCAGGACAAGTTCAGAATTCCTTCTATTTTTTGGGTTCCGTACCCAAATGGTAAAAGGTTACCCTTACATTGTGACGTCGTCTGTCTGTCTGTTACAGCTGCTTATTTCAACAACTACTGATGCTATCGACTTAAAAAATTTGGAATAGTTATAAATAATACTTGCTCACCTTTCTACTTATGATGATAAATGTCTAAGAAATACTATCCTCCCCCCTAGTTTGTTTTAGCAATTCTACAGTGAAAACTGTTCTTTAAGCTAATAAATTTGCCACACAACAAAATCGGCGATAGGAGTGTTTACTTTTTTTAATCACTAAAATGTCAGCAGGAATTCGTCGGTGGAGTAATTGATAACTACTGAGATATATGTTATATACTGGAGTGAATGCTCTGAAATTTCTCACTTTTCGCTAGTTGTACCTTTCTGTGTAAGCTTTTTTTCAACCCGATTTTCTTTATTATCGACGTCATATCAGTCTACTAAATGCACGCGATAGAAATAAATATTTTGTTCTCCTCTCAGCAGCTGAAAATATACAGTAAAATTTGGATATCAAAAATGGTTTTCTTCCATTGAAAGTTAAATTGTACTCATATGAGATAGCTGCTAAGTCACTCCCATTTAAATACATCTCAGTGGTGATAACGTGTCGGTCTACCAATCCGAAGATGTCGGGTTCGAATCCTGCCGACGGCTACCCGTTGTCGTTTTCTGCTGACAACAAATTACTTTTATTTCAGCTTAATACAAGCTATTCCATAAAAATACAAAAAAAGCAAGCTATAACTTAATACTTATTCCACAAACTACAATAAATGATAAGTAATAATAAATAAATAAAAAGTATGAGCTATAAATACAGTAGATACTGGCAGAAGGCGTAAGGAAGAAGAATTAAGGTAGGCGATAAGGATCAAGATGGGCGGGGTCAAGATATAAGGCTTTGTGAAGGGATGATTCACTCAGATGGAAGTCACAAGAGGAAAGGTCGTTGACTTTTCGTAACATTCTGGTAATTGGCTCGCTTTGACCGTAGTTTGTGCGATGGCGGTCCAGTCGGAAAAGGGTAGTGGACCTAAGGTTACGGGGATTGGTATAGATGGGTAAAGATGATTGGAATAGATGGTGAAGATGAAGAGGATTGAAGGGCAGCCTATGGCACCAGTTAATAATTGATAAATGAAGAGAATGTCGGAAACATCACGACGTTTGCTTAGAGGTTGTAAGTCGATCAGTTTCAGACGGTTTTCATAGGGTGGAAGGTTGAATCTGTCAACCCACGGAAGATCACGTAGAGCGAAGCGAATAAACCTACGCTGGACAGATTCAATCCTATTAATGTGAGTTTTTTGTGTAGGTGACCATACCGGGCTGGCATATTCAAGGAGAGGTCTAACGAAGGAGACGTAGAGAGATTTGGAAACATAAGGAATGGAGAACTCTCTAGACCAGCGCTTCACAAACCCTTAGCTCTGTTAATTATGCTGTCAATATGGGAACGGAAATTGAGTTCACTATCACAGATTATTCCTAAGTCACACAAAGAGGTAACGATAGGGACTGGTACGTCGTTTAACATATAGACTCTCAGGGTGGTGGTAAGATGCTTGCGGGAATAAGAAATGGACTGGCATTTGGAGACATTGGGCTCTAGAAAGTTTTTCATGCACCATGTGGCGAATGAATCGAGGTCTTTTTGCAGGAGAAGAGAGTCGGTTGTGGAGGAGATATGTTTAATTCTTTTCATGTCATCAGCATAAATCGACAGCTCTGAGTGTTTGATGACACATTCAACATCATTTATTGTAAGGATAAAAATCAATGGGCCGAGGTGGCTGCCCTGAGGAACGCCGGAACGAGCGACAATAGGGTTAGAAATGGATGAGCTGAAAAGAATATTCTACTGACGGTTGTTGAAGTAGGATCGAATCCAGGAGGTGAATCTGGGGGAGGGGGAAGCCTAGGCGATCAAGTTTGAATAAAATCGGTGGCGATAACATCAACATCTTTACCATTATCCAGGGCATATAGTGTTTTAGAGACGAAGGCAGTAAGGTTGGTGGTTGAAGATCAACCTTTGAGGAAGCCATGCCGGGAGAGTGAGAAGATTGACTTACAGTGGAAGAACATGGAATCATAGACCAATTTTTGGAATAGTTTAGGTATGGATGATAATTTAGCAATTGGTCTGTAGTTGGACACATCGTTCTTACAGCCTTTTTTGAATATGGGAATAATATACGAATTTTTCCATAATTTAGGGAAAACCCCTTCAGTGACCGAGAGACGAAAAAGCAAAGTAATGGGTTGAACTAGATGCATGGCACACTACGATGGCCGGAATGACATCTAAGCCTGGGTGAAAGTCGTCTTCAAGCCCATTAATACTGGCTGCGATTAGCTCAGGATCAGGGTCAAAAGATGTAAACGACGTTTGAGTGCATTTTTCCATGAATGCAAAATAGTTAAGGTCGGGTTTTAGAGAATTGTCGCTGAAAGATTTACTGAAGAAGTGTGCAAAGAGGTTAGCGATAACCTTAGCATCAGACGAAGAGGTATCCTCGAGCTGTAGGGTGGAAGGGTAAACATTGGATTTCTTCTTGGAATTAGTAGAGTTATAAAAACGCTATGAGGCTAGTTTCCATCCGTTGGAGGTACTCATGGTAGAGGGTATCACAACGTTCAGAAAAAGAGGTATAAGCAGATAAGTAGGAGGAATAGTCAGACTCAGTCTGGGTTAAAAGAAAATTTTGCCAACGTTTATTTCTCCTGTTGCGAATAGAGTGTAATTCTTTGTCGTACCATACGGGGGATGAGGAGTAGTTTTTACGAAGGAGAAGAGGGATAGATTGTGTAAGACAAGCGTGCATTTCCGAATATAAAAAGAGGTCATCGGGGTTGAAGAAAAAATGTCAGTGTTTCAGAATCCACTTTAAATTATAGTTTCACTTACAATTGTTGTCTCGAATTGGGTGAAAGAACCGCCCTATGTACCATAAGGGCTTACGGGAACTAGAAAGAGAGAGAGAAAATATCAGAAGAAAAAAACTAATACAGATTTTTCCCTATTTACATTAAATTAACTTTTAAAAGAACAAATATTGTACAGTCACGAGATCAGAAAGACCGAATGTGGGTTTCTTTTCTAATCAAGAGGTACTTTAGTCATAAAGCAATGCCTTGCCAAACCTAAAATTATGTGGTCTTGTGTTTTTAGATGAGCAGTTTTTAATCGCATTTCTAAGAGGATGTAAGCATAGCTTGGAAAGAACAAAAGAAAAATTAGACACGTACTACACTGCAAAAAATGCATGTCCAGAATTATTCAACCAGAGAGATCCTATTGAATCAGAAGTAAAGGATATTTTAGAATTAGGGTAAGTTGTATTATTACTGCAATATCAATAATAGTCTTTGCTTTTACAGATTGGCAGTTCCACTTCCGAACCCAATGAAAAATAATTCACGAATAATCATATTTAGATCTTTTTTGCTTGATCCTTATAAATACAGAATGATAAAAGTCATCAAAAATTATTTCATGACTGTTGATTTTCTTCTATCAGAAGATGATTACGTCGTAATAGGGGGACAAACTAACATTATTGACGTTAAGGGCATAACAATGGCTCATAGTATTCAAATCACAGTAACACTTATAAAGTAAATTTATAGACGAAATAACACAATTTTAAAACCTAAAGAAATGTTACTTTTCAATAGAAAAGTTTTGACTGTCATGCAAGAAGGATATCCAATTAGGTTGAAAGCGTTTCATTTTATCAATGCATCACCAGCCTTTGAGATGATTTTCAAAATTGTTTATCAATTTATGAGTGAAAAATTAAGAAAACGGGTATGTTTTACACATTATTTTCTGATAATATTAAAAAAAAATTATCATAGGTTTATGTGCACGGCAGTTTAGAAGATTTATATGCACATGTTCCCAAAAGTTTGCTTCCCGAAGAGTATGGAGGAGAATTAGAGCCTATTAGCAAAATAAATGGTTCGATTCAGAAATAAATTATTCAACAAATTAAATAAATTCATTATCTAGATGACGTAGTACGAAGAATTATTTCAAAGCGAAATTGGTACTTAGATGATGTTAATTACAAAACAGATGAGTCAAAACGTGTGGGGGTAACAAAAAATGCCGATCTCTTCTTCGGTGCTGAAGGATCATTCCGGAAGTTACAAGTTGATTGATTTTCTTTTTCAATTACTAATTAATTATTAAATACGTTAGACAATTTTAACTATTATATATTTCACTAATCAATAGAATATGTCCATATTGTGTTTAAATTATTATTTTATTACTTGATATTTGTGTTACATAGTATTCACAAACAGATTGCTAAATCCTGCCGGCAGCTATTTGAAAACATTATATGCTGCTCCTAATACATATAATAATATATTGGATACAACCATTTGAATGGTTTAGAAGATAATAAAGACCCTGGGGTAGACTAAGTACCATATGATTTAAGTATGTATGCTTAATAAGAAATATTCTTTAATAAGCTACAATAAACTAATGAGATGTTAAAATTTACCTCCAAATCGACTGAGTAATAAAGTCTGTTAAGCCGTGGAGAGATGGAATGAGGATAGAGATTAAACACCTTCTTCCCGTCCTATATTAATCGGCCGATGGAAACGGGAATCAGTGCGAATCTACTAGGAAGAAACTAATGGAGATGCCCTTACGTACGTAGGTTGCCTACTTACGTTTTGAGATATAGCAACAACAGTGTGAATATGTCAAATATGACACAGTCATCGTAAAGTTTGTCATTTTTAATGGTAATCGTACTCAGAACGTTTTCTTATACGAATGCTATTTGTGTTGTTTACAGGTACTTGAAACATTCATCTTGGTCAAAAAATAGAATTAAATCCTAAACATTTTCGTGCGATGATTTTCTATAACTTTCGATGTGGATTAAACCAACAACAGTGTGCTGATCAACTGGCTTCGGCTTTTGGTAACGAAGCACTATCTCGAGCCACTGTGTTTTGCTGGTTTTCCGAATTCAATCAGGACAGGACGAATTTCGTGAAGATCGTCCTAAATCGGTTATTGTGCCAGAAAAAATCGATGCTGTGCGTGAACTGATATAGTATTGCATGATCGTCATATGACATACCGTGAGATTAAGGCATGCCTTGGAATAAGTTCCGCTCCCATACATTCAATATTGCATGAACATTTGGCCATTAAAAAGAGTTGTTCGCTCCAAAAAAGCTCGTGTCGATTGGTGCATAGAAATGTCGAAAAAATTGAATCGCGGTGCTTCAAAAGACGTCTATAAGATCGTGACAAGCGACCAATCATGGATCTATGCATATGAATCCGAAACTAACTAACAATCGACTGTATGGGTCTTTCAGGACGAGCCAAATCCAACAAAACGAAGCACTTCGAAGCAAATGGTCCAATGGTTTTGCGGAATATTTGGTCATGTCGCCACCGTGCCATTACAGCAACGTAGAACCAAAGATTACTATTACTAGATAAACGGCTTCGAACAAAGTAGTGAAAAATTTGTGGTTGCTTTTGTATATTTCCCGTATCGGGCAACCCTGCAGTCAGAAGTAAAAAATTGTTTTCCGGGAGAGGTTGTGGATAAGAGACACGTATAATTTTCATATATGCATTTACAAATGTCAAATGTACTTCGCTCATTAATAGATCAGAAAACATCGACAGTTTGCGCACATAAGTAACCAACTCAGTCATGTGATTAACATGAATTCTTTTTATTGCTCGTACTTTTTGATACATTTTTCTCTTCGACAAGATTTGGCGGTACTTTTTTGAAAGGAGTATGTGATTCTCTCCGGATGAGAACAGAATTTTGACAGGAATAAGTGATTTTCTCAAATCATTTTGACAGGAGTAAATGACTGCACACTACCTGTACTCTTTATTTGCATGTATATTCTTATGACCTTAAAATCTGGATATATTTCGTTTTACTGTGGTGCCAGTGTTACTTTTTCAAGACTAGCTGGGTATTTAATGGAGCCGGTTATCTAGTAGTAAGTAATCTTTAGTAGAACGGTCAATTCTGAATGGTACACCACCATTTGTTTTCCAGAAGTGTTCGGATAAATAAGGGAAACCAATCGCAGAAAACGAATCATTCTCCACCAAGACAATGCAAGCTCTCACACATTGGCTCAAACAAGTGAATTTTTGAGCATTCAAAACATCGAATTGATAGGTCATCCGCCGTACAGTCCTGATTTGGCACCCAATGATTTCTTTTTGTTCCCGCAGATCAAAAATAAAATCAAATAAGTCCGGTAGCTGTCAAATAATATGGATGGCTGTCAGTTTTCTGTTGACCTGACACTGTTATTGAAATAAACAAGGATTTAATGAAAACTTATAATAGAGTGCATAGCGGTCTTTTGTTAAAATAACATCCTTTGACGATAATTTGAAATATTCTATCACACCTAAGACATAGCTATCATTAGTCAGTTATTTAGAAATGGCGGAAGTTTTGCGATTAGTTGATAAATATTCATATTTTACGTAAAAATTAATTTTGTTTACATTTAGTTTCGAGATCATCAGCTGTTCTACAAATAGCCTGCACTGGCGGTAGGAAAACAATTTGCCTGAGAGGGGTTTCCGTAAAGTTTTATTTTATCAATGTTTGTAGGTTAGGTTAGGTTAGGTTTTAGGCCCATTGTGATACCACGAGAATGTAAGAATTCCCACCACCTCCTCACTGGAACCATCCGGAGCTATCAATGAATCGCCAGAGATCTGCAACGTCAGTCGCCTCCAGATCGCCAGACTATCGAGGAAATATTCACCCAAGAAAGACTTCCGCCTGCGTACCACTGCAGGGCACCGGCAAAGAAGTGGAAAATAGTTTCCTCCTCCTCCTCGTCCATACAGCTTCTGCAGAAGTCCAGTCTCTTCGCGTGTAAGCCAATAGGGCAATGACCTGTGATAACCCCAGCAATTATACCAAGGTCAGATCTGGCCCTCGAAATCAGACACTTGGCGCGCCTAAGATCTAGCTTAGGCCAGATCTGTCTTGACAAATGGCACGTAGTGCAGTTTGCCCATCTAAGGTTCGCTAGGTTGATTGCCTTCGTGCCAAGCAACAGCTTGCAGGCGGCCAGAGGTCTACCAAGAGTAGTCTTATCCGGCTGGATCTCCAGGGTTGTAACACGTCTAGCGAGCTCGTTTGCCGAGCAGTTTCCTGGAATATTCCTGTCCGCTGGGACCCAGCACAGTACATTTTGAAGTCAGAAGATAACACATAATACTACCTGAACGTTTCAGCTCACGGGATCATATAAAAGGACGATTAAATACTTTCGTTGTAGTTGTTTGGTTTGTTCCATTTGCACTGACTTCAAAATGTCGTAATAGATATAAAATTAAAAAGTATTTTATGCTTTTCAGCGCATTTTGTGAAGTTGGTTCAACTTTTTCTTTAAAACTATTTTATATTAATAAAATAGACGAAACAATTAATTTTACAATTGAAATAGGACTTCAACAATATATTTTCTGGATTTAAACATTTCTATTTGTGAAAATAGATTTAAGTTCAATATTTACCGAAAGGGTACCTATAGTGACGCGGTAATTATAAGTGATTCTAATAATCCTTGGAGTACCAAAAAAAACAGCATTTTATTCCATGATTAATCGTCTTCTTTCTGCAACACAATCTTACCGCTAAAGAAATTAAGAGTAATTATTAGTATCGCCACAAACAATGGTTACAATGAAAATATGATTTATAATATTATAAAAAAGTAGAAACGAAAAACATTGTTAGATGAAATTTTTCCGATGCCCAAAATAGAGGAAGAAAATAACTGGCAAAAAATCTCACATATTCAGAAATGTTACAAAATACACTCAAATCTAGTAATGCACAGTCAGAATTTTTTAATAACTCTGGTAAACTTCTGGTTAAAAGCAAGATTGGAGAACAGAAATTAATAACAGCGGGGTTTATAAAATAGAGTGTGAAGATACTTTCGAAAAATCAAAAGATCTGTAAAAATTAGGTTTAAAGAAGATATGTTTTCGAGTCAAAGGAATAATCCTCTCTTAGCATTCTCTAAACGTCTAAATCAGACTGGTCATAGCTTATTAGAAAATATAAAATTCATTAAAAATCTACAAGGAGGTTGTACAAATTTACAATATTTGAAGAGCGAAGAGTAAGGAGAAACACCTGCTATTGAACTAGAACTGGGTCATATAAAAACGTTTCAATTTTATTTTAAAATATTTCAGTTAGCAGTAAGGATATAGCTTAGTCTTGATAATTGCCTTATAAGGCGAAACACATCGGTTCAACAAATGTATACTTGACGTATTTTATTGAAATAAATTGTGAAAAATGTAAAAACAGGTGTTTTAAAAAAAATTTGTGTTCAAAGGTATTATTTGTTTTCAAGGTACCTAATATTGACTTTTACATACCTAGGAACCTTATTAGGGGCGACTTAGTTATGGTTCTGATCTAGTTTTCTTTTCTTTTACTTTACTTTCGTGTTATTTGTAACTAACTATTTCTGACTATTGTAGTACTTAACTTTTTTGAGAAGTAGATGAGCGCCACAACATGCGATTTTAAGGGGCCTGTATCTTTTACGTCTTGAAATAAAAGATTAAAAAAAAATTATTTTTTATTTTTATTTTTGGCTTAATGGTAATTGTTGTTATGAGAAGAAAAAATGATATCCAATAAAATTTGTCATATTATTTTATGAACATTGGTAGTACTAATCTTTGATTATAATAAAAATGATAAAGGTAATCTTCTCACGAAAGGTAGAAGAAAAAATACGTTCTTTTGAAGAAATTACTAGCTTAACGACAGTAAGATAAAAAGCGGTAATTATTTCAGGTTCGTCTTGGCTATTCCAATTTAAATAAACGATTTTGACTTGAGTGATTTAAAAAATAGCATTAATTTTGTTTTGAACAGTTTTAGTATTTTAAGTTGAAGAGTTCATGCCGAAGTAAAATTAGAGCTTGTGAAGTGAAGTGAAACTTTTCAAAAAAGTTGTAAGATATAAAACTTGATTATGATATTTACATAAATAACAATTATGTCTTAAGTACAAAATAGAAGATTCTGTTTTTAATATAGTGCATACATAAGGAAACACTGGATTATTATCTCTCTCTTTGATTTGGGAATATCAGTTTCATTGCTTATTAAAAAGCTTTATTATCTCTCCTCCTGTAGTAGGCTTCACGAAAGCTTTGAAATATCAACACATAAAAAACATATTCCATACAGAAAAGCGTTGAATCTTGATGAATCTTCACATCGAATATTTTCTTTTATTTTCCTCTCTTTTTTCTTACTTTGAAAGCAAATGCTGCTTCACTCGAACGCATTTTGCTATGAGGTGAACTCTTAGATGCACTGGCTACATCTCTCTGTCTTGTTGACGTCAATATGGTAGGCTGTCCGGTGCATTCTTTACGGCACTATACATGAGTTTTCTCAAAATTAAGAGATTGTTTTTTTTTCAACACTCGCCTCTTTAAAGTATTAATTCCATGAAGTGGGCTGTTTGAACGAATCCTGGCTCTGTGATAGAATTGCCGATGTGGCACTTTTTGGTCCTAAGTTCTAGGTTTTCATAGGAATCTTCACTTTTCGGGTTTGGACGGTCCTGTTGGGGGCGGAGTTCTATGTGCCGTTCGTTGTGACATCCCATACATGATTCTGGTATTCTCAAATTTCTGTGCGTGATTTTGGGACTACCTACCTCATAAAAGCATTTATGTGGCTACAGTTTATATTCCTCCTGGCTCCCCACCTAGTGCATATAAGAGATTGGCGCGGTGGGTCGGTGGGCTTACTAATGCGTTGCTTGGTTAGTTAGTCGGGCTTCTACAGAACTTATTCGATAATGGCCATCGCTCTTAAGGGTAGTCAGGTTTGGCTAAAGATTTCATGTTGTAAGATAATATGTAACATTTTTCCACCGTTACGAAGTCTTAATGGAACAGTATCTTGAATTTTTGCTATGTTAATTAGTGGGGGGGGGGGGGGGGGTGAACCCTATAACTGATCATGTCTATATCTATCTAACCTATATATAGCATCCTAATCTATATCAGATCCTAACCGTATGGTGTGTAAAATCTCTTAGGCCTCCGAAATAGTTTTTGACGCATTTTGAATTTTTCAGGTGAGAGTTTAAAGTCTTGAGGGCTGTTATACTGTAATACAAACGACATCTGTCTTGCTTGGGTAGTAAGTACGGCCTTCATAACGGCGTATATTTCTGCTTGGAAGATGCTGTAGTTATTGGTGAGTCTATAAGACTTAGTTATTTGCAGCGCTTTTCAACCTCCTTTTCCGTTTTCGACACGTCTGTGAAAATGGGAGTTCCTCTAATGACATTTTTAGGGTGCTTTCAATCTTCTCTCTTTTTTAAAACCATATTGTGTCCTCATTTAATCCGTTATGGGGTGCAGACCATTTTGATTAAAGGAATTCAGTACGACTTCATGTACAAAACTTTGTGGTATCCATTGGATATTTTCTCTAAGGCTGAGAGCTGCAAAGGTTGTTAGTTTTAGTGTTGCTTCTAGGCAAGCGAGCCTTTGTACCTTTACTATTGTCTGTTAACTGTATCGCATCAAACAATGGATCCAAGAGTAAGAATATGCCTGACGATCGGTGTATATATCCAGTGTATAATATGAGGTTTTATTCCCCATTTCTTATCTTTCTTTATCGTCTCTTTTATATATCTTCCTTTTCCAGTTTAATTTGGAAGTGAATATTACGTCAAGATATTTGGATTCCAAAAAGAGTTTGAGTTTTAAGTTTTGGTGGTTTTCAAATGTAGAGCTCATGACGTCACTGACCGTTTGTAAGAACTCTCCTTTAGTCAGCAAGGCTACATCATCAGTGTATGTTATCGTTTTAATGGCTTTGTTGACGAGGGATATGAAACTTTTGTTAAGAGAGATGTCCCAAAGCAGGGATGATAAGACTCCTCCCTGGGGTTTATTTTTTTATACGATGTGGCCAAATCCTAGGGGACAACCCTTTGATGCGTTAGCATGGTTTTGGCCGGATGGGAATTAGGGTAAGGGAAGTGAGGAAACGTGAAAGTCTTGTTTTTGCATTGCTGCGAGCTAGACAACAGCCCAGAGACGGAGTGGATTATTTTAATTTCTTAATAAAAGCTCACGGGGGGACCTGGCCTCGAACCCGGGACCCATGGAATAGTGGTCGTGCGGCTCAACGAATTGATCCAACTGTGCCTCTGTTAACTGTTTTCTTAATGGAGCAATCTCCTAAACTAGCATTGATGAACCTGCTGTTTGACATTGTCAGTATCGAGTTCATTAAAACGGCTTAATTCAACTAAAAAAAAAACAGTCAACACACGATGGTGACGAAGATAGTAGGGTACATATTTTGCAATTTTGACTCACTGTTAAAACTTTTAGTAGTTCGGAAGGATCGGGTAAGATCCGGGTGATAAAAAAAATTTCCGAATTTTATAACAAAACACAACTACAATAACTACAATCTTATAAATGCGTTTTTCTATTGTCACGTGCTCTAACAACAAATATCCTTAGAAAAATACATAATTGCAATTTAGAATCCAATCAACGATATTTAGAGACGGACATTCACAGAGGCACACTATGGATTCAGTTTCTGCTTCGTCTTTGCAACTTCTATAGAACTTATTCCATGGTACGCCTAATGGTCATCGTTCCTAAGGGTTAGTCAGTTTCGTCTACAGACTTAATGTTGTAAGACAATATGAAATATTTTCTCACCATTCCGAAGTCTTGATGAAACAGTATCTTTCAATTTGACTTTTTGCTATGTTAAGGGGTGAACCCTATCCATGGTCAGGTCTGTCTTATATATATATATATATATATATATATATATATATATATATATATATATATATATATATATATATATATATATATATATATATATATATATGATCTAATCTATAACAGATCATAACCGTATAGTCTGAAAAATCTCTTAGGTCTCTGAAATAGTTTTTAACGCATTTTGATTTTATCAGGTGAGAGTTTAAAGCCTTGCGGGCTGCTTGACAGTCCACATAAATAGTGATCTTGGTTACCGACAGCTATCGTGCTTGCGCGGTAAGTGCGGCATTTGTAATGGCGTATATTTCCGCTTGGAAGATGCTGCAGTCGTTGGTGGGTCTATAAGACTAACTTTCGAGAAAACTCCAAATCCAAATCCCTTATCCGTTTCCCATCTGTATGAGAAGATTCATATTTTCATTATCATATTTTCAGGGTGTTTTCAATCATCTCTATTAGGCATGCTAAGTTATTATCTGTTATTGAATTAAAAATAATAATTCCGATTTATTTCACCCACTTTATTTTGCAGGTAAATATGTCAGACATCAATGTACGGGTTCTTACACCAGAGTTGGCCAAACTAGCTGCGTCTGAATTAAATGAAGACCCAAAAAGGGTACATGAAGAATTACAGGCAATTAACGAATGGCTTGATAAACAACCTCATATTATATTACGAAGAGGTAAATATTTAAAATAACTCTTACTTGGAGTGAATTATTCGACAAAACATTGAATTTTGGAAATACTCAGCTAAATCATTATCTCCATCGAGACAGAAAAGTTCCAAAATCTGTATATTTGTTTTTGCATTGCAACACAAATGTTGGCAATTGGGAACTATATCTACATTACTTGTGTGCTTTATTTTAACTTACTTTGCTATTTATACGCTTGTCTACTTTCTTATAAAATTGCAATACCAACGTAAGAATCAAAAACGAAGAAGGTATGGTATGGTGACAATAAGAGCCCTTTTTCGAAATTAGCACAAATGCTTTTTATTTCTTGGAGAGTTTTTCTTCACTTCCTGGTGCAAAATATCCCAGAATTTCTCGATTGGATTGCAATCTCCACTTTGTGGTGGCCATTGCATTAGCTTTAAGGTTCCGTTGTCAACCTGCTGGTTCAAAAATTGTTTCACAACGTTTGCTATGTGTTTTGGGTCATTATCGTGTTCGTAAGTAAAGCCTGGACCAATTATATGACTTCGTGAGGGAATGGCATCATTTATGAAAATTTCAAGATAAATATATTTTGTCATTATTCCACTACTTCTATAAGCTTGCCAACGTTTCCGCCTCCAAAACAGCCCCAAAGCTGGCTACTACGAAAAGTAAATATCATTAACACTAAGTACTATAACTAACTTATACTTATGAGTAGCCTCAGATGGCTCTTCAGTTACCGCCTAGAACAACCCATCTCGATGTAGGCAGCGTAATCATTATAAAGGCGTGACATAGACGCGATAGGCTCATGCATACCGTAAAGCATGCGATTATAGGGAACACGGAAAAACTCAAACTTCCTCAGGCACTGGGAGGGGGGAGGGGGGGGAGGGGAATTGGAAATACCTACATCTTTCAGCAATTCGGAAGAGTTCATCGTCGCCTTCAATAGATCACACAAAAAAGTAAACTTATAAATTCTACGTCTATTTACAAGGGAATTGAGAGAAATCCAACTGAGCCTAGCATGATAGGACGGAGGGAAGGATGTCCGCGATTAGTGAACCTAAGGAACCTGCGCTGAACAGCCTCGATCTGGTTGATGTGGACAACAAATTTGGGATTCCAAATCGGAAAAGCATATTCCAGAATGGGTCTAGGGAAATTGCAAAAGATAAGCCCAGTTAGGTAGGGATCTTCTAACTCCTTGGACCACCTTTTCACAAAACCTAGCGTGGAATTAGCCCTACTCAGCACGAAATTAATGTGGTTCTCAAAGGAAAGGCGGGAATTATGAACCACAAAACACTGTCATCTAAAAAGTAGTCATAGAGAACGGCACTCTTTACGGTGCATTTGTTAGTATTAAGAGGGAGACGGTTGCTGGATCACCAGTCATGAAAAATGAGAATGTTGGAGCTCAACAGAGCGAGCGCCGTCGCGAGAGGCGACACGAAATATTTAGGCATCATCTGCATAACAAAGGATTCTGGAGCTAGAAAGGAGCAACGAGACATCATTAATAAAAATTATAAAAAAAGGAGTAGGCCGAGAATGCTGCTTTGAGGCACACCACTAAAAACAGAGAATTCGTTGGATAGAGCACCGCGAAACAAGACACGCTGCGTGTACCCGGACAGGTAAGAGGACAGTAAGTCAACAAAAAGCAGTGCAAACCCGAGCAGATGAAGTATATGAATAAGAGTTCCGCGGTCAATTCTATCGAAGGCCTTAATAAAATCTGTGAAAATGCAATCAACCTGCAAGCCTGACTCAATCAGAGACAAGCAGTGATGATCGAATTCCAGTAAGTTGGTGGTGGTAGACTTACCCTTAATGTCATGCTTAACTTTTTACATGTTTCGCACAAATCTAATGAAGACGAACTTTAGTCATAAAACAATGACCTTTCAAACCTAAAACTTCTTGTTTTTTAGATAATCAATTTTTAATCGCATTTCTAAGAGGATGTAAGCATAGCTTGGAAAGAACAAAAGAAAAACTAGTCACGTTCCACACTACCAGAAATGAATGTCCTGAAGTATTTGAGAAACGAGATCCTATTAATTTAAAACTAAGAAGTATTATAGAATTCGGGTAAGTCGTATGTATTTTTACTGCAATATCAATAATTTTTGCTTTTATAGATTAGTAGTCCCACTTCCAAAACGAATGAAAGATAATTCACGAATTATCCTTTCTAGACCGTTTTTTCTTGATCCCAAAAAATACAATATTATTGATGTCACAAAAGTCTATTTCATGGTTATCGATTTTCTTTTATTAGAAGACGATTACAGTGTAATGGAGGGACAAACTAATGTTGTTGATATTAAGGGCATAACATTGTCTCATAGTATTCAAGTGACACTTACATTAATTCAGTAAATTTTTAGTAGACATAACACATTTTTAAAACCTAATGAAATGTTACTTTTAAATAGAAAAGTTTTGACTGTCATTCAAGAAGGATATCCAATTAGATTGAAAGCTTTTCATTTTTTTAATGTATCAGGAGCTTTCGAGATAATTTTCAAAATAATTTATAACTTTTTGGGAGAAGAAATAAGAAAAAACGTACGTCTTGTACACTATTTCTTATAATATAAACAAAAACTAAATACTAAGTTATAGGTTTATGTGCACCGCAGTTTAGATGATTTATATGCACATGTGCCGAAAAGTTTGCTTCCCGAAGAGTACGGAGGAGAATTGGAGTCTACTAACAAAATAAATGGTACGATTTAGAAACTAATAGCACAACAGATTAAGTAAATTTATTACTTACTTTCAGATGATTTAGTCGCAGGTATAATTTCAAAGCGAAATTGGTACTTAGATGATGTTAAGTGCAAAACAAATGAATCAAAACATAAGAGAGTGGAAAAAAACGCGGATCTTCTGTTCGGAGTTGAAGGATCATTCCAGAAGTTAGAAATTGATTGATTTTGTTTTTCAATTACCAATAAATTCTTAAACACTTGATAGGCTTGGATTTGTATTTTCCCTCTTAACTGAGCTTCTAGCGTTATACAGTGACCCAATTGTCCCAACGAATGTCCCAACGAATGTCCCACTATTTATCTTGTTAACTCAATCCACAGGTTTCGATCAGGTTGAGGTCATGAGACAGTGAAGGCCAATCCACCAATTCAAATCCTTGGTTTTTAAGTCAATCAGTGGCCCTGCGAGCTTTATGTTTCGGACTATTGTCTTGCTGGAAGATAATGTCTGACAGATTTCATTGCAGTGCGCTGAGAAGGTCGTCCTGAAGCATCTTAAAATAAATGTCTACAGCCATCCCACCAACGATCCTTAGGCACCTCCCTAGTCCCCGGAAGCTCACACATCCCTAAAGCATTAGATTTTCGCCACCAAACTTTATAATAGTTTGTACGTGGCAATCCTAGATATTTCCTCTCTTCCTTTTCCAGGTCCATCTGACCAAATTACTTGGGTCTCCAAACACCGATGATCAAATATCTATAGCGTTGGGCGAAATCGAAACATAAAGTTCGATGCCTCTTCACGGTCGCCATATAGTCCATTGCTCTGAAGGACTTTTCGAAAGTTTTGGATGTCAGCTTTACGTTGCTGAATGTTTGTAGGTTAGAGGTGACCTAACCATTGTCGCAAGGACCTGTTGTGATTTGCCATAAAATTATTCGTTTCGCAGTAGGGGTAAGAACTGCCGAGTTCTTCTTAGTTTAAATATCAAACTTTTTTCGGTTATTGGTTACCGTACCAATTCCAACACCAAATCTATGAGCAATTTTACGCTAGTTTTCTTCTTGTTTTCTAGAAAAAATATTTTATTTCAGCCACCTTTTCCACAAAAACTGGCTTCATTTTTAAAAATTGAAAAAAGTCCAAAATGCAACTTTTATTCGACTTTTTATAAGTTTTGGTTTATCCAAAAGTTATAAGATTTTCCCAAAACTCAAAAATTTTATGAAAACACGAACCAATTTTCACTTTAACTTTCTGAACTTAACTAATTGTTCAACTGACTTTAAAACAATCAACAAAATGTTATATATACAATGCCAACGATATTATCTTTACGTAGAAAGACATATGTTGTCATTATTTTGCGATATTACTAGGATACAGCATACACGGCGGGTTTGACTGAACCGACCTTCCTCGGTACTGCACTGCCCTTCAAGGATGATGTGAAGTACTTGGGGCTGATCTTGGAACCTGCACCTAGATATAACCGTGAAGAAAGTTCGAAAGTTCGTCTGGGCATGCTGTAAAGGCCCACGATAACCCGGTGGCACAGAGCAACATTTACTGTAGTCAAGAATAAGCTCAGCAGACTGCAACGTGTTGCCTGCCTATCCACCACCGAAGCAATGCGTACCTCACCGATGGCTGCACTCGAAACCATGCTAAACATTAAACCCCTTCACATAGAGGCTCTTTGTTCAGCCTATAAAGTTGCGGGAGCGGATTTCCGTGGGAGAAACATAGGTAAGGGTCACACTACAATAAGGGAGATTCTTGAAGCCAAACTTGAGTTGCCCATGGTACAGATGGATCCAAAGCTGAATTGGGCGTTGGCGCATGGGGTCTGGAGTAATAACTCCCCTCGATTCAGTTCCTCACTGGCCCTGGGAAAGTACGTCACGGTATTCCGGGCTATAGATCTTTGCTATACTAACGTGTTCTTATGAGAACATAAGAAGAGCTTATAAGAACAAGAGCATCTTCATCTGCTTGGATAGCCAAGCCGTAATTAAAGCAATTGTTTCATCTAGCACCACATCAAAGCTGGCGTGGGAATACCAAAAGAGCCTAGATGAACTGTGTAGAACTAATCAAGTCAACATGGTTTGGATACCGGGACATCACTGGGAACGATAATACACCTTTCATAGGGCTAGAGTCGGTCTGTGGAATTCCTCTTTGCAGGCCTAAATGGCTGATAATAAACCGTGCAAATGAGGAGCATAGGTTGTATTGGAACAACATTGAGGGGTTCGCTCACTCAAGGAGCCTTATACCCTCACCTTCACCGGGCAGACCTAGGGAGCTCCTCAAGCTGAGCAGGTTGGATGTCAGAACTCTAGCTGGCTTGCTTACCTGCCACTGTCAGCTGAGGAAGCACCTGGTCAAAATACGCAGAAACATTTACCACACCTGCAGGCTTTGTCTGGAGAATGATGAGACCACACTACACGTATTATGTGAATGCCCTGCAGTGGCCAGGCGCAGATTAAGCCTATTCGGGAAATCAACCTTGGTACCAAGTGACGAGCTTGTTTTAAGGAGGTGAGAGAGTGAGCACAATAGGCCCTAGTAACCGCAGCGCTTGAGGATCTCACATCTCCAATTCAAACCAACCAGGATACAGCATGATTAAAAAGATTTTCTATGTAAATAATTAGTTGACTCACTGTACGTGCATATACGTTTGTGCAGAGGAGATTAACCGTCAAGCCTGTAGTGTTCGTTTCGTCCAGAATGATCAATTCCATTTGAAACGGATTTTTATCTGGAACGGCCGGAATGATTCCTAACCATCTAAGGTTACCTTTCATTAAAAAGTACTGGAAGAGCTCTATTGTAAGGGAATTCAGCGGTATGTGTCCTGGAAAGTTTGTCAACACTCGCATTCCCTGGTATGTTCATATGACCTAGAACCCAGAGAAGGGTGATATTGTACATATCTCCCAGGAATAGACAGTCAGACAATATGTATATTTTGGCATCGGGTATACTTCTATGAGTAATTTCACTTGCGTAGAGTTCGATGACGTGTATTTCTGCTTGAAAGATGATTAGTACAGGACCGAGCGGCTTGTACAGCCTTATTCTGGGTCCATAGACCCCGATGCCCGTTCTGTCTTCCATCTTGGATCCATCCGTGTACCGAACCAGAGATCCCTTTTCAAAGATATGTCTGTTGCTGAGCCAATAATCTCTGCTCTCAAGGATAAGCTGAAATGGTATATCAAAGTCAAGACTTTTCGGCATGGCATCTGAGATTGAGTTGATCACAAGATCATCCTTGAAGTCTTCCAGAATTTTCCTGTGACCAGTCAGATTACCGTATTGGGAGCCCTTTGCAATCTTAATGACCGGACCGTCGGCAGATCAACACCTCTGTCAACGGCCGCTCTTTCAATAGATGCGAACGACGTGTTGTAAAAAGCACACCCTAACCATTAACAGCATCTTCTAGTTTTCCAACTAGACTGTGTGTTGTTGTTATGGTTCAACTGCCTGTTTGATAAGCGTGCTGGTTGACGTGTAGCGGGGAGTGACTTTGATCTCCAAAGATTGGGGATATAGCTAAGCTGATAGCTGGCCTTAAAGATTTTGATAAGGCCCTGCTGGGAAGATGCCGTCACCACCGGGAGATTTGTAGCCGAGATTCTCTTCAGTCGGCATGTTGATCCACAGCACGCGTTGGTTGACAGAGTTCCTCTGGGTTCTTTTGATACTGAGCACTCAAGAAAATGTTTCTCCAAGAGTAGTTGTTAGTATGTTTCTTCCGATTCGGTGGTATAGGATCCATCAGTACTCTGAAGGAGGCCAATGCCATTGGAGTGATCTTTCAAGAGTACTTTCTGGAGGCATGCTGTTGAAGGTCGATCATTGAATTTATTGAAGAATTTTCTTGATTTAGCACTTAGTTTACTTAGTGTCCTGTAACACCAAGGCACACCTCTGCCAGCCTTTCTGTGTCTAACAGGATTACTGTTTTCATGGTTTGAGGCGCTTTCTGGGTCCTCCTGGGATTATAGAGGAGCGTCATCAAGTGATGTTATGATACTGGTGAATGACTTAAATTATTTCGTGCAAATATGTGCACACGAATTTGATTTGACGCAGTGTCCTGTGCCTAGGCAAGAAGAATTTATATACGATAAAATTTACAATAATTAATATGTTTGAATGTTAATAACATTTACAATTAGTTTTTTTGACATTTATATCTTTACAGCAGTTCAGCTTTTATTTGGAGTGAAATGATGTGATAATCTCAATAGTATTTTATGAACATTGTTAGTACTAATCTTAATTTAATTTTATCATAATCACACAATAAATTTAACTTTATCATAATCAAAAAATGATAAAGATAACCTCCTCACTTCATAATCAATTAAATATAAATAAATGTAGCAGCCGATTTTTCTGTAGGAAACAAAATTAACACTTGTCTTTGATAAAAGTTAATAAAACTTCGGTTTAAGTAAATGTTAACGTATTCGGATGCGTTTTGCCGATTTAGCATTCCTTGACAAATCTTTAAAAACACGAAGTTCTCGTTAAAAATTTAATTAAATTTACTGTAGAACCAAACAGGTGTTTTTAATTAATCAAAACTAAGTCCGATTGCACCTATACCTCAACGGACAGAGACAACTAAATTAGTCTTACGTTTTATACCATTAAATGGCCAACTAAGAGTTGTTCTCTACGTAATCTTTGCTCATAATAGTGAACCTTTCTTGGCGATAGATAGGCATCGCGGTAATTGCCTTATCATAAGCTCAACGTTAAAATTTTCTACTTTATCAGTTCATTGCCCGCTCTTTAATTAGGAGTGACTGTATTATTTTAGTTGGTGTCACAGTTGCAATTTATAATCAGTTCAAAAAAGGCAGAAGAAGAATTAAGTTCTGAAGAAATTATTTGCTTAACGCCAGTAAGATAGAAATCGGTAACTCAAAAGGTAATTCAAAATTAAATAAACGATTTTGGCTTAATTCATGTAACAAATATTCAATTTTACTAGTGGCTTCGATGTTGTTGTAAACATTTTTAGCGTTTTGATCTCTGCCAAGTTGAAGAGTTCATACGAAAACAAATGCTATTTTTGGTTATGGCAGTTGAAAGTGGAGTGTTCAAATTTAAAGCTTGTAAAGTTCGAATGAAGTGAAATTTTACCAAAAAGTTATAAATATAAAACTTCATTATGATTGGTGTTTTAGACATTCCTTTATAGTAAAAGTAAATTCAATGGGATTCCAGGTTATGTATCCTTAAATAACATGGTCTCATTAGGGGTTATACGAAGTCAGAAGGCCGAAAAAAAGCGATTTTTCAAGAATTTGTTTTGGAGACTCATTTTAATTTATGCATATAATAGGCACTTTCTACAATTTTGTCATATTTTTCATTAGTAAAAATAATGATTTTCAAGGTCACAGCAGTCGATCTCCAAAACCTACTTGAAAAAAAGAAGTTTTGCGGTGTACACGATATCTCGAAACTGGGTCATCTAACATCAAAAAGCAAAAAATATTTCGTTAATTTATGAAATTATCTAGAAATTAATGGAAGGAATAAGCAAAATATTGATGTGTCACAAAATGGCAGCTCCTCAAAAAAAAAAAATCGATTTTTAAAGAAAAAATTAGTCTTAAATTGTTTATAAAATGAAAATATTTAGTGGGTTCGCAAATCCTTCGACTAATTTCTAAAAAATATATTCAGAAAGATTGCGTTAAGATTTGAGATCGATCGGTTCAGCCGTTCTCGAGATATCGTGTACACCGACTTTAAAAACATGGTTTTGAAAAAAATGTGTTTAAAGTTTCAAAACCTTTTACATATGGAAAAAAATTTTTTTTAACTTACACAGAGTTATCTATTCCAAGACCATATAATACACAAGAGAAATAAAACAGAACCTACAAACGAGCGCATGACCTTGCAGCTTGGCAATACAATAAGGTAATAAAAGATGGGGCGCTCGCGCCGAGGCGTCGTTACAAATATGATTATACCTGCGAGAATATTTGTCGGATCGACTTGAAATTTTGTGTGTACAATAGTGAGTAAAAAATGAAATAAAAAAATCGATTTTTTGAAAATCCTGACTGGGTATAATCCCTTAAATAAAATGCATTCTTGTGATTTTTTGCTGACTATTTTGAATTGGTATTTGTCTGGGATGCTGGTCAATTTTCTGTCAAGAATACGCATTGTCCGTCAAATTTATCATTCACTTCACGTGTCTTAAAAGGATGTAGTAAATTCCAAGAAGACTTTGTCCTGGGGTCTGGAAAAATCCAGTATTATTTCTTGATAAATGTCGAAAAAAATTTTCAGGCCCTGCAGCCTTTACTTTTCGTTTATCTCTGTTTCAACTGTATTATTTCTTGAGGAATGAAAATTTTCCTTTGACCTACATTATGTATATTTAAGACCGGTTGAAAAATGATGAGAATTATTTGAACTGTACATGTATTGCTTAAAAACTGAATAAACGGAGTTGGATCAATTCGGTGAGCCGCACGACCACCATGCCATGGGTCCCGGGTTCGAGACCAGGTCTCCCCGTGAGCTTTTATTAAGAAACTAAAATAATCCACTCCGTCTCTGGGCTGTAGTCTAGCTCGCAGCAATGCAAAAACAAGACTTTAAAGTTTCCTCACTTCCCTTACCCATCAAGACCATGCTAACGCATCAAAGGGTTGTCCCCTAGGATTTGGTCATATCATATACTTTATATATATATTTAAAAAAAAGTGGGCAATTCACTGTATCGCGAAATAATCAGAATTTAAATAACAGCACCAAATAAAGTTTAGTTTAGAACAGAACTTAAGAAGTGAAATTAGTGCACGAACTGTTTCTTAGTTTCATTACCTGTTATTTTGATGAGCACTATATATCTCTCGTCTTTTATAAAAAAAACAGTGTTTTTCTATGATTCTAAAACACATGCAAATAAAAAAAAATAATAAAAGTAAAGGCAGAGAAAAAACTCAAATATTATCTGGAAAACCAGGAAAAGTCAGGGAAATTTGGTCTTGAAAAAAATGGCGACCCTGCGTAGTCCGAAGGGGCGAATAACGCTTCCGTTTCCGAGAAAACCGCGATTAAAGTTTTTCAGTGTCTATTTACCATCCTGAAATTGCCGGAAAGTAAACGGAGATACACGGAAAGTACACGGAAATACACGGAAAGTACACGAAAAGTATACGGAGAGTATACGGAAAGTACACGGAAAGTACACAGAAGTACCGGAAAGTACAAGTACAAATTTCACCGACTACACGGAACTAAACGTAAGTACACGATAAGTGCAAATAGTCACTTCCATATTCATATTACTGGTAATAGTTTAACACAGCCGGTTCTAGACAATCCTGGTGGGGGGGGTTAATAAAGCAATTAACAGCCTGATTAATATGTATACCTCTTCCTCCCAGAATATCTAATAAAAATTTGACGGAACGTGCACGCAACACGTTCCGTCAAATTGTTATTAATCTTTCTCAAATCAAACTCCAATGTGCTCCAAACTGTAGGTCTTCTTACAAATACCTTTCTCTGACGTAGAAATGACCCATTTCTATGTGTTTCGTTTCCTTATGCTAGTTCGGATTTTTAGACATCTTTACTATGCTGGCGTTGTTAACGTTGAGCGTAGGAAGCATATCTGGATGAAAGTTGGACCGAGGTGGCTGCCCTGAAGGACGCCGGAATGAGCGACAATAGGGTTAGAAACGGATGAGCTAAAAATAACATTGTACTGACGGTTGTTGAGGTAGGATTGAATCCAGGAGATTAAACGGGGGAGAGAAGGGGGGGGGGGGGGGTGGGGGTAAAACTTAGGCGATCAAATTTGAACAAGATAACGTTATGGAAGATCTTGTCAAAGGCTTTACTAAAATCGGTGACGATAACATCAAATTCTTTACCGCTTTCCAGGGCACGTAGTGTTTTAGAGACGAAGTCGGTAAAGTTGGTGGTTGTAGATCTACCTTTGAGAAAGCCTTGCTGGGAGAGGGAAAAGATAGACTTACAGTGGAAGAACATGGAATCATAAACCAATTTTTCGAATAGTTTAGGTATGGATGATAATTTAGCAATGGGTCTGTAGTTGGACACATCGTTCTTGAAGCCTTTTGTGAAGATGGGAGTAATATACGAGTTTTTCTATAATAGAGGCCAATGTCAATGTTAGATTTGAGGAGCAAGTGATTTAATGTGGATGTTCACTATGCAACTTTACTGCAAGAGGAGTTAGCATCGTTGAGGTACTTATGTTACTGCTGTATCTCACGATCACGGTTGACGATCGATCCATTTTTTCAGATCGTGAAAACCTACTGCGAAGGAAATATTTGGACGTGATACTGTACTTAAATATAGCAGACAGTCTGCCGCTTCACGAAAGCTTCTCTCCGACGTCGTTTTCTACACGCCCAATCGGAGTAGATATTCCATTCGACTCGCTCAGTCCAAATGTTTCCAAAATATTTCTTCTATAAATCTCTTCATTCACGGCTATTGATCCGTCCTCGTTTTGCTGCCCAAGAAATGATTAAGAGATCCTCTCGTTGTGTGAAATATATATGTACTGCAACATCTCCATGCATTTTTCGATTTCTCTTTTGCTGATAGCCACGACCAGACCATATAAAGATTGCAACGTACATACAGTTCTCTGTATTCCTGCGATAAAACAGACATGAATCAACATCACTGTAATTGAACCCAGCTGTTGTCATGAATTCTATAAAACGTTTATTCCAGCAGAATTGTGCATGTTTGAGTCGATACAGACTTTTCTTCAGTAGGCATACTCGATCTGTGTCATCTTTGTAACCATCTGGTTGTTCCATATATACTTACCGCTCAATAGCTTATTTTGAAGGGCAAGAGTAGCATTAAATGACGCAACTAGTAAAAAAGACCAAACAAATTTTGTGCATCCTGTACATAAACTCAAAAGTAGCACAAAAAACCATTTTTCGAGAACATAACCTCAAATATCTCAAAATCATGACCTGGTGGCCAAATTCTGACCTCGGATTCGGATTCTTCGCAGCAAATTACTTCGAAAATGAGCCCCAGATGCGCAAGTATAGAATCTTGTTGTGATTCTTATAGTCATCCACTGTACCTAAGCTATTTCAATGACATCGCAAATTTATTCATGTTTGTTTACATTAAAATCTTATGGTTATTACGCACTGTCATATATTTGGGTCAATATTTGATATTCGGCTGAAATATGTCGCAGTGCTTTTCTAAAATTTAAACAATAATATTTTATTTATTTTAAAAGTCCTTCTCGCGGCCTTGCAATTTTAGGCCAATTAGGCTGAATTTTCTTTCCAAGGTCTTAGAGAAGCTAATATATGGGCAAATGGTGAAATTTATTGACGCGAATAACTTCCTAACTAAATGGCAATCTGGGTTTAGGGCTGGACACAGCTGCAAATTTGCACTCTTAAAACTAACAGCAGGCATTTGCGAGGCTCTTGATCAGGATTGTGTTACAATTCTGACTTTGCTTGATTTTAGCAAAGCTTTCGATTCGGTCAGCCGTACTAATTTGCTCTGCAAATTAAAAAACCATTTTAACTTCTCACCATCCGCCCTTAAGCTAATAGGTAGCTTTTTATCAACCCTCTAGTCTAGCTCTATTTTAATCAAAGACGGGATCCCTCAAGGATCAGTGCTTGCTCCCCTTGTATTCAGCCTATACATAAACGATTTAACTAACGTTATACTATATATGATGTACAGATGTATCTTAGTCGGCCAGTTGGACTAATCGAAGACTGTGCGCAGCGATTAAATGATGATCTGAAGCGAGTGTATAGGTGGTCAATATCTAATAAGCTATCTCTAAACCCAAACAAATTACACTGTATGGCCATCTATAGGCGAAACATTGACATATGCAACCTACCACCAACAACCTTAAACAATTCCGTTATAAATTAAGTCGATACAGTAAAGAATTCGGAGTTCACGTGTTGTAGCCATATTCGTGAGTTACGAGTTAGCTCGGAATATTTGTCAATCCCCCTACGTCTCCAGTTGACTAGGTCGCTGATAATCCCGCATTTTACCTATGGCAGTTTTATCTTTAGTAAGCTAGATTCTGTGTGTCAACGGAGATTGACAGTAGTATTCAATGATGTGGTAAGATATGTATATAATTTGCCCCGCAACTCCCGTATTTCTGAATAAGTCAATACTACTTCGTAGAGACGTATCTCAGTTGAATCGGTCATTTCAGAAACCCCACATGTTACACTGAGATGTTCTTCCAGAAAATTGAAAAGACTGTTTTGTAAAAATGTGTGTGGTTAAAAAAAGTTGTCACGCTTAATGTGGATAAAACAAGCCGAAACCAATGTTGTGATGTAGATTTCGGAAAATATACCATAAACCATGACGAAGAAAATCAAAGGAAAAATTGGGTACATGTGGGGTTTCAGAAAGTATTGATCTAATTTAAAGATCATTACGCTAACACAGTAAGAAAATAAAAGTAAATATCACAAAATAATATTTTTTATTCAAATCAAACAAAGGATAACTACTTCTTACAAGGTAAAATACAAAAATATGATATTCCTAATCTTAATTTTCGATAGTTTCTTCCTCACAAGTAGACCAAGCCAAAATTTTTGCATACCAGTCAGTATAGTCTGCTGGTATGTACTGGGATAATTTTTTGATATCGTTTATCTTTTTTGAATTGATTCTTAAAAAAGCCCTCAGGGTACGCTTGTTTATGTGGAAGGGATGCATGTTTATGTAAATATGGTTTTTAGCATCATTGTCAATAAAATTTCGTGTCACATGATAGATACAAAAAACAGATTTCCCTGTAGTAAAGTCATGAATGTTAAACACATTAACGGTTACCCGCCTCAAATTAAAAGTCTCTTGTATCGGTGTAGCTGTAAATTTTTTTTTATATATATGATGATGCCAAAGCTCAGGGGATGCCCTATGATGCTTAAGCACAGCCTTGGCAGGAAAGGAATTAATTATGAGGGAAATGGGTTAGGAGGTTGGGTGAAGGAGGTGTCGATGTACGCCCCGTTTGAAAGTTTCAGGCTGATAAGACGAGGGAAAAACAGAAGATGGTAAACTGTTCCACATTCGTGTTGTTCTGCTTAGAAAAGATTTTCGAAATTTGACGGTACGTCCAAATTTGACCTGGGGAGTATAGGGGTGGGAGCGATTTGTATATCTTGTATCACGCGTTGCCATGTGGAAATAACGATAGAAGAGTGAGAGACAACCGACGTTCCGTCGATGTTCCAGAGAGTCAAGGCCCTCAGAGATTGAGGGATCGCCAATATGTTTAATAGCTTTAAGCTGGACTTTCTCTAACGCGGACAGTGCGGTGTGTCCGACCCCTGCCCAAATATGGGAATTATATTCAAGTCTAGGCCTGAAGATCAGCGCTAAGTCAGGTGGGGTGAAATATTTCTTACATCTCTGTAGAAAACCAAAACATTTCATCACACTTTTAGCGATTGTAAATATATGATCAGTCCAGCTAAGATTGCTGGATATCTCGATACCCAAGATATTTAGGGAGGGCGAATTTGGTATATTCCCTCCGTCGACTTTAATGGGTTGGGGGTGAACTGGGCGTTTTTTAAGGGACATTAAACAGCATTGAGTTTTGGATGCATTAAACGTAACACGATTTGCTCTGCCCCAAGCGAGGACCATAGAAATGTCGTTGTTTAGTGATGTAAACATGCGTTCCCGATTGGCCTCTGTAGCATTTCCACGTGAATTCATTACAGAATCAAATGAGTACGCGAAATCAAGGGTGCTGTCGTCGGCGAAACTATGAATAGGATTGAGAGTAAGGGATAAGAGATCATTAATAAAAAGAAGAAATAAGGTTGGTGAAAGAACTGAACCCTGAGGTACACCGGCATTTATTTCGTAGTAATCAAATGTAACTCCGTCAATTACTACACGAATTGAACGGCCTGACAAGCCGTTTATCTAGTAATAGTAATCTTTGCCGTATCTCTCAACAGATAAACACTAACTGACAAGCGAATCCGTTCAGAAACCCCACATATGCATCACTTGTGGGACTTTTGCATGGATTGATCATTGCATCGATATATCGAGACTATGGAACGAGGGCTAACTCATAAACCGTTAAAATTGTTACATGTGGGGTTTCTGAAATGACCGATTCAGTTATCGTCGGCTGATCTTTTTGCCACTAACCACTAAAAGCCCAACATATCTATACGAAAAACTTCAGTTTTTGCATATGAACAGGGTCTTCAGTTCCGATTGCCTAGATTCTACTCTTTGGGGAGCGATCTTACTTTGTCCAAGTTGTTCGTAAATGGAATTCATTACCTCGAAATATACAGCTGATGGGATTCAGCAGAGGCTTGAAAAAATTTTAAATTCCCTTGGTCAATCGTAGATGAGTGGTTCACATTTTTATTCCTCTTGTTCATATTGTTTTTTACTTTAATTTCTTTTAATTTTAACAATTAGGCCTTGTATACATTTTATTTAATTTTTAATTTTTTTTAATTTTATTTAGCTAGTTTAGCAAATAGTTTCTTCACTCTATATTTTTATATTTTTTTCTTATTTTCTCTTTGTTATATTGCTTGTATCTTTAATTGTTGGCACACTATTTGTTATTTCTTTAAAAAACCTAAATTAGTCAGTACGAAACAGGATTGTTAATCTTCTGTACAGTACTGCAATAAATGAATTGTGAATTATACATTTAGTACATTCTTTCGGTGTCCATAACATTTGGTGAACGAGACAAATTTTTCAGTTTTCAGTAATGTTTTACATATTTTCAGATAAGGAATTAAAATTATTTCGGTTTTATTTTTCAGGTTAAAATGTCAAAAGTCAATGTACGGATTCTTCCACAGGCATTGATCAAACTGGCGGAGGCTGAATTAAATGAAATCCCAGAAAGGATACCTGAAGACTTACAGGCAATAAAAGAATGGCTTGGTAAACAACCTCATATTATATCACGAACAGGTAAATATTTTAACAATTTTGATTTCGAGTGAATGCCTTGACAAATTAATAAATTATATAAATATTTAGCTGAGTCATTTATTCGCCGGGGAGGACCAAGTTCCGAATTCTATATATTTGCTAAGGCAAATGTTAGCAATTGGGAACTTTCCTTCCGACGGCAACCTGTTTTACTGTTTAAGTAAAATACCGACATTGTCTCTGTCCACTTTATTTTAATCAACTTTAACATGATATTTCTACACTTGTATACGTTTTCATCAAATTGTAATACCAACATAGATATCTAAAACCAAAAGGTTATACCCAAGGTCGTAGCCAGGATATTCTTTAAGGAGGGGAAGGGGAGGGGGAGGGGGCTCAGATTTAATATTTTGTTTATTTACATTTATTTTATTTATTTATGTTTTTGTGTTTTATATTCTATAAAAATAAAAAGTTAATGAAAAGTGCAGGATAATAACAGAAGTTCGATTTAAAACTAAGCGTCTCGGATTTTCTGCGAATTTCCCCAATATATATGTGTTTATTTTCTGCTGTAGTCTGACCTATCCTCTGCTATATATCATTGATCTGGTAGAGAGCATTGTAGAAGAAGTTTAATCTGGACCTGCTGTCTAAGATCCAGATGGTGGCTGCCATTGGTGTAACGGGATCTCTATGTACGACGCCAATTGTTTCACTAGAGGTTATGCTTGATTTGCTATCGCTGCATCTACACTGAAAAAGCTTAGCAGCGACCAGTGGATTAAGGCTAAAGGCTGCGGGATGGTAGAAGGAGAGGCTATATAGCATATATACGAAAGCCGGATGTGTTGACTATAAGGACGATACAGATTGTCAGGTCCCGGTTCTAAACTTTAGGAAAGGCTTTAATACAAAGTTTCCTACAAGAAATGAATGGGACGAGAATGAAATAACAGACACATCCATATATATGGATGAATCAAAAATTAGTTCAGTTACAGGAGCGGGAGTATACTGTAGTGAATAGCAGTGGCATGAATCATACAAGCTGCGGGGCAAATGTAGAGCTTTTTAGGCAGAAATAGTAAGGATTTACCAGGCAGGACTGCTGGTGTCGAGAAGAGGAGAGTCCGGTAGAGACATTCCATATACACTGACAGTCAGGCTGCCATTAAAGCGCTGTAAACTATCGTGGTCAAAGGTTGTATGATTACGTAAGAGTAGTCTAGAGGTAATAGTTAACTGTAATGAGGTGACTCTATGCTGGATACTAGGCACAGTAATATTCCGAAAATGAAAAAAAACGGATGAATTAGAAGGGTTTTCGAAATGGATATTTCCGTAAAGTGACCTACGTGAGGACTCCATTCGGTGCACTAAAGAAGGACGTCTAAAAGGATGCATTCAGGAAAGCTGATCTCTGATGGCAAAACAGGGACACATGTTATATTGCCAGACAAATATGGCGTGTATATGTATAGTAAGAATCAAATGGGGACACTCCTCAACGGAAACAGAAGTAATACCAAAAGTTTATTGGCGCCATTAACAGGCCAATAGACTATGGGTTAAAACGCAAGTAGACTGGAACTTGTTGCTAGTGACTTTTGTCGTAGCTGAAAGGATCCGGAGAAGATCGATTCAGTTCACCAAGTGCTTTGTGAATGCCCGAGTAAAAATAGGACTCGCCCATTCCTAGCCTGAAACAGTCACGTACAGCATCAAAAGGCCTGAATGGTACTCAAATGAGGCCCGGTACGCCTCAGAAAAATTATACTTGTCCAAATCCCAGCCCGCTGCAGGAACGTATCAATAAAAGATGCACAAAATAGTAAAAACAAGCACGGTACAATCACACTTTTTGTAGACTAAAATTTAAAATTAACATCCACAGTAGTCGGAAACGTTTGTGCAGTTGAGTGTTATTTTTACTCGGGTTAATAAAGATTATAACTGAAACTTAAGAATAAAAATAACAACTTTCAGGTAATTGTTATCATTATTATTGTCATGACTCTCCTTTTGAATCGTCCGTTGTTAGGAACAATTTTAATATCAAGTGGCCGATGACCAACACGGTGCACACTCGTATATACGGGTAAAATTTTAGCTAACCCACATGATGAGTCAACAGTCTAGAATGAGTTAAAGCCAGAACGCAGTAAGAGAAGAGTGCATTTACGGCAGGAGTATTTTTAGATTTTTGTGCCTGTAGCGGAAGCGTGCATACCCGTGTCGCGGGCTTGTTTTTCAATTCTTGAGCCTGTAGGGGGAGCGTGCATAATACTACCAGACGAATTTGTTCGCTATGCGTGCTCGCAACGGACGCGTATACACTTTTAAAAATATTAACTTTTGTATTAAAAGATGGTTCCGCACGTAAAAATGGGCATAACGGACCCAGGCTGCGGTCTAAGTAGCGCTGGTGAAATATATTTTGCACAGCTCTCCTATAACCCAACCTATTCTTTTGTTTGTTTTCAAGGACCCATTTTCTATGAACGCTGAGCATACAGAGCAGAGTTGCCAAGTCGGGCGATTTCTCGCCGATTGGGCTACTTTAACCGTCAGTTGGGCGAGAAAATTTTCCTCTCTGCGACTAAGCACTTTTGGGCGATTTTTTAATTCTTGCTGGTCGCTTTTGGGCGATTTTTTAATTCTTGTTGGGCGCTTTTGGGGTACAGGCTGAATCAAAACGCACGGCAGCCTACAGCAACAGTTCATATTGGCTAATAGAAATCACATAACCCGACGTGACAGTAGAAAAATTTTTGCTGTCGTTTCATCCCAAATTCTAATTTTTCACCAATAACTTTTTACTGGAGTCCAAACTGAAGTTTATCGCAATGGAATTTTTTCTCTCAAACATAAAAGTATGCTCAATGCCGTCGTCACGTCGTGGATATCTAATTCTGATACAGCCGACATCAACATTGTTTTTTTGACGTCCCTGCGGTTTGTTTTGCTATCCTTTGTATATACGTATATTAATTCCTTAAAGATTAAAATGTGCGTAATAAATAATTGAAAGCGACTCTGTGAATTATTAAAGGTTGTGACTATTTGCACTTACGTGTACTTACGTGTAATTATTTACGTCAAAAATTGATTAGACTTTCTGGGAGGAAGAGGTGTATTAATCAGGCTCTTAATAGCTTTATTAAATGGGGGGTTACCGCAAGAAGGAGGAGATATAAGAATAGGTTTAATTGTAGCCGGATAGAATATCGCAGCCTTCTTAAGTGCTTCTACAAAATTCACACTCAGATTGAAGTAATCAAAATTGTTTTTAACAAAATAGTACTTGGAATACCGCTCATAATTCAAATGACTATATAAATATATTGACGCAATTAAACGAATCGAAATGAAATCAAGAGATCAAAAAGTCATAAAACATGACTTATTTAACCTTAAATTTGTTATTCTTGTTGTTTAGATGATCAATTTTTAATCGCATTTCTAAGAGGATGTAAACATAGCTTGAAAAGAACAAAAGAAAAACTAGAAACATTTCATACTGCAAGAAAGGCATGCCCTGAAATATTTGATCAACAAGATCCTATTAATTCAAAAGTAAAGAGTATTTTAGAATTCGGGTAAGTGTAATGTATTATCAGCGCAATATCAATAATAGCTTCTGGTTTTACAGATTAGTAGTCCCACTACCGCAACGAATGAAAGATAATTCACGAATTATCCTATCCAGACCGTTTTCTCTTGATCCTAAAAAATACAAAATAATTGAAGTCATAAAAGGTTATTTCACGGTTGCCGATTTTCTTCTATTAGAAGATGATTACATCGTAATGGGGGGACAAACTAACATTATTGATATTAATGGTCTAACAATGACTCATAGTTTACAATTGACAGTGACATTAATTAAGTAAGTTTTCAGTAGGACATTACATAATTTTAAAACTTAATGAAATGCTTTTTTTTTTGAATAGGACAGTTTTGACTATCATTCAAGAAGGCTATCCAATCAGATTGAAAGCTTTTCATTTTATCAATGCATCACGAATTTTCCAGATAATTTTTAAAATATTTTGTCAATTTTTGAGTGAAAAGTTAAGAAAAAGAGTATATTACACTATATCTTATAACGTAATAAAAAGTTTCTAAAAATTATGTTATAGGTTTTTATGCACAGCAGTTTAGATGATTTATACGCACATGTGCCGAAAAGTTTGCTTCCGGAAGAGTATGGAGGAGAATTGGAGTCTATTAACAAAATAAATGGTACAATTTAGAAATTAATAGCACAACAAATTAACTCAATTTATTACTTACCTTTCAGATGATTTAGTTGCAGGTATTATTTCAAAGCGAAATTGGTACTTAGATGATGTTGATTACGAAACAAATGAGTCAATATGTGAGGGAGTATCAAAAAACCCGGACTTTTAGTTCGGAGTTGAGGCATCATTCCAGAAGATAGAATTTGATTGATCTTGTTTTACAATTGCCTATAAATTCTTCTTGATTGGATAATATTATTATTTTATATTTTGATTGAGTTTCTTGCATTATACATAGATATGCCGAAGATAGAATATCAAATATCTGGCAAGTGTGCAAAAATATTTTTGTCCAGAAAAATCACTCCCATTTGGAACGGTTTTTTTTTCTGGGACGGCCGAAACTATCCCTAAGCAGAAAAATTATAATTCTTCTTACTGATCTTAATCATAACTTAGAATATATAACAAATAAGGAAGTGTCATAAAAAGTAAGAGGTAGTAAAAAGTTGCTTTTCTGTGGATGGTCGAAAAACAGAAATAATAAATAAATTAATAATAATTAAGTAATGAATATTACATCCAATTACTTCCAGTCATTTATCACATAGATTTTTAGGAATCGGTAATTATAAAAAATAATATAAAAAACAAGTGAATAAAACTTATCTATTTAATTGTGCATGCCCCTTTTAAGATCTTAGCCTACGACTGACGGTGACTCAAATCGATGTAACCTAAAATTTTAAAGCTATAAACAAAGTGGACATTGTAATTAAAACTTCCATAAATAATCATTCTTCTTCCAGGATTTTTACTTTTGTTTATATATTAAGAAAGTAAACAATAATTTATTCATTAATTAAAGGAAGTGTCTATTTACCACTCTCAAATTGCCGTGTTATTTCCGTATAGACGGAAATACACAGAACTACACGTTAGTACACGATAAGTGCAAATAGTCACTTCCATAGTAATAGTTTATCAGTTTACCTGTTCTAGATACAAATACACCTCTTCCTCCCAGAAAGTCTAATAAAAATTTGACGTACTTTCCGTGTATTTCCGTGTACACGGAAAGTACACGGCAATTTGAGGATAGATAGACATTGCCTTAATTAAAACTTTGCTAATGGCATGATCGCTCGTGATCAAAAAATCCACCGTTAAGGGGGTCGGTTGAATTGCCTAGGGGACAACCCTTTGATCCGTTAGCATGGCTTTGCTGAAAGGGAATTAGGGTAAGGGAAGTGAGGTAACTTGAATGCCTTGTTTTCTGAATTGCTGCAAGATAGAAAGCAGCCCAGAAACAGTGGATTTTTTAATTCTATTTTTGAAATCCCACGGGGAGCCGGAGTCTCGCACCTGGGAACACGCCAATTGATCCAACTCCGTCACAACAACAACAAATAATATCGACTGAACCACTTAAAATTCAAATTGCAGGATAATTCCTCTCAATAGAGAGAATCAGTGACACTGAGGATTCTAAGTTGGAAGATAAAGTGGGTGGACCTAATCATTTCTTTTCGTTTGCCAGATTACTACAGTGTAGAAATTATGGCTATAAAGGTAGCAAGAGATTTTCAGAAGAACAGAACAAATGAGATCTCCATCTTCACAGAGAGTCAGGCTGCTATTAAATCTTTCATGGTAGTGTACACAATATATTATACTGCCAGAAGATGTTGCTCAACTCTAAATGACATGACTGAGTGCCTTATACCGGATTTAAACGAGTGACACATTCGTCATAAATTATCTTTACAGTTCTTTTTCCTCAATATGTCGGTCATAAAAAACGACGAAGAACTGTTGTGACTAAATATTATTATCATATTGACATCGTGTAATTGCCGTGTAAACGCGTGTTGTACGTTATAACATTATACAGTTACAAGCCGTGAAATATAAATGAATTTGATCATTCTTTTATGACAAATTGTCATTGATACAAATGCGGTTGTGGTTTATTTTAAAGAAAAGAAATTTAAAATTATTCACGGTACATCAGAATGGTAGCCAGGATGCTAAGGATGAATTGTTCTGTGGCTAGCTTAACTAGTGAATACGTGAGATGGGTTGTGCAAAAGGGGTGGTAATGAAATTTTTTTTTTTTTTTCAGAATTGTTGAGTTAAGTAAAGTGATGGTGGGGACTAATTTGAAGAATGTTGGTAAGTGAGTGGTGGGCGGAGGCGAGGTGGTAGGCAAAACTTAATTGTTTTGTATCGAAATGACAAGAGTGACGTTGAACTTGAGTGGTTGGATAAGTCTGGGTGAATGGTGGGCAGTGGAGGGGTGGTAATGAAAAAATGAATTGTTTCATTTCATTCAACCCCACCAATCCAAACCTTTCAAAGTCAACATTTCTCTTGTAATTTCGATACAGAAAAATTAATTTTTTACTACCGCTTCTCTCCACCCACTTAGCATCCACCATTTCTCCACTCAGCCCCCCAACGTCACTTAGCGACTCCACCTTTGCCTTACACCAGCCATTCTGCTAGAAGACCAATGCTACATTACCCACCTTTGTCTTACCTCAGCCATTCTGAAACAAAACCAAACATTTTGCCTATGCTACAACTTACCTCGCATTACCGATATATTCATTTTATCAAAAAAGTTTGACTCGTCAGTATCTCTCATACGTATAAATACTCCGATGGCTACGCTTGTCATTCGAAAATTAAAATTCTTCAGAAAATTATAAAACGTAGTGATAAAGTTCTCAATATGTAATTATTTGTACTTTGCGTCGTGAAAATGGTAAGTCATTATCAAATGACATGATGTCATAATTTTTCACACTTTGTGTAATTCGGGTAAATCTGGCATTAACGTACGCCTCTTATGGATACTTGGGCATAGTGACATTCCGTGCTGATGAGCTAGCGAGACGGTACAGCACTGCTAGACTCGAACATAACTTTCTAGCTTGGTCGCTTACGATAAATGTAAAAGTGAACACACCTGCCGAATCACCTGACAGATCTGTCCGACACTCGATTTTAAGATTAAGAGAGCTTATGTTGTTTAATCGAACTATCATACGCATTGTTGTGGCTATTATTGCGGGCTATTCTCTTGTAGGCAAACCCGCTTGACTTTTGTGTGAGCTTCCAAGATGAGGGAGAAAAAGAAACCATCACTTATTTAAACTATAACTTCCCGGCTCTGGTCAACCATAGAAGCTAGTATTTAGACTCTGCCTTTCCAAGGAGTTAGTCGAACTAGTATCTGCTGATAGCAGGGATCTAGTTTGGATCATTAGGAGTTCCAAATTATTTTAGGTATGCTTGATAGGGATGGTAATCTTAGGCCATTATATGATCTTAGTGTCCCTTCCCCCTGGTTTATGCTGCCACTCTAACCTTACATTGACTAACGTGTTTCATATTTTCACATACCAATTCGTGGTCCGATTTCGATGGTTCTTTTTCTGTTGTATAGAGTGTGATGCCCCAGTGCTAATAGGAGAATAATTTGGTTCTATGGTGAGGGGTGGGGTGAGGGGGTGGAGTAGACTAACTTCGTAACGCGTGGACCGATTTGGATTATTCTTTTTCTGTTGGGTAGAGTATGCCCCTGGTTGATACCACGAGAAAAAAATTTTTGGGTAGGGGTACTAACTTCGTAACGCGTGGACCGATTTCGATGATTTCTTTTCTGTTCGGTAGAGTATGTTTCTTGATTTATACCATGAGAAAAAAATGTTTGTGGAATGAAGGTGGGGTAGGGCGTTAAACCTAACATTTTAACGTGTGGACCGATTTGGATGGTTCTTTCTTCGTTGTATAGAGTAGAAGACACTAAAAAGTGAAAAATAAAATAGTTTTTAAAAAAATAGAACCGACTTCACAAAAAGCGCTAAAAAGCATACAATTATTTTTAATTTTATATCTATTACGACATTTTGAAGTCGGTGCAAATTAAACAAATAAAACAACTACAGTACCACAATTGAAGATAATACATAATACCACCTGAACGTTTCAGCTCACGGGATCATAAGAAATGATGATTAAATATTTTTGTTGTAGTTGTTTGGTTTGTTTGATTTACACCGACTTCAAGATGTCATAATAGATATGAAATTAAAAATTATGTTATGCATTTTAGCGCTTTTTGTGAAATCGGTTCAACTTTTTTTTTAAAAACTATTTTATTAACGTTTAAACGTAAGCATTTCTCATTGTTTTTCACAATTTTTGTACACATTTACTGGGCTACAACTTTATTCAGTTACTACATGTATTGTACTACTACTTCAAGATGGAACATTTTGTGCTTTTGTTGCTAAGCTAAACGCATGTGTAACACAATTCGAACAATATCCTGTGATTCATTCATGATTTCCAGCGGGACCCTGAAACTTTTAACTATACTTAATTTCTGTTGCTTACAATAAGAGGATCGCCCACAAAATTAAAACTTTATCAAATTATAATTGTTCTCTGTTTCTGCTTCCTTTTCTTTTACAAATTGAAATGAAGAAATTACACAACGCTTAAGTACATGAGATCAGCTGTGGATCACACACCCATGTTATTCAGGTAAATACAGTTTTTTATTGAAAAGTAGTATTTAAATTTTTGTTATTTAGAAATTTATTACATTATATTAGAAGTGATCTTGAATAGAAATGTATGTCCTTGCACCATCTGCTAACTTTGATCAGCGCATTTTCCACAATATCGTTTATTACGGGAAGGAATTTCCACGATACCTATATCTCCTAGGTCTTGAAACGAAAGATTAAAATATTTTAATTTTATTTTTATTGTTCCCTTAATGACAAGTGATGTTATGAGAGTGGTGAATATGTCTTAAATTATTTCGTACAAATATGTGTACACGAATTTGGTATGACGCACTGTCCTCTGTCTAGGCAAGAACAATTTATTTCCGATAAAATTTACAATAATTAATATGTTTGAATGTTAATAAACTTTGCAATTAGTTCTGTGGACATTTATATTTTCACAGCAGTTGTACTTTTATCTGGAATGAAATTATATGATAATCTTTATGAACATTGCTAGTACTAATCTTAATTTAATTTTATTATAATCAAAAAATGATAAAGATAACCTCCTCACTTCATAATCAATTAAATATAAATAAATGTAGCAGCCGATTTTTCTGTAGGAAACAAAATTAACACTTGTCTTTGATAAAAGTTAATAAAACTTGGGTTTAAGTAAATGTTAACGTATTCGGATGCGTTTTGCCGATTTAGCATTCCTTGAAAAATCTTTGAAAACACGAAATTTCGTTAAAATTTTTATTAAATTTACTGTGGAACCGAACAGGTGTTTTTAATTAATCAAAACTAAGTCCAATATACCTCAACGGACAGAGACAACTAAATTAGCTTAATGTTTTATTCCTTTAATTGGACAACTGAGAGCTGTTCTGGACGAAATCTTTGCTCTTTCTTGCCGATAGATCGGCATCGCGGTAATTACCTTATCATTAGCTCAACGTTAAAATTTGCTACTTTATCAGGTCATTGCCGGCTCTATAATTGGGAGTGACTGGATTATTTTAGTTGGTATCACAGTTGCAATTTATAATCAGTTCACGAAAGCCTGAAGAAAAATTAAGTCCTGAAGAAATTATTTGCTTAACGCCAGAAAGATAGAAATCGGTAATTGAAAAGGTAATTCAAAATTAAATAAACGATTTTGACTTAATTCATGTAACAAATATTCAATTCCACTAGTGGCTTCGATGTTGTTGTTAACATTTTTAGCGTTTTAATCTCTGCAAAGTTTAAGAGTTCATACGAAAAAAAATTCTATTCTTGGTGATTGCATTTGAAACTGGAGTGTTGAAATTTAAAGCTTATAAAGTTCAAATGAAGTGAACTTTTACCAAAAAGTTATAAGATATAGAACTTCAATATGATTAATGTTTTGGACATTCCTTGATAGTAAAAGTAAATTCAAAGGGACTCCAGCTTATGTATCCTTAACTAACATGGTCTCATTAAAGATAATGCATTCGTGTGACTTTTTTGCTGAGTATTTTGAATGTCAATAACACGAATAGTGTGTTATATTCATTATTTTACTTGGGTTCGCTTCACGTGTCTAAAAAGGATGTAGTAAATTCCAAGCAGACTTTGTCCGGAAAAAACAAAGTATTATTTCTTGATAAATGTCGAAAAAGTCTCTCAGGCCCTGCAGCCTTTATTTTTCGTTTATCTTTATCAGCTGCATTTTTTCTATTTAAAATTTTGCACTTATATACACTAATCAAAACAATTAAGGGAACAAAAAAAATATCTAAATGTTTTAGTGATTTTTGACGGGCTGTATCTAAGCGAGAAATAATCGTATCGAGGATCTGAAAAAAACATCTTAAAGCTCCAGAACTCTAGTTTTTGAAACTTTCAGCCAAAGGCTGAAGGCCACGGTGCTCACGCAATCCAAAGGAATAGCGGAAGAAAAAAATTTCAAAATTTTCAGTAATTTTTTTTTTTGGTGCACGGACTCGGAATTTTTTTTTTTATTTGACCACGCTATAAACCAGATAGCCTGTTAATTCAGCTTTAATTATCGTTTTTGAAATCCTTGATACGTCGATTTGTCGCGGAGATATCCGATATTAAACGAAAAAGGACACTTTTGTATTCAACCATGGATATCTATGCAACCAATGATCGTACAGAAAATCTAAGTGCAGTTTCCGAAACTGAAATAAATTTCCTAAAAGAATCCGTCAAGACATAAAAAATAATAATTTTTTTTATCCGTAATTTCAATTTGGAAAAAGTCAAAAAAAGTGAATTTTTTCCTTGTTTTGGTAAATTGACCGCATCTTTGCAAATACTGATGGAAAGGCTAAGGTTTGTAGGTATTTTAACACCTCAATGTACGCCCAATAGCCCTGTAAATCCGCAGATCGATCTATTGAACGGTTCCTTCGGCCCGATCGGTCAAAGTTTTGGAAAAAATTAAAGGAACAAGAATTGTGATCTCAAACATCGTGTAATCTTCATAAAAATGGAAAAATCTTTTTTTCAACTTTTTATTTTTTATCACTTTTATGCATCACTCACTTGGTAAATTAAAAAAAAATTAAAAATCGAAAATTAAAAAAAAAACATTTGAAATTTTTTAGAAAATGTGAGATGTTGCTGCTTCGGCTTTAAATCACTGCCTCAACCTGTCACGCATATTCGAAATGCAGTTTCGAATCATCGACTGCGGAAACCTCCAACAACTGTTTTGTAAGAACATCTCAGTATTTAATTTTCTAAAAAATTTCAAAATTTTTTTTTTTAAATTTTCGATTTCTCAAAAAAAATTTTTTTTTATATTTACGATTTTTTTCAATTTGCTTTTTTTTTAAATTTACCAAGTAGCTGCTGCATATTTGTGAGAAAAGTCGAAAAAAATGATTTTTCCATTTTTATGAAGATTACACGATGTTTGAGATCACAATTCTTGTTCCTTTAATTTTTTCCAAAACTTTGACCGATCGGGCCGAAGTAACCGTTCAATAGATCGATCTGCGGATTTACAGGGCTATTGGGCGTACATTGAGGTGTAAAAATTCCTACAAACCTTAGCCTTTCCATCAGTATTTGCAAAGATGCGGTCAATTTACCAAAACAAGGAAAAAAGTCACTTTTTTTGACTTTTTCATAATTGAAATTACGGATAAAAAAAAATTATTATTTTTTATGTCTTGACGGATTCTTTTAGGAAATTTATTTCAGTTTCCGAAACTGCCCTTAGATTTTCTGTACGATCATTGGTTGCTGAGATATCCATGGTTGAATACAAAGGTGTCCTTTTTCGTTTAATATCGGATATCTCCGCGACAAATCGACGTATCAAGGATTTCAAAAAAGATAATTAAAGCTGAATTAACAGGCTATCTGGTCCATAGGGTGGTCAAATAAAAAAAAAATTTCCGAGTCCGTGCACCAAAAAAAAAGACTAAAAATTTTGAAATTTTTTTCTTCCGCTATTCCTTTGGATTGCGTGAGCACCGTGGCCTTTAAAAGTGGCTGAAAGTTTCAAAAACTAGAGTTCTGGATCTTTAAGATGTTTTTTTCAGATCCTCGATACGATTATTTCTCGTTTAAATACAGCCCGTCAAAAATCACTAAAAAATTTAGATATTTGTTTTGTTCCCCTTATTGTTTTGATTAGAGTACTTGAATATGGTAGAGCGGCAGCGTCTAATTAACCCTCAAATTGCCGTGTAATTTCCATGTACACGGAAGTACACGGAAAGTACGTCAAATTTTTATTAGACTTTCTGGAAGGAAGAGGCGTATTAATCAGGTTTTTAGTTCCATGATTAACTGGGAGGACTACCGCCCTCCATTCCCCCCGCCAGGGTTGTATCTAGAACAGTCTGTGATAAACTATTACAAAGGTCTACAAAAAATAGGGTCATGATTATTGCTGGGCAGCGGGGGGTCATTTCCGAAGTAATTTGCTGCGAAAAATCCGAATCCGAGGTCAGAATTGGGGCATCAGATCACGATTTTTAGATATTTGAGGTTATGTACTCGAAAAATGGTTTTTTTTGAGATTATGTACAGGATACACACAATTTTGTTGGTCTTTTTTTCGAGTTTCATAATAATTAATTAATTCTATTCTTACCCTTTAAAATAAGCTATGAAACGGTCACCTACGATTTTTTCTTGCAAAGTTACGACTATTTTAAGTTATGAAGTTTATATTTCATATTACCATAATATATCTATTTATATTAAATAAGAGCTACATAAATTAAAATGGTCATAACTTTGCAAGAAAAAATCGTAAATGACTGCTCCATAGCTTATTTTAAAGCGTAAGAGTAGTATTAAATGATGCAACTAGAAAAAAAGGCAAAACAATTTTTGCATCTTGTACGCAACCTCAAAAGTAGCAAAAAAAACCATTCTTCGAGTACATAACCTCAAATATCTAAAAATCGTGATCTGATGCCACAATTCTGAGCACGGCTTCGGATTTTTCGCTGCAAATTACTTCAGAAATGACCTCCCGCTGCCCAGCAACAGAATCTTGTAGACCTGTGTTACCAGTTATGAATATGGAAGTGACTATTTGCGCTTACGTGTACTTACGTGTAGTTCCGTGTATTTCCGTGTACACGGAAATTACGCGGCAATTTGAGAGTGGTAAAAATATACTTTCATAGTAAATACCGGCGTATGCCGGAAGCTTTTGATAAAGTTCAGTTCAGTTCAAATTTCCGTTATTCATGTTCACCAGGTTTGAGTCGGCCTTATCACCACAGGTTCGAGTCAGCCTTGACTTCATACGGCATTTGACGTTTTTCTGATTTACGAAATTCGGGACATGCGCATTGCACAATTTTATTTCGCCAGACTACAGTGCATGTTACACTGCCCGCTCTTAGAACAATTCGTCCCGAACAATTGTATCTCCTTGATATGGCTTTCAGTCAATTAGCACGACCTTCTTTTTGACTTTCGGTGCCCGCTGTATCCTGTAAATCACATCGTAAGGATTTTGTAGGGTCCTTCCCACTACTTTTGAAGCTTCGGCGATTTTCCTTTTCGTTGCCGTGGGTTAAATTGCCGAACGAGGTCTCCTTCCCTGCATCCGATAGAATTAGCTCTGATGTTGTATCGTGTTTTCATTCTATGTCTATCGCTGGATATCTTTCCAGATGATAGATTTTTACGAGACGAAGCATGGTTATGTACTCTTCAGACACTCAACGACTGGGACATTTGCTATTTTCTTAATAAGTTCGAAGGAATTCTTAACTGCTGGCTGATATTTTTATGAATATAATAGAGAGCATAATTTTCGCTGATAAGGAAAAAACTAAAAATGTAAGATACTCCGTTACATTAACTCCATCAATAAATCCATACAGTTTACAATGGAAATTGGACATAAAGGTAACCTAAACTTCTTAGATTTAAGCATGGACACAGGTTCTGGCCGGCATAAATTTACCATCTATAGAAAACCTACATTTATTGACAACGTTATCCCCTTTAACTCGAAACACCATATTTCACATAAGATGGCAGCATTTATTCTATGACTCGTAGGCTAGTTAACATCCCGATAGATAAAGAAAACTTTGGGAAGGAGCTCACTACCATAAAATAAATTACGCCTATTAACGGTTACACTGATACCATGGTCCAGTCTTTGCTACATAAAAAACAGTATAAAGAAACACTAAAACTCTTAAGTGGAGACGAATACCATACTAAAAATATTAAATGCGTAAATGATGCAACTAGGAAAAAAGACCAAACAAATTTTGTGTATCCTGTACTTCTCAAAAGTAGCCGAAAATAAAGCATTTTTCGAGTACATAACCTCAAATATCTCAAAATCTTGACCTGATGGCTGAAATTTGACCTCCGATTCGGAATCTACGCAGCAAATTACTACGGAAATGACCCCCAGCAGGTGAAGCATCTTGTGATTCTAATAATAACTCACAATTTGTAAATTTGTTCATGTTTGTTTACATTCAAATTTTATAGTTATTACGTACTGTCATATATTTGGGTCAATATTTGATAATCGGCCAAAATAGATCCCCAGGGCTTCTCTAAAATTTAAATAATATTTATGTTAAAGGTATTATTGTTTGTTCTCTCGGTGTTCATAACATTTGGTGAATGAGATGATTTTTTCAGTTTTCAGTAATATTTTACTTATTTACAGATAATTATCATTAAAATGAATTAAAGATATTTCGGGTTTATTTTCCAGGCTAAAATGTCAGAAGTCAATGTTCGGGTTCTTCCAGAGGTATTGGTAAAACTGGCGGAGGCTGAATTAAATGAAATCCCAGAAGGGATACCTGAAGACTTACAGGCAATAAAACAATGGCTTGGTAAACAACCTCATATTATATCACGAACAGGTAAATAATTAAAATATATTAACAATTTTGATTTCGAGTGAATTCCTTGACAAAACAATAAATTATATAAATATTGAGCTGAGTCATTTATTTGTCGGAGTGGACCAAGTTCCGAATTCCATATATTAGCAGATGTTAGCAATCAGGAACTTTCCTTCCGAAGGAAAATTGTTTTATTGTGTAAGTATAATACCGACATTGTCTCTGTCCACTTTATTTTCAACTTTAACTTGCTATTTCTACACTTGTCTACGTTTTCATCAAATTGCAATACCAACGTAGGTATCTAAAACCAAAAGGGTATACCCAAGGTCGTAGACAGGATAATCTTTACAAAAATATTTTAATGTGTTTATGTTTTTAATTTTTTATATTCTATAAAAATAAAAAGTTAATAAAAAATATAAAATAATAAAATAACAAAAGTTCGATTTAAAACCAAGCGTCTTGGCCGCGAATTTTCACAAAAAAAAAATCATTCTTAAGTTTGTGTTTGTGTTATGCTGTAGTCAGGACCTATCCTCTGCTATGGATCATTGATCTGGTAGAGAGCATCGGAGAAGAAATTCATAACGTATAACGAGATATCTATCTACGACGCTAATGGTGGCACTGGAGGTTATGCTTGATATGCTGCCCCTGGATATACACTGAAAAATCATAGCAGCGACCAGCGCACTCAGGCTGAAGGCTTTGGAGTGATAGAAGGAGCATATTCAGGAAAGCCGGATGTGTTTACTACAAGGAAGATACAGATTATCAGGTCTCGGTTCTAAACTTTAGGAAAGGCTTTAATATATAGTTTCCTGCAAGACTTGAATGTGACGATAATGAAGTGCTAAAAATAACAGGACATCCATATACATATATGGATGAATCAAAAATAACTTCAATCACAGGAGCAGGAGTATACTCTAGGGAATGGTATGGCATGGATCATACAAACTGCAGGGCAAATGTAGAGCTTTTCATGCAGAAATAGTTACGATTTACTCGGTAGCACTGCTTGTGTGGAAAACAGGAGAGTCCGGTAGGTACATCCGCATATATACTGACAGCCAGGCTGCCATTAAGGCGCTGGAAGTTGCCGTGGTGCAATCAAAGGTCGCACGATTATGTAAGAGTAGTCTAGAGGTAATATCTAACTGTAACGAGGTGACTCTATAATGGATACTAGACACAGTAATATTTCGGAACTGAAAAAACGGATGAATTAGTTAGAAGGAATTCTGAAATGGATATTTCCGTAGCAGAGGCCTATGTGAGGACTCCGATCGGTGCCCTAAAGAAGGACGTTTGAAAAAATGCGTTCAGGAAAGCTGCTGTCCGGTGGAAAAACAGGGACACATGCTGTATTGCCAGACAAATGTGGCCTGTATATGTATAGTAACAAGAAAAAGAGGACACTCCTCAACGGAAACAGGGCATTAACAGGCCACTCGACCATAGGTAATAACGAAAGTAGACTGGAACTTCTTGCTACTGGCTTTTGTCGTAGCTGCAAGGATCCGGAAGAGATCGAGTTAGTTCGCCATGAGCTTTCTGAATGACCGAGTAAAAATAAAACTTGCCCATTGCTAAATTGAGACTAACAGGCATAGCGTCAAAGCGCCTGAATGGTACTTAAATGAGGCACGGTTCGCCTGAGTAAAAATTATACTTTTCCAAATACCAACCCGCTGCAGGAACCTATCAATAAAAGATGCACAAAATAATCCAAAGCAAGCACATTACGATCACATTTTTTGTAGACTAAAATTTAAGATTATAAATATTATTTTCGTAGATTAACTCATTCGGGACCGAAATTTGAAATAATAAAAATACCTCCGCAGTAGTTGGCAACGTTTGTGCAGTTGAGTGTTATTTTTACTTGGGTTAATAAAGTTTATAACTGAATCTGAAGAATAAAAATAACAAATTTCAGGTAATTGTTATCATTACTATTGCCATGACTCTCCTTGTGAATAATCGGCTATTGTGAACAACTTTAATATTAGGTGGCCACATGTGTACACACGTCCAGACGGGAGAGATTTTAGTAAATCCACGTGATCAGTCACCAATCTCGAATTTGTTAAAGCCGACCAGTAAGAGAAGAGTACATTTACGGCGGGCTTATTTTTAGATTTTTGTACCCGTAGCGGGAGCGGGCATACTCGTTAGGCGGGCGTATTTTTCAAGTTTTGGGCCTGCAGTGGGAGCGTGCATAATCTTACCTGGCACATTTATTCGCTATGCATGCTCGCAACGGGCGCGTATAAACTTTTAAAAATATTAACTTTAATGCCTGCGTTGGGCGTGAATATATCACCTCAATTATTTCTACTCGGGTGCCTTGCACTTTCAATGAAAAGAAAAAGGCTACTTGGTAATTACTTTTTTTTTAGCTCGGCGAACTGAGATAATGCAGAGCTCAGAGATATCCTGAGATTCCTTAAAGAATCCCGATAGATTTAAAGAGCCTCCGTGAATTGAAAGATGGTCTCGCAGATAAAACGGGGGACACAAAGGACAAAGGCTGCGAACTAAATGGCGCTACTTCGCAGCTCCCCTATAACCTAACCTATCCTTGTGTTTGTTTTCAAGGACCCATTTTTTATGTACCTACGCTGAGCACTCTGGGACCAAACAGTATGTTTTCAGTCATTGAAAGTCTCAGCCAGTCTGGAGATATAAAACTAGCTTTTATTGTAACCGGATAGAAAATCCCAGCCATCTTAAGTGCTTCTAAAAAATTCATATTCAGGTTGAAGCATTCAAAATTTTTTCACCAAAATTGTATTTGTAACTCCGCTCATAATTCACCTATATATAAATATATTGACGCAATTAAACGAATCGAGATGCAATCAAGGGATCAAAAAGTTTGAAGTCATCAAAACTTAAATTTGTTATTCTTGTTTTTTAGATGATCAATTTTTAATCGCATTTTTAAGAGGATGTAAGCATAGCTTGGAAGGAACAAAAGAAAAGCTAGACACGTTCCACAAAGCTAGAAATGCATGTCCTGAAATATTTGATCATGGAGATCCCATCGATTCAAATTTAAAGAGTATTTTAGAATTCGGGTAAGTCGAATGTATTATCACCGTAATATCAATAATAGTCTTTGCTTTTACAGATTAGGAGTCCCACTTCCAAAGCCAATGGAAAACAATTCACGAATTGTCCTATATAGACCTTTTTTGCTTGATCCTAATAAATACAAAATGGTTGAAGTTCTTAAAAGTAATTTCATGGTTGCCGATTTTTATCTATTAGAAGATGATTACATCGTAATGGCGGGGCAAACTACCATAATTGATGTTAAGGGCATGACAATAGCTCATAGTTTTCAAATGACAGTAACATTACTTAAGTAAATTTTTATTAGACATAAAACATTTTTAAAACCTAATGAAATGTTACTTTTAAATAGAAAAGTTTTGACTGTCATTCAAAAAGGATATCCAATTAGATTGAAAGCTTTTCATTTTATCAATGCATCAAGAGTTTTCCAGATAATTTTTAAAATATTTTGTCAATTTTTGAGTGAAAAGTTAAGAAAAAGAGTATATTTTACACACTATTTCTCATAATTTAAAAAATACTAAGAACTACGTTATAGGTTTACGTGCACCGCAGTTTAGATGATTTGTATGCACATGTGCCGAAAAGTTTGCTTCCGGAAGAGTACGGAGGAGAATTGGAATCTATTAAAAAAATAAATGGTACAAACTAGAAATTAATAGCACAACAAATTAACTAAATTAATTACTTACCTTTCAGATAATTTAGTGGCGCTTATTATTTCAAAGCGAAATTGGTACTTAGATGATGTTGATTACGAAACAAATGAGTCAATATGTGAGGGAGTATCAACAAACCCGGATGTTTTGCTCGGAGTTGAGGCATCATTCCAGAAGATAGAATTTAATTGATCTTGTTTTGCAATTACCTATAAATTCTTAAGCCCATGATATGATTGGATAATATTATTATTTTATCGTTTGATTGAGTTTCCGGCGTTATACTCGTACATAGATTAACCGGCAAGTGTGCATAATTCTTTCCGTCCAGAATGGTCAATTCCATTTAGGATGGTTTCGTATCTGAAGCTAGGTAATACTTTCTAATTACTAATTTCAATCATATCTAAGAATATATAACAATATGAAAAAGTGTCATAAAAAGTAAGAAGTAATAAAACGTTGGAAGTTCTCTGAAAGATCGAACAACAGAAATAATAATTAGAGTAATAATAATAAAGTAATGAATATTACATCCAATGACTTCCATGCATCCACACTGATTTTTATCTTTTGGGAATCGGTAATTATAATAAATAATATAAGTAATAACATGCTCTTCTTAAAATCTTAGCCTACGACCGTCTGCCTCAGATCGATGTAATTGAATATTTTGAAGCTATAAACAAAGTGGAAATTGTAATAAAAACTTCGATAAATAATCATTCTTTTTCCAGAATTTTCACTTTCAATTTAAGGAAGTGTTTAAGTGTTTTCATTAATTTAAGGAAGTGTCTATTTACCACTCTCAAATTGCCGTGTAATTTCCGTATAGACGGAAATACACAGAACTACACGTAAGTACACGATAAGTGCAAATAGTCACTTCCATAGTAATAGTTTATCACAACCTGTTCTAGATACAGACTTGGCGGGGGTGAGGGGTGGCAGCCCCGATGTTAATAAAGCAACTAAAAGCCTGATTAATACACCTCTTCCTCCCAGAAAGTCTAATAAAAATTTGAGGTACTTTCCGTGTATTTCCGTGTACACGGAAAGTACACGGCAATTTGAGTGTGGTAAATAGACACTGCCTTAATTAAAACTTTACTAATAGCACGAGCGCTTGTGACCAAAAAATCCACCGTTAAGCGGGTCGGTTGAATTGCCTAGGGGACAGCCCTTTGATCTGTTAGCATGGCTTTGCTGAAAGGGAATTAAAGTAAGGGAAGTGAGGTAACTTGAATGCCTTGTTTTTTGCATTGCTGCAAGGTAGAAACCAGCGCAGAAACAGTGTATTTTTTAATTCTATTTTTAAAATCCTACGGGGAGCCCGAGTCTCGAACCGGGGAACACGCCATGGTGGTCGTGCCGCTCAACCAATTGATCCAACTCCGTCACAACAACAACAAATAATATCGACTGCACCACGTCAAATTCAAATTGCAGGATAATTCCTCTCAATAGAGAGAATCAGTGACACTGAGGATTCTAAGTTGGAAGATAAAGTGGGTGGACCTAATCATTTCTTTTCGTTTGCCAGATTACTACAGTGTAGAAATTATGGCTATAAAGGTAGCAAGAGATTTTCTGAAGAACAGAACAAATGAGATCTCCATCTTCACAGAGAGTCAGGCTGCTATTAAATCTTTCATGATAGTGTACACAATATATTATACTGCCAGAAGATGTTGCTCAACTCTGAATGACCTGACTGAGTGCCTTATACCGGATTTAAACGAGTGACACATTCGTCATAAATTATCTTTTCAGTGTAAATGGCGAAGGTGGGCGGTAATGAAGAAAGGAATTGTTTCGTATCATTCACTCCACCTATCCAAACAATTAATTTTATATTGCCACTTCTCCTACACTCACCTCCCACCCACTTAACCTCCACCATTTCTCCACGTCACTTAGCGACTCAACCTTTGCCTTACCTCAGCCATTCTGCAAGAAAACCAATCACTTTGGCTTCACACATTACCCACCCCTACTTATATGAATACTCGAAGTTAACGTTGCCACCACTCCCGCACTCATCCCCAACCGTCACTTAACGACTGATCCTTTGTCTTACCTCAGCCATTCTGAAACAAAAGCAATCATTTTGCCTTTGCTACAACTCACCTCAGATTACCGAAATATTCATTTTGCCAAAAGAGTCCGACTCGTCGCTATCTGTCCGATTGCCACGCTTGTCATTGTCACATTAAAATTTATTCGAAAATTATGAAAGCTCTCAATATGTAATTATTTGTCATTACTTTACGTCGTGAAAATGGTAAGTCATTATCAAATTACATGAAGTCATAATTATTGACACATTGTGTCATTCGTGTAAATCTGTCATTAACGTACGCCTCTAATGCATCCAGGGGTATATTGACATTCCGGGCAATTGTAAAGCCGACGAGTTAGCGAGAATCGGTACAGCAGTCGGTCGGTAGCCACATGCAAACTGGAAATTAAACAGGCATTCTTCAAATGTGCTTATGATTAATGCCAAAGTGAACACACCTGCTTAATCACCTGGCACATCTGTCCGACCCTCCATTTTAAGCGATTAAGAGAGCTTATCTCGTTTAAGCGAACTATCATACGTGTTGTCGTGGCTTTTATTGCGGGACAGACTCAGCGCTCCTTTTGTGCCAGTTGCCAATACCATCACTTATTTCAACTATAACTGTCCGGCTCTAGTCAACCGTAGAAGGTGGTATTTAGGCTCTCCCTTTCGAGGGAGTTAGACGAACTAGTATCATAGACGGCATTGACAACAGGCCCTCTCTGAACCGAATTCTTTGGACGGATGAATCTCAATTCACCAGGGATGGTATTACGAACTTCCATAACCTGCATACCTGGTCGGGAGCTAACCCACACAGGACAAAGTTGACCTTATTCCAGATTCAGTGTCAATGTTTGGGCTGGTATCATCGGCAACTATTTGTTAGGACCATTAATTTTAATGCACGTGCTTAATTGCTACTAACATTTTGAAGGCAATACTAAGTGAAAAAAATGCCTAACCGCTGGATTGGACGAGGGGCACCGATTCCTTGGCCTGCTAGATCTCCAGACCTTACCCCATTGGACTTTTTCTAATGGGGAACAATGAAGGATGAAGTTTATTCAAGCCCAGTTAACAAAAGGGAGGAAATAGTTAGCCGAATTGGCAATGCAGCGACGAAAATACGGAAGAAGCTGGCTGCAATACGCCTTAAACAGGGACTAAGAAGGAGATTGTTGGCATGCATTCAAAGTGGCAGGCAAATTTTTTTTATGCAATACAAGTCAAAATTAAATAGATTACTTCGTAAGAAAATTAAATTCTAATTCAAAAATGAAAAACAAAGTTTATGATAACGAATTTTAAGGAAACGAAATTCAAATTAAGGTACTATTAGCGAGTTAAAAAAAAATTCGTTTTTTTTCATAAAAGGGTCTATAAATGTGTCAAGAATATGTATGTATGTTTTTCTCGAAATGACATTTTTCAATTTCTAGCTGAAACACTTTTTGTCCGCTTTTAATAAAACTTGGCTCATTTTGTTTATTATTATGCCTATTGTGCATCCCCCCACAGACCCTGGTGACGTTTTTCTTTTTTCCCCGGATGCACAACTAAATATGTCTATATAGACTCATACATATTAAAATGCCATTTGATTTTCTTTCTTCAGATCTACTTTCCTACATTTCCGCAGATTTGGGCTATTTTTTTTACTTCAACTTCAACGCCCTCTATACTAGAGGAAAAAAATTATAATTAAACAAAATTTTTTTATAAAATATAGTTCCTAAGTTATCATATGTAAAATAAAATTCCTCTAAAAATAAATTTTTCACCTAAAGAAAAAAGAAATAAAATAACTTATCGTCGAGTTCCTTGAACTTCATCCGAAGCCACGGATTTATACATATTACCTACACCACGGATGATACCTATTGGAAAATGGCTTCCATTTTCCCTTGGTTTTTCCAAGGGAACTTCATCAATATGGGAAATAATATAAATAATAAATAATAATATAAATAATAAATGTTATTTTTAATTAAATTCAATTTTTCATTGTCAAAACCTTATTTGGCATCAACGATTCATTTTGTGTATTCCACAAGAATTCTTAGTCCCTTTTATTTTGAACTAATTCCAAATAAAGTATCCTTTGACGTGCTGCTAAGTTCTTTTTTTGGGGGTTCCTCAAGTTCAATTTCGCTTAAATCTCTCGGCCTTCGGTTGCGATTGGTCTCTTTTATTCATCCATTTCTTGAGGAACATAAAGTCCGAGGTGAAAATCAGGACGTTTCAGGACATAGGTTAGGTGTGCTTCTATTGCGAATTCCGGAACATTTTCAGCTCCGGGAAAGCTCTGGTTTATGTTATGACTTTTGTGATATTTATACTGATTTTTGACAATTTAAAAGATAAGTGCTTAAAATTCTTAAATTAAAATAATTGAAAGTCATTCGTGAGTGCAACTTTTCCGTTTGACATAAATCGTAACGTATTCAGATATATTTGTTTATATATTTTTTTAAAGCTAAATAATTGTGATGTGAGTATAAAATTAAAGCGTACTGAATGAGTGTCTTGTCTAAAAAACTAGAGGAACGTCTGTGGACAAAGTGGATGACGCAAGTTTGTGTGACGTTAGTTCGCCTTATATCTGATCCATAATCTAACGTATATTATTAGAAAAATATTAATAACATAATAACAATAATAATACGTTATTAAAAAAACACATTTGAGCTATAAAGCTCTTTTACATGCGCAAACTCTAAAGAAAATTCTACTGGAAACTATTGAAAACAAACAAAAGTAACAAAACAAACTAAGCATTAATGAAAGCTGATGAAAGTAAGATTTAAACATAATAAAGAAAAAGAGAATCATAGTATAGAAAGTGACTATAAGTTAAGAACGTGAACAGGAAAGAAAATTATGAAAAGTATAAGGAAAAAAAGAAAAAGGGAAAAGCAGATCTTGCATGTATATAAGATAAGGAGACTATCTAAGTGAAGAGCCGAAATATAATTAAATCTTTAACATGAAACTTCCGGGGCTCCGAAGGGTGCGGACACCCAGAAGAAGAGAATTCCAAATTCTGACACCATGAATAAAGAGAGTGCGTGAACCGAGTAATGTGCGAAAACTTGTTACCAAAAGATACCGTGTACGACGTGAGGACAGAGACATAGTACTGTCCTTCAGAAGGACAGGAATCAGATCATTTATAATTTTAAACATCATAGCCGATATCTGAGGTAACAATCGAATGAGCATCCAAAGATTTGCCTGGAAATTTCCGAAATATGATCATACCTACGCAAACCCAAGATGTTCCTAGAGCTAGAATTAAACGCCACGTTCAGCTTTCTGCGACTCTGGGAATCTATATTACAAAAAACAACATCTCCATAAGTGGATGGTATATCAGTTAAAGGAGAGGAGTGGAACAATTGCACGTCATCTGCATAGAGCAATACAGTACAATATTTGAGAATTCACACAAGATCATTAATATACATGATAAATAATATGGGACCAAGTGTTGATCCTTAAGGAATTTCTGAGTGTACTTCTAGGATCCTAGAACAGTTAGAGCCAGCGACCGTAACCTGACTTCGTTCAGTAAGGTATGAGTGCAAAACTGTAGCAGCAGAGCTGGAGAAGTTAAATTGCACTTCTAATTTTTTACGCAGAAAAGTGTGATCAACCGAGCCAAATGCTTTAAAAAAGTCCAGTAAACATAAGATAGTAGGTTGACCCAACTCAATGCTACACCTAATCCTCTCGATAAGATGTAGAAGAGTTGTGACAGTACTATGCTTCGACCTGAATCCATTCTGAAGTCTGGAAATCAAATCATAATGATCAAGATATGATTTAATTTGATCAAAGAGCAAACGTTCCGGTCAATTTGAGAGAACTGAGAAAATACTAAGGGGCCTAAAGTCTTGGGGTCCCCTAATTTTATCACTCCTCTTAATAGGATGAATCATAGCAATTTTCCAAATCGAAGGAAACGAAGAAGTAGAATTAAAGATATGTTGAATTGAAGTGCTCTTGGGGAATACGAAAAAGCTGAAGCTGAGGATTCGATAAATGGTGCCGGTAATATTTGCATTGATTTCCAATTACAACGTTTTCATTACAGTACTCATCAGTTCGACCACATTCAAGATTCAAGACGAAATCAAGTATAGCACCCACAGTCAGATTTAGAGTGGACAAGACAACAGGTACAATATTCGTTAAATTTAATCGATTGAAGTAGGTATATAATATTTTGTTTCATGGCTTTGATAGGTGAGTGAGTAACGCAACATGTGATTTTGTGGTCCTGTATCTTTTAGATGCCTTGAGGTAAAAGCTTGGTTAATGAAGCTAAAAATGACAGGCTCGTGTAAATACGCGCGAAATCTTGGGTTACATTAAATAGTATTAGTTGTAATCCTTGATAAAGACAGCTCTTTCACTTCATTAAAAATTTGATTACAAAATTTATATTAATTTATAAATAAATGTAGGAGCTAACTTTTCACTATTCGTCTTATTTAATAAAAACACTATTTCGGTTTAAGTAAATATAAACGAATTCAGATGGGTTTTGCCATTTCCTTGAAGAAGCTTGAAAAACGCGAAATGCTCGTTAAAATCTGAATAAAATTTATTGTAGAACCAAACAGATTTTTTTTAATAAAAATGCAAATTTCTCAAATATAAATCCGAACCTACACCACAACGGACAGAGACAACTAATTCAGCCTTACGATTTATACCATTAATTGGCCATCTGAGAGTTTATCTCGATGTCATGTTTGCTCTTGACGATGAATCTTTATTGTTCTTTTATATTCACCTGTGTAAGAAATGATTAGTTAGTTAGTCAGTAGATCGGCACCGCGGCCAAAAGGTGGTTATAAGCATAGCGTATTTTATCAGTTCTTTACCGGCTCTTAAATTGGGAGTGATAAGTTTTTCTGAAGAAATTATTTGCTTAACGACAGTAAGATAGTAAGCGGTTATTATTTTTGCAGGTTCGTCTAGGTAATTCAAAATTAAATAAACGATTTCGGCTTAAGTCTTGTAAAAAATATTCAATTTCAATTTCATCTTGTTTTGATCATTTTTAGAGTTTTCATCTCTGCTAAAGAGTTATCATTTGTGAGTTGGAAGTTGAAAGTACAGTGCTGAAGTTTGTGAAGTTTAAGTGAAATGAAACTTTTCCAAAAAGTTGGAAAATATTAAACTTAATTATGGTTATATGCAGGGCCGCCGAGAGGGGGGGGGGGCGAAAGGGTACCCCCGGCCGGGCTTTCAAAAGGGGCCCGTCATCGATTTTTGAATTAGGCCCATGCTTTTTTTTCAATTGAAAAACACGTTTTTCGAGGCTTTTTCAACCAGAGTTGTGCACGAATGTTCTCCGAATCTAGCGATCGGATCTCGCATACCGTTGCACGGGGAATTCCTTCCCATGTACTGTAGGATAGGTCCAATTTCAATCGCACTAATCTGTTTCGCGCAAAGTCGAAAATTGTCATTTCAGAAAGTCAGGGGAACGAGTTTAAATTCGGTCAGACGTGGGCTTTCCAAGCAGTACAATGCCTCAATTCAGAATGTGGTGGCTAAAGAGGACATGGGCGGTCAAGGAGTAGACGGCATGAACGGGACACAATTTAGATAAAAAAAGCAAAAGGGATTTACATTTTTTCAAAATTTTCTATTTAGTCCGCAAGCGCTGAATTATGAATGAAATAAAAGTTGTTACGACTTTTACTTCCTCTAAATAATCAAGTTTGATCAACTTTTGGTATTACGGATCACCAAGGCGTCACAGAGATCCCGTCCGGAGACCTCACTAAATAATTCAATCGGTAGTAGCGACGGGCGGTATGTACAAAGGGCAGGGACTTAGTCAATGAGAGTTAATGACTCGCACTTACTGGGAATTCCAAGTTCATGTGAACAGTTTCAGTTCACAATCTCAAGCATTAAGGAGCTATATACAAAGTTGAGGGTAAAAAGTGAGCTAAGTTGGTGATTTTTTTAAAGGGTTTTATGTAAATTTTATTAGAAAAAGCGAAAGATAATTTGTTGGTAGTACTATCGAAGAAAAAAAACAAGTTGAATTATAAAAAAATATTAAAAATTGTCGGAGTTATGGCCCCTCCCCCGAAGCGCGTTTTTTTTTGCAGAGGCTTGCGGTGAACACTCTCCAAGGCGAACCGCTTAACTGAAATCAAAATAGTAAAAAAATTACTTAAGAGAATTGTATTGTGGTGTACTTGAACGGTTCGGTTTCCGAAAAATTTTTTTTCCAATAAAAAAACCATGTTGACAAAAAAATCGATTTTTGAGGTGTTCAAAATTCTAAACAAAAATTTATTGCAAGCAATCGAAAAATTTTAGATGAAAAAGGAACCGTTCAAGTACACGAGATAATAAATATGAACAATTAAAAAAAAAATTATGAAAATCGGTTGAAAAGTTTTTGAGATATCACGTTCACCGCAACAGTATTTTTCAAAAAACTCTATTCCGAGATAATCGCGTTTAAAGTTTTTGGACGCCGCTCGCCAAGTGCTTATGGATGGAACTAGCGCGCTGCGAACGGCTGTCATTTGAAATCTAGTGCTCCGATCTGGATGAAATTTCACACAGATATTTTCGAAAGCATGTACTTTCAGAATATGGAATAAAAAAATTTTCGATTTTTTGAGCCCCAACTTTGTATATAACCAAAGTGATTCAGCGGTTTACCCGGACCTCTGTAGCGCACGTGCAGCCCAGGATATCTAAGCGCATCACAGACCTGTTATTGCTCAATCTCATTATTGCTAAACGCAATTTGCCCATTTAAGAAGCTAGTGTCCGTATTAATGGGACAAACAAACAGGTACGACTCCACCCAATATAAACAAAATCAGAACAGTCCTACATTTGCATGTAGGGGTGCTGTTAAGCCAGTTATATCAAGGTTTCAACATCATATTCCTGAATGCATCTATTTAACATATTTGAGTCTCGACCCCATGAAATTCTAACAAAAAAGTTAGAAGGGTACATTTTGCAGATATAACGGCGAGAATAACTAGGTAAACCTTTTAAAAAGAGGACTGCAGCAAAGGGGTGAAAAATTAAAACGGCTAAATAGAACTGAAAAAACCGTCATGAAGGGTACATGTTTTGTAATTCTGGCGCAATGCATGAAGTTTCAGTAGTTGGAAAGGATTCGGTAAGATCGTATTATACAGAAATTTTCGACTTTTATAACAAAACACTGCATATCTTAATAACTTTTTAAAGGAGTATCTCTATTATCATGTTATGCTAACAATAAATATCCTCAGAATAATACATAATTACACTTAAGAACCCAATCAACGATCTTCTTGAACATTTATCCCTCAGACCCCTAAGTAATACTAATCTGGCGCACTTTTGATTTTTTCAATTATAAGAAAAATAAACAAATTTAATAACAATGTCTTACCCCTTTTCTCTGATAACAAATTAAAAATATTTCCGATTTCTTCTACTCACTTTATTTTGCAGGTAAATATGTCAGACGTCAATGTACGGGGTCTTCCCCCAGAATTGGCCAAACTAGCTGCGACTGAATTAAATGAAAACCCAGAAAGGATACATGAAGACTTACAGGCAGTAAAAGAATGGCTCGATAAACAACCTCATATTACATTACGAAAGGGTAAATATTGAAAATATTTGAAAAATTGTGATTTAGACGAAACAATGAATTTTGGAAATATTCAGCTAAATCATTGCTTGTACACTTTATTTAAACTTTCTATTTCACACTTTTTCTACCTATTTGGAAAGCGATTGTAAGATTTAAACTCTTCAGAAACATTAATTCATGAGTGTACCTTTAGTTTTTTTTAACTTAAATTATTCCAAGTGATTAAATAGATTAAAATTTGTCAGAGAACTATTCTATAATGAATGAGGAAAAATATTCAGACTCTGATGCAATCAATCAACATTGTCGTCCAAAAAACATAGGCATATATTTGATTCTGTGAGAAGGGTAAAAAATTTTCTCAAACTCCATCCTCTTTTGTAAACCGTTCTAAAACAAAATAACTAGTGAAACTTCACACCTATATTTCAAGCAAATATGGGGGCTGTTCAAAAAGTAATAATAATAGTGATTCTGCAGGAAAATGTGTTACGAAGGATGGTAATACTGAATACCATAGTGCGCCCATTCTTTTAGCCATCTCTCTCAACCTAACTCCTACATTTTTTTTAGTTTCTGTTAAAATTTGGTTGAATTTTTGCTTAAAATGGCAGGTATTAGGTATTATCACAGACTTTTGCCAATGCCGGCAACCGATTCTCAGTCAATTAACGAAATATGTACATTATCACACAATTCAAACGAAGATATAGGGGCAGCAGTACAACTAGACGAAACCCAAGAAATGGGGTTTCAAATCTTAGATCATTGCAGCCTGAATCGTTATGTTTCTAAATTTGAAATGTATCAAAATTCTAGAAATATTAATGTAAAATTTATCATTTGATAGTATTGAATATGAGTGAAGGTTTAGAAATGATATACCATAAATTATTTTTAAATACTATGGATAATATTCGGAAATGGGGTCGTTAAAATAAAAAGTTATATACAACAAGACGTCTTGCCGCAAAAGAGTGCAATAAATTTATGGATGGTGTAGATTTGCCTAACCGCATGGTTGCACGCTACTCTTTTTTTTTTAATAAAATATTTTACCACAACATTTTCAATGTATCAATAGGTAATTCATACATTCTTTTCAAAAGTAGTTAAAAATTCAGATGAGTGTTCTAGAATTCAAAGCACCAATAGCCACCACATTCATACAATTATGTGAACAAAACAAAAAATCACGTAAGCCCAGTTCAAGTTCTGCACATAAACCACTACCTGAAAAGTCTGAAAGCAGGACCAAAGTCGTTTCTGAAATCAGGATTAACTCTGCAGAACACTATAATAAACATGGACCTTAAAAATCTTCCACGATACCTATAATTGCGAAAAATTTAAATAACCAGTATGCCCTGATAGTAATATATCTTTTCATATACTTGATTCAATGACAGCCAACGCTCAACGGCCTCATATCTGAACATTATTATTATTTTTTTCAATAATATCAAGGTTGCCGCTAGGTCAGTGTTGATAGGAAAGGAAACCCATGGTGCCTAGCGAAGAAGAATTATTACTAGCATGTGGAGTCTCAAAAATATCTTAATTTTAGCTTTATTTTTTAATAAAAAATGGGATGGTCTAACAATGAAACAAAAAATGCTTTAAGCTTCGGGGAGGTCAATATAATAATGGATAACTTTTTTTTCAAAAACTATCTACGTTTTATTGAATATTTTTAACCGACTTCCAAAAAACAGCAAGGTCCTAAGTTCGACATGTATTTAATTTTTTTATTTTGTTTTATGTATAATTTTAATGATTCTTGATTTTTGTTGGGTAGAGTATGATCCCCTCGATTGGTACCATGTCAAGAATTGTTTCGTGGGATGGGTTTCGGGGAGGGTCGGGGGGGGGGGGGGGGGGGGGGGGTACCGCGACACAATTTTAAATGGTGGGGTTGAAGCAGGTAAGGGGTTGGATGTCGACTTGTTAACGAGTAGACCAATTTGGATAATTCTTTTTATGTTATATAGAATACTAGCTGCAAGTGCAAGTGCAATTATTTTTACATGGCCCTCTCTTACCACCCCCACCCTTAGGGGTGTGTCTTACCACAACACATTATTTAGGAGCATCGGGAATGTCGTTATTCATTCGGTCTCTCTCTAGTTCCCGTAACTCATCGTGGGGCATGGGGCGGGAGAGGGAGGGGAGGGCGATTCGAGACAACGATTTCAAGTGGACCTACAATTTAAAGTGGATTCCGATCCACTAACATTTACTCTGCAACCCCCTTGGCATTTTGGTAATCTGTTGCCAGCAGAAAACGACCATGGGTCGCCCTCAGCAGGATTCGATCCTGGGACCTCCGGATTGGTAGGCCGACACGTTATCACTTACACCACCACCGACTAGTAATTCCAGCGACCCGAAAAACTACGAATTCGGCACTAATATCTGTCGTTTTCGATTAATTTTACATATCAGATTCTTCCACCCCACATCTTCAAATGCTAGGGATGCCTTACCCACAGCATCTAATGGCATCGGGAGAATCATTATTTACTTCAGAGACCCCGAAAGCTATAGAATTGACAGTAATGTCGGTTGTTTTCAATTATTTTTACATCGCATTAGGGTGCCTTACCTCCACAGTTTCTAATGGCATCGGTAGTGTCATTATTAACCTCGAAAATTTTATTTGACACTAATAACGGTAGTTTTCGATTAATTTTATGGCACTCCTTTCTCGCCCACCCTTAGGTATGCTAAAGGTGTCCTACCCCCACCGTACCTTTTCCAGATTGTAATTAATATATGCACTAAGTTTGTTTTATATTTCTCCAAGCATTCCTGAGTTATTCTGAAATATAATTTTTTTAGTTCCCATTTTAGTTCTCTATAAAATAAAAAATTTTGCGGAATTTGAGTCTAAGTTTAATTTATTTGTAGATCGGAATTAAGTTACGACTTGATAGCACTTCCGATTTCACCAGTGGTTTCGGAGATAACCTTGTACGGACATATATTAACATAAATTCTTATTGCTAATATGAGGATAAATGTTGCACCAGGGAGGCGGTGTGGGGAGGGGTAGGCTAACTTCGTAACGTGTGGAACGATTTGGATGCTTCTTCTTTTGATGTATAGAATAGGTTGCCCCACTGATACCAAGACAGTTTCTTAGTGCACGCACTTATTTGGAAGGTTCTTTTTTCTTATATGCAGTATTGCTATAATAAGGAAAAAGTTGTCCTAGGATTGGGGTGGGGTTAGGGTAACCTAAGTACTAAATACTTTTGTTGTTTAATTTTCAATGATTTCAAAATGTCCTAATAGATATTAAATGAAAAATTATTTTATGCTTATTAGCGCTTTTTGTGAAGTAGGTTCAAGAAAATTGTTTCGACTCCATTTTCTTCAGCCTTATTTTTCTCGAAAGACTCAAAGTATCCTTTAAAGGAAGAGAAAGCCAAAAAAATTGTGTTTACTAAGTGATAGGGAAACAAAGAGGTTCTAAGTTCGACGATTACACCAGTGGTTTCGGAGATAAGCTTGTACGGACATATATTAACATAAATTCTTATTGCTAATATGAGGATAAATGTTGCACCAGGGAGACGGTGTGGGGAGGTGTAGGCTAACTTGGTAACGTGTGGAACGATTTGGATGCTTCTTCTTTTGATGTATAGAATAGGTTGCCCCACTGATACCAAGGCAGTTTCTTAGTGCACGCACTTATTTGGAAGGTTCTTTTTTCTTATATGCAGTATTGCTATAATAAGGAAAAAGTTGTCCTAGGATTGGGGTGGGGTTAGGGTAACCTAAGTACTAAATACTTTTGTTGTTTAATTTTCAATGATTTCAAAATGTCCTAATAGATATTAAATGAAAAATTATTTTATGCTTATTAGCGCTTTTTGTGAAGTAGGTTCAAGAAAATTGTTTCGACTCCATTTTCTTCAGCCTTATTTTTCTCGAAAGACTCAAAGTATCCTTTAAAGGAAGAGAAAGCCAAAAAAATTGTGTTTACTAAGTGATAGGGAAACAAAGAGGTTCTAAGTTCGACGTGTATATTTTTTTTATGTCTGACCGGGCATAATTTCGTAAGCGTAACGCATGGACCGATTTGGATAATTCTTCTTTTGTTGGGTAGAGTATGTTCCCTGGTTAATACTACGAGAAAAAAAATGTTGGTGGGGTGTGGGTGGAAGCTAACTTTGTAACGCGTGGACCGATTTGGATGGTTTTTTTTCTGCTGTACAGAGTATGATACCCCATTGCTAATGGGAGAGAAAAAGTTGGCATAGGGTGGGGGAGGGGGATGGTGAGGCTAGTCTAACTTCTTAACGTGGACCGTTTGGATAATTATTTTTCTGTTTGGTAGAGAATGCTCCCTGGTTGATACCACAAGAAAAAAATTTTGATAGGGTGGGGGTGGGGATGGAACCTAACTTTGTACGTGGACCGATTTGAATGGTTCTTTTTTGTTGTATAGAGTAGAAGACACTAAAAAATGAATAATAAAATAGTTTTAAGGAAAAGTTGAACCGACTTCACAAAAACTGCTAAAAAGCATAAAATAATTTTTAATTTTATATCTATTACGACATTTTCAAGTCGGTGCAAATCAAACAACCCAAACAACTACAACAAAAGTATTTAATCGTCATTTCTTATGATCCCGTGAGCTGAAACGTTCAGGTAGTATTATGTATTATCATATCAATTTGAGGTATTTATGGATAGGGGAGAATGTGGCCTATACGATAAAACTCTAAAATAGAGGGGATTTTACTTACTGAAGTGCTATTAGTATAAAATGAACAAAATGTGATGAGTTCATTTTATATTGAGGCAATTCAATAAAAGTTATTAAATCGATTTTTTTTTTCAGTTAAAAAATTCATCCCTGAAGAGGTTAAGTTTCTACAAGTTTCGCTCAGCGAGTTTTTCAAACACTAAAATCAATTAATACTAATTTACCCCTATTGACACTAAAGGAACATTTATATGAATCAATATTCCAGCAGGCACGGGATCAGAAATTCTCAAACAGCAGTTTAATTCGAATCAAGACGCACTGTAGTCATAAAGCAATGACTTTTCAAAAGTAAAATTTTTGGTTTTTCATTTTTAGATGAACAGTATTTAATCGCATTTTTAAGAGGATGTAAGCATAGCTTGAAAGACACAAAAGAAAAACTGGAAACATTTCATACTGCAAGAAAGGCATGTCCTGAAATATTTGATCAACGAGATCCTATTGATTCAAAAGTAAAGAGTATTTTAGAATTCGGGTAAGTGTAATGTATTTTCAACGCAATATTAAGAATAGCTTCTACTTTTACAGAATAGCAGTCCCACTACCGCAACGAATGAAAGATAATTCACGAATTATCTTAACCAGACCGTTTTCTCTTGACCCTAAAAAATACAAAATAATTGAAGTCATAAAAGGTTATTTCATGGTTGCCGATTTTCTTCTGTTAGAAGATGATTACACCGTAATGGAAGGACTAACTAATGTTTGTGATATTAAGGGCTTAACTTTGTCTCATAGTTTTCAATTGACTGTATCCTTAATCAAGTAAATTTATGATATAACTCATTTTTTAAATTTAAAGAAATGTTACTTTTGAATAGAAAAGTTTTAACTGTCATGCAAGAAGGATATCCAATTACATTGAAAGCTTTCCACTTCTTTAATGCATCACGAGTTTTCGAGATAATTTTTAAAATATTTTATAAGTTTTTGGGAGAAGAAATAAGAAAAACCGTACGTATTGTACTTTATTTCTGAAAAAAAAAATAATAATAGGAACTACCTTATAGGTTTACGTGCACCGCAGTTTAGATGATTTATATGCACATGTGCCGAAAAGTTTGCTTCCCTAAGAGTACGGAGGAGAATTGGAGTCTATTAACAAAATAAATGGTATGATCGGGAAATTAATAGCACAACACATTAACTAATTTTTTTTACTTCTCTTTCAGATGACTTAGTACAAGGAATTATTTCAAAGCGAAATTGGTACGTAGATGATGTTTGTAACGATAAAGATGAGTCAGAACGTGTAGGAGTAGCAAAAAATGCGGATCCTTTGTTCGGAGTTGAGGCATCATTACAGAAGTTAGAATTTGATTAATTTTGTTTTGCAATTACCAATAAATTCTTAAACATTTGATATGATTATTTTATCTGTTGATTGAATTTCTGGTGATATACATAGATATGGAGACAGGATAGAAAAGATTAGCTAGCAAGTGTGGAGGATACATTCCATCTAGAATGATCGGCTCGAGCGGGTTCTTATCTGGAATAGCTGGACTGAACCCATACCAGGATAATCGTTGTTCCTGACAGAAAATGTTATTGATCTCAATTATACATATATTGGAAAATATACCAACTAAGGAAGTGATTTAAAAAGTAAGAAGTAATAAATAGTTGGAATTTCTGTGGAAAGTCGTTGGTTGGTAATTAATAAGTACTTTATATTTCACCCAATTGCTTCTAGTCATTTATCGCGCATATTTTTATCTTTTGAGAATCTGTATGTTCGGACTCCCGAAAAACAATCCTTTAGTCTAAAGTTTCCTAAAATTAAAATAATAAATATTATCCCTCAAAAATGTAATATATTTCTTACTTTATTGCATTCCCGACGGCATCCACCAGAAGTACAGAATTCCATCTATCAAGTCCAGAGTCTAATATACCGTCCATTTAGTCCAGCTCCGGCCCTGAAAAGAATAAAACAAACCTACAAAGAATCATATTTTTGATATAAAGTTGATAAAACTTTCTTAATAAAATTTATTAAAACTTATCTATTTAATCGCACATGCCCCTCTCAAAACCCTAGTCAAAAACCGACGCACAGTAGAGTATTTGAGCGATCCGGGAGGTCAAACAATTATATTTTATTAAATTGATTCAAATTATAAAATCGTACTAGTTTGTGGTGTTTTTTTAATTGGAAAAACGATAACAGTGAAAAATTAAAGATTTTTTAAATTAATGAAATATATTCAGAACATGAGTTTTCTTTGTCAGACGACAGTTTAGAATCATCTCTACTCTCCTCATCGAAAGATTCCTGTGCCGTGTCACCTTGTGTTGGATAGGGTTCCTCCGAAAGCGACTTCTTTAGGGTTTCCTTTAGGAAAGACTTAGTTTTCTTTCGTTTCAATGGTATAATGCAGAGGTCAGACCTCGGCAGCAATCTGTTCAGCAGAAGAGACCCTGGAGAACTTTCTGGAAAAGTCTTGACGAAACCAATGGAAAGGTTTGTTCCGTGCTTTTGCGGACTCTTCAGATATTTGGCCAATTGAAATTAAGGCGTACTTTATTACGGTCGGACCATGCATTAATATTTTATGCATAGTCGGCGTCATGGAACACCATGCGTAAAGCTGTACATATAGCTCTGCTGTTTCCTTAGTGAATTTTGAAAACTTTTTTAAACGAATTAGTGACAAATCCAGCCAAATCCTTCGTCCGGTTTACAATGGATACATCATCCTTTTTATTTGAAGTCTTCCTTTTTTTCGACAGTAGTCTGTACACTAGATTTTTTAAACTTTCAAATATGCGAATCCTGGCGCGTAAGATAGACAATACAAATTGCAGCGCTTCTGGATTAACTTCTTGCGTTTTTGTTAAATCATTAAAATCTTTCTGTTCTGAAATCACAAATATAACACCGCAAAGTAGATTTTGTCTGCCTACCGGTATTACACACCATGGTGCAGGGCCGCCGAGAGGGAGGGGGTGAAGGGGGTAATCCCCCCGGGCCCGGACTTTCAAATGGGGCCCCGGCATCTAAGTCTTCAACAGACAATTTTTTCCATTTTAATTATATATATAAAAAAAATGTTTCACGATCGAAAAAGTGTAATATACTACACAGATTTTAAATTGAAAGTAACTCATTCGATTGTATATGGGCCCGTAAACGCTTAGTCCTGGTCCCGAAATTCCTTTCGCGGGGGCCCGTATGTGGTATCCCCCGGGCCCGAATTTTGTCTCTACAGGCCTGCCACTGATGACTGATGACCACCATAATGCGTATGAGAGAATAAGTTTTGTTTTTCAATATTATCACAAAGTTGTGTAAGGAATTTCATTGCATTGTTAAGCGCTTAATTTCTTCAACAGTGATGTCAGTTGATCCCTTTACAAATCGCATCTTTATAGGTTTGCAATAACGTGGCGATAATAGCGTTGAGTCATGCCTAACAACCTTGCTATTTGTGCGACATATAAGCTGCAGTGATACAAAGAAGCTTTGAAAGACGCTTGAATCCGAATCTGCAATATTGCTGAATATCTGCTTATATTGACCCTGTTGAGATCCCTCACAACCCCATTTTTTATGATATAACCAAAGCCCAGGGGACTTTCTTATTAAAAACTCACGGGGAGACCTAGTCTCGAACTCTGGAACCATGTCGTGGTGATCTTGCATTTATGTCTTATTTCTAGCGAGTTTCTTTCTTCTTCATCCAATGTTTCCAAATTTCACTCAAATACATCAGCAATCATTTAACTCTGCGATCGAGTAACGCTTGAACATTATTTTTTGCAAAAGTTTCGGTAACACACTTTGTTTTCTCCCCTAATAGTATAGCAAGGTTATAGTTTTCATTAGCGTTCCTTAAAAGTTGAAATTCACAGCCCTGTGTAATCTTAAGTGCAGGAAGTGTATCTTTAAGGGCATGTTGTAATCTAACTTTTGGTAAAATTTTAAAAGGCATTCCACCATACAAGATAGAAGATAATGCAAGGCGTCACCTTGCCTTTACTTATTTTTAACATTCGATGTGCCGGGATAATCCGGAAATATTTAGTTTAGGCGAAAGGACGAGTTAAAAGAAAAATCACCCCCCCCCCCCACCCGCCTGGAAATTCAGACCACTTGGCTCCTAATGTATGTGCGTAAAATTTCTTACTTCGTGGCTTGCAACTCGCGATAATTTGCACCTACGTCTGTGTACGCAAAACGAAACAGTAATTTTGTTGAAGCGATTAATTTGAAAACAAACAGCTCCTGTAATTTTTGAATTAAGATAAGCAAATGAATTTTTTTCGATTACATATAATAACAGCTATAGAAGTACGTAGGATCTTTTCGATGTATTGATTTTTGACCAAATGGCGCCCTTCTAAAGTGAAAATTTACCTAAAAAATCGTCAAGAAATTGTTAATAACAAATGAACTATGCAATATAAAAACAAAATCCTACGTACTTACATAGGCAATGTATTTTTAAAGATATATTCAAAATTTCAATTAAATCGGTTGAAAATTGTCTGAGTTATGTTTCCGGCCAACTGGAAAAATACAGCTCTGAGTTAAACGCGTTAGAGGTTTTGAGTAGTAGAAAATCATGAATAAATTTGAAGTAATCGAGTATTTAAAGATTTTTCGTGGCCATAATCTTTTGGGACATCATTTTTGAGGTCCTAAGGGACCAATTAAAAAATAAATAAAAAAATCGATTTTTCTAAAATTCTGCAGTGGTTAAAGCCATTACTAGATTTTGAAGCAGTTATCAAATGAAAAAAAGAAGACGGATAAGAAATAATGATAATACTTAAGAAATATTACTTACCTGAGCTAGATTTTGCTTCTAAAATCTCAAATGTTGACACTTAACCTCGCGCTTCACAAAAAATAACAATTACGTGTATACTTTATGTTCCCGGATATAAAAGATAAGTAATCGGCGTTGGCCGGTTAATAAAAGGAACACGAAAAAAAAATTCCTTAAGTTTGGAGCCCGTGGAGGAGGCCTGTCAAAAAAAACTTTTTTGAAGATTTTAAGGTGAAAGCAAATTTATTCGACTACTTATTATATATCAGCGGAAAGCTAATATTGCAAAGAATATTTTAATACAAAAATGTCGAATATAATATTAAATATTTTAAACCGATTGAGATCGGTATAAACCGATATGAACAATTTTCCAAAAAATGAAACACTCTTTTCAATAGGCGGCATTTTCTTATAAAGCCGGCTTGCCCCACACTTATTCACCATCACCAGCCGGCGCAATAATTACGCGTTACAAAAAAAACGCACAACAAAGTACCAATATCGTTGCATTGGCCACATACATACTACCATTCGATCGCAATAGTAATATTTTTTATTAAATAAAAGTTATTTATTTATATTTTTAGTCCTTTTTGGAAAATTCCTTTTTGAAAAAGTGAATATATGGACAGCTTTTCTGCCGTATTACACTGGGTCAACGCCATCTTGATTTCCACTTTGTGTGACGTCATAGTTTCTACCTTACGGCCTGTAGTTATCAAGATGACGTGCCTACACTAACTTACACAGATGCTCTGAACGATCGATTCCGTGTAATTCCGTGTACTTTCGTATAATTTTTGTGTACTTCCGTGTACTACTTTCCGTGTACTTCTGTGTAGTTTCCGTGTACTTTCCGTGTACTTCCGTGTACTTTCCATGTACTTTCCGTGTACTCTCCGTATACTTTCCGTCTACTTCCGTGTACTTTCCATTTACTTTCGTGTACTTTCCGTGTACTTTCCGTGTATTTCCGTGTGCTTTCGACAATTTGAGGATGGTAAATAGACACTACCTAATTTTAAATCAGAATATATTTTAAACAATATATTATAATTAGAATGCCATAAATTTTAATTGTACATACTTTGTAATAAATTTAATATAAAATTTTATTTAATCGCAGCATAATTGTAATTTTAATTCGTTGAGTTAAGATAATGCCGCGATATAATTGTAATTTATCTTTTTAAACTTTAATGTTCCTCTGAACAATAATTATCTTTTGTAACTTTTTCGTTCAAAACATTTTTTTTATGTTAATATATAGCAAAACAGGGTGCCATTAAGATGGACCGTTTTCGATTCTCTTTCCATTTTTTCGGTATATATTGCTCCAGGCATTCCAGAGTTATGCTACAACATACATACATACCTACATCCATTTTTATATTTAGAAATATAGATGGAGGAACTAATTTTGCTCTAAGAAAAAAAAAACTAACAGTGGTCGTTTGGTAGAATGTCGACTTAAATAAATTTTAATGATTCCCGATGAGTTTTGCTCTTATAGTGTTCCTTGAAGATGCTTTAAAATAGCGAAATGGTCGTTAAATTTTGAATAAAATTTATTGTGAAACCGAGCAGGTTTTCTAATAAAAATGCTAATTTCTAAAAAATAAATCCAAAATCAGCTGCACCTCACCGGGCAGAGACAACGCATTTAGTCTTTCGATTTATACCATTAATTTGCAAACTGAGAGTTTTTCTAGACGTAATCTTTGTTCATGACCAACATTTGTTCGTTGCTCTTGATCTCGGATCTTTCTGGTTCTTTTATAGTTTAGAATTTTCTAGCCAGTCAGTCAGTAGATCGACATCGCGGTGATGAGGTGGTTATCAGTTCTTTGCCGGCTTTTTAATTGGAAGTGACTGAATTATTTCACTTGATATCGCAGTTACAATCACTTATGCAATTATAATCAGTTCACAAAAGTTAGAAAGAAGAAAACTTCCTGTGAGAGCCGCAATTATTTCAGGTTCGTCTATGTAATTCAAAATTAAATAAACGATTTGGGCGAGAGTGATGGAAAAAATACCATTCAATTTCACGGGTGGTTCAACCTTGTTTCAAATAGTTTAAGCGTTTTAATCTCTGCAAAATTGAGGAGTTCATACTGAAGTAAAGTGATATGAAAGGTGTTAACAATTAGAGCTTGTGAAGTTCAGATGAAATAAAACTTTTCCCAAGTGTTGTATGATATAAAACTTAATTATGATTATATTTGCATATAGCAAATAAAGAAAAAATTTATAACTATGTCAGAGCTGCAAAATTAGAGACTCATCAAAATGTGTGTTATTAATAAAACGAGTACAGGATTTAAGATAAGCAATAGATTATAATATCTGCTTTCAAGTCGGCAATACTTGCAGTGGTTTGTTGCTTGTTTAACTTTTATTTAAAAAATTTCGGCAAACGCTACACCAAAATTTAATAAAAGATTTCTGCCAAAAAGTAGTAAAGAAAATGTTAAATTTTAGAAATTCCTCTGCACTTTCGTTCTTCAATTTTACTTACTTGATTTTGACATTTTTAAATAGTATTTTATTGTTAAGTAATATAATTAGCGAAGCTAGTAATAGCGATACTCAGGGGCTTAATATGTGGTATGTAGAGCTCACACTAGATCTTATACCATTGCTCCTGTAAATTAAACAAGAGATGGCTTTAAGGGGTGTTTTTAACTAAAGCAACCAACACTGCATTATTTCCTTAAATATTAAGAATTTGTGAAGGGTTACATATTGTTGGTATAACGACGAGAATACCTTAATTTTGGTGGGACGTTTTAAGCGGTGTCAGATCTACATTGCTTTTTAAAAATTAAAAGGTCTCGATCGATTGATATAGGAACTTTCCCGATTGTTATGATAAAACAGTAGTTATAATAATTGAAATGAGTAAATATATTATCAGATGGTTCTAACAAAAAATGTCCACAGAAAAAACCTCCCACGCAATTGTTTAAAAGTAAGGCCAAGTCTCGGGATCGCTTGGCAGTAAAAAGCTGTGAGATCCAATAGAACCAAGTGTAATTAATTATAACTAATAAGGCCATTATCGTCCACCAGAGTTGGGCACGCCGCTGCGCAGTGATCCCAAATTTGTTGGTTCAATAAAACAGTGTTATTAAAAAAAATTTGAACCGACTTCACAAAAAGCGCTAAAAAGCATAAAATAATTTTTTATTTTTTATCTTTTACGACATTTTCAAGTCGGTGCAAATTAAACAAAACAAACAGCTACAACAAAAGTATTCAATCGTCCTTCTGTGTGATTCCGTAAGCTAACACGTTCAGGTAGTTTTATATATTATCTTCAATTGTGGTTGGGTAGTTGTTTTGTTTGTTTAATTTGCACCGACTTCAAAACGTCGTAATAGATATAAAATAAAAAATTATTTTATGCTTTTGAGCGCTTTTTGTGAAGTCGGTTCAAATTTTTTTTAAAAAACTATTTTATTATTTGGTTTTTAGTGTCTTCATATATACGACTCGAAGAATGCTGCTCGTACAAACAAAGCAATTTCAAAAATGTCAGAGGTAGTGTACTAACCAAATTATCCAAGTCAGGCAACATATTACGAAATTAGTCACAGTCACCCTTTAGTTCCTTTACCTTAGAAAATTCTTAACATGACCTTAGTACGCTATAGAGCAAGAGAGAATTATAGCAGTCAGAGAACCATCGTAGTCAATCAAGGTACAAAATTGTTATCATTTGCCAATCAGGAAACGTATTCTGCACAACCGAATCAAAATCGGTCTATACCTTATGAAGCTAGGCACTGCCCATCCTCCAACTCTCACCATAAGCCACAATTTTTGTCACAATTCAAATAGATACTCTATGCATTCAGAATAATCTAAATCAGTCCACGAGTTACAAATTTAGATTTCCCCTCCCCCCACCCCAACCCTTGAGCAATATTTTTCCACTGAGTAGCAATGAGGGATCATATAATACACAACAAAAGGGAATCTTCCTAATAGGTGGGTGAATTAAGAAATTGTGTAACGCCCCCTTCGCACACCTCCAGGTCCATGCGTTACAAAGCTAGATTCCACCACCACCACCAACCAACCAACATATTTTTTCTCCAAAAAAACTTTTTTTCACATGGTACCAATCGGGGAACATACTCTACCCAACCAAAAAAGAATCATCAAAATCGGCCTACGAGTTACGAAGTTAGACTACCCCTCCCCTCCCCCTCACCACCACCCCCTTCCACCCCCCCCCCCCCCCTCCACCAACCCTAGGTCAATTTTTTTTCTCCTATTAGCAATCTGAGATCATACGCTGTACAACAAGAAAGAACCATCCAAATCGGTCCACCTGTTACAAAGTTAGGTTTTTTATTGCATATATTTTTTGGATACTGTTTTTTTGAAAATGTGAATTGTTTTAGATTTTCGAGGAACAAAATTTTTGGAACTTGAAAAATTTTTTACTCGAAAATGGTTAGGTTAACAGAAAAATTGCAAGGAAGGAAAGTGGAGGGTAAAGGAAGCGCATAAAAAAATTTTAAAAAAATTTATTCAGATTCCCTGAACAAATCTAAGCACTTTTGCTCCCTTGCAATTTTTCTGCTCGAGGGTGAGCTCACCTAGCAGCCTGGTCGTGTTAGCATCTGCAGCCAGAGCCTCTATTGTAGTATATAAAGAGGTACTTTAAGTTTTGGAAGGTATATTTTGATATTGAACACAGGACATATTAATCCAGGTAAACGACTCACGAAATTTGAATTTTCATCTCAACCTTGAAACGATGTGTGCCACTGGTAAAATGTAATATATTCGACGAAATTAATTTCGAAAGCGTGTTTAAAATATTACAGTTTCCCAAGTTGCATTCAATGCTTGGAGGATTGCACATCACCGAAGCGATACATGTATGATAACACAGGCCCACAAAAAAAATGTTTTGTAGTTGAAAGTTGAGATAACATACGGTATATTTTTAGCTGTGCTAAAAACGAATCCGCCGTCAGAATTCACCGATCACCCTTAGATTTTGACACAACCTCAAAATTACACTTTACAACTACGTTAAAAAGAAAAAAAAGGATCGAAATTCAGAAGGTAGACCTTACTTATATTACGTATTTAGGTGCTCCAAAATAATATCACAATAAAAATGAGTTTTAGCTGTCCACTTTTTCCCCAACAACCCCATTTACCCGCAGGAGGTTGAAAATTCCTAGGTACTTAGAAGTACTAAAACTGTTAATATCGATAAAAACTGATTCCAACCCCTTAATCGCTCCCAAATCCACCCATTATCCATAAAAACTGATTAAAACCCTCCAATTACCTTGTAACCCAAACCGTCCCCTAGGGGGTTAAAAGATTGTTTTTTATAAAAATTTAATTTTAATTCATATCCTTGAGTATTTTCACATGAAAATACTCAGAAACTCACATAATTTTTAAATCTCCACAGATCTGCAACTGTTAATCTGTGTATTTAATATATTCAAGGACCTTGCGACCTATGCCGTATATCTAAAATATCGTTTTTTGGCTTTTATAGAAGGCTTATATTTTTTCGCATGTTTTAGTGTATTTATATCGTAAACACGCAAGAAAAATTAATTCCTCAAATAGGATGTTGTTTTTAATCATTATGGGGGGTGTAATGGGGTATTGGGGTGGATTTGGGAGCGATTAAGGGGTTGGAATCAGTTTTTATCGATATTAATAGTTTTAGTGCACCGAAGTACCTAGGAATATGTATTAATTTTAATTTTTATAAGAAATGAATTTTCAACCCCCTGGGGGGAGGGGGTAAATGGGGGTGTTGGGGGAAAAGTGGACAACTAAAACTTATTTTTATTGTAAGATATTATTTTGGCACACCTAAATACGTAATATAAGTAAGGTCTACCTTCTGGATTTTGATCCCTTTTTTGTGGGCCTTTCTTTTTAACGTATTTGTAAAGTGTAATTTTGAGGATATGTCAAAATCTAAGGGTGATGGGTGAATTCTGACCTCGGATTCATTTTTAGCACACCTAAAAACATACCGTATGGTACCTCAACTTTCAACTATAAAACTTTTCTTTTGTGGGTCTGTGTATTCATTGATGAAAGTTTCTTTTCCTTCTTCTACCACTTCTCCTTTTTCTTAATACCACAGCCTACGATCAGCAGCAGCAGCTGATATATGGTGCACAGACATGCGCATTTCGAAAATCCAATCTGCATATTTCGATATACTTCTTTAAACTTCCAGTACACCTCCCGTAAATTAGTCAGCACTAGTCTTTTTTGACGATGATGTTTTTGACGTTAACACATATTTCTGTTTTACTTTTTCCATAAAATGTGTCTCAGTGAAATCACTAATATGTCATTTGAAAATTTTTTCCGAAATTATTTTTGGATTCTTATCAACTTACTTTTTATATATTTCTCGTCTCGATGTCTTCTATAATCAAGCTTTTCCTCATTAAGATATAGAAGGCATTCATTAAAAGAGTTGAGTGCTGCCTCCTTGTCAACGAAATGTAATGATACACGATTAACAACTTGAGTAGGAGTTTCTGTCGTATTTTCCGGGATTTCGGCTGAATCAATTAACACCACTTTTGCAATATTACACTATTATTTCAAAGTCCGACTAAATATTAACTCTTGTCACAATTTGTTGGTTGATCGCTGATGTAAATTGTTAAACTTCCAAAAAACGAATTTTATTCTTTAATGTCCACTCGCCAAAATTATGTCCTAGTTTTTTTTGTCGTCTTTATTAATGAACAATTCAGGAGTATGCGATTTGGACCATTGCGCGTAATATTCCGCGTTAGTATTCTCTTTCCAATGATCATAAGCCTTGTTCGCACTAATCTTCACCAATGGCCTCCTCCAGGGTCGGGGCTATCCTCTCTCTATCTCCTTATCATAGGCCCATATTTACAAGAATTGTTTTGGTTGGCATTTCAATTATTTTTGCAATATCCTCATGTCTTCTTCCTTATTTTTCATTATATATTATTTTGTTGTTTTTCTTTAAATTATTTAAATCTGGAGGTATTTATATACAGAGCCCAGCAGCATCATTTATTTATTTATCTATCTATTCAGTCTACAGACTAGCAATAATAAACTATACTATACTATAGTATACAATATATTCAGTCTCAAATAATAACTTCTTTAGAAAATCTCTTGATATATCAATATTAACTGAAAATTTATTAAATTTATTAATACAGTTATTTATTGGTTCATTATAACCATAATTTGTTCTATGGGAGGAAACATACATATAACAACAACAACGTTCGAAGAGGTTTTGAGAACTAATTTTTGTAAAAAGTTTCAAAACATCAGCGAGGATAACAAAATTAGAAAATAAAAACCCTTGTACGACATCATTTATGAATAGCAAAAACAATAACGGGCCTAAATGACTTCCTTGTGGAACACCAGACTTACCATTAATTACACTTGAAAGAACACTTTCAATCTTAACATTCTGTCTACCACGACTTAAGTATGAAGAAATCCATTCAAGAAAAAAAGAATGAAATCCAATGGTTGCAAGTTTACTTAACAATAACTTTATATTTACGCGGTCAGAAGCTTTTGATAAATCAGTATATATTGAGTCTACCTGAATTTATGCATAATTGAAAAATGCTCAGGTTATTACACATGATCGACCTGAATAAAAACCATGTTGCTGAGGAGCTAAGAATGAAAAATGAAATTTTTGAATTAATAAGATAATGCATAAGCTTTGGAATTACATTTGACAACACAACACCTCTGTAATTCGAAATAAGAGATCTCGATCCAGCCTTCAAGATAGGGTTAATATATGTAACCTTCCATTTATCAAGAAATCCCTAAACGAAGAGACAAATTAAATATGTAAGTCTCAGTGAATCAAAACAGCGACGCAACACTTCCTAAGAAATACCATCTGAATCTACTTTTGTACTGGCTCTTAAGTTCTTCATCTACATAAAAAAAAAAAAATTACCCTAAAACAAAAAAGAGTCTAGTTGCAGAGTAAAGCTACTACAAACTATGTTATTGGAATCATTATCGTAAATTGACACAAAATAGTCGCTTGCAATTTATAAAGGTTATAAAGGTGTTTGAATTAATTTTTGATTCATTGGAATTTGTGTAGATATTCATATCCTCTTCTAAAGGCGTTTAAAATTATTAAGATGCTCAGAACTATTAGAATTTTTGTATAATTTATGAGCTCTAGTTTTAGCGTTCTCAAGTCCTAATAGAGATCTATGGTACCACTTACATTCTGAAGTTATATTAAATGGCAATTAGTTTCTCTTCTTCACACCAAGCCCAGTTGAGATTACTTAAATTAAACTCACCGAAATAGCACAAGTGAACATTTTCATATTGCAATGATGTCCGAAGGCATTTTCGATGTGAATCTTATAGATATCACTGGGCGATGCTGGTAGAATATAACTTACGCAAATCCAAATAGCCTCGCCTGAGGCATACGATCTTCCCACACGTACGCAAAGCTGTTCAATATGATTTGAATCATTAGCCAAAGAAGTCCGTTCGCTGACAATATTTGAACTAACCGCAATCTCCTCTTTCAAGGCCAGTATTAAAAGAGCAACGATCTTTCCTATATACAACAAATTGACCTTCATTGAAAAGCTCTGAAGATGAAATTGAGTTCTTTAGCCATGTTTCTGAGGCTACAATAACGTCATATGAGCTTTCAAGCACTAATAGAGAATAATCTCACAACTTTCTACGCAATCCGTGAATATTCTGATAGTAAATTGATAAAGAGTTAGAATGGTCATCATCTGGAATGCTGGGGTTACACTTAAGTTGCTGGTGGAACCGAATTCGTATGATGCAATTTTTTAGAAATGTGATTGAATTTCCTCACAATTATTCCAGATGGCCAGAAATCAGCAACTAGAACCTTAGAAATTAAGAATTCCGGGGTACCAAGTTTGAAAGTGACATATTTCAGTTGAGAGTAATCCGCATCAGCTTCAACCAACTTTTTACAAATCAAGATATTAACTGAAATATTAGCTTTTGAAGCAAGAAAATTTGTAATTTTGTCCTCTGACGTATTCGGATGAAGGCCAAGGCCATGGGTCCCGGGTTCGAGACCAGATGACCCCGTGAGCTTTTATTAAGAAATTAAAATAATCCACTCCGGCTCTGGGCTCTTTTCTAGCTCGCAGCAATGCAAAAACAAGACTCAAGTTTCCTCATTTCCCTTTCCCTAATTCCCTTCCGGCCAAAACCATGCTAACGCATCAAAGGGTTGTCCCCTAGGATTTGGCCACATCGTATATAAAAAAAAAACTTCTGGAGCAGTACCATCCCCCGCATTTAAGGGTTGGTGGGTGGGAAGTCCATTTCATTGCTTATTCACCAAATTTAACCCACATGCCAAATTTATGCTTTTAAAAACTAAGGCAAGGGGTTGGTGGAGATAAAATCATATTGTAAGACTTTTCCTATTGCTTATACACTACACTGCAAATTGTATCCACATTCTATTTAAGAACTATAAGATCCTATAGAATTTTGCACCAAACAGTTTAACGGGTTGGAGTGGAAAAGTCACAGATTATGGAATTTTATAGTATTGAATCCAGTTTGAATACCAAATTTCAGCTTTCTAAGACTACGGGATGTACCCTATGAGTTTTGTTGATCAACGGTGAATGAGTGACAAAAAGAATTTAAACAATAAAACAGGGATACACAAATATTGAATTTAAATTTAATATATTTCCTAAGCTTAGTGATTACATCCTATCCTAAAAATATGAAACTTGAAGTGTTACCCAGACCCTAGTTATGAGAGAGTTCAAAAATATGCCAAATCGCATCGAGGATTGGTTACAACAACGGCTTTCGAACTTGACTTCGGCGTGCACGTACTTAGCTTAATTCTATAGTATAAAGTTCAGCAACTTGGACGGAGTTGGATCAATTCGTTGAGCCGCACAACCACCATGACATGGGTCCCGGGTTCGAGACTAGGTCTTCCTGGGAGTTTTTATTAAGAAATTTTAATAATCCGCTCCGTCTCTGGGCTGTTGTCTAGCTCACAGCAATGCAAAAACAAGACATTAAATTTTCCTCACTTACCTTACCCTAAATCCCTTCCAGCCAAAACCATGCTACTGCATCCAAGGGTTGTCCCCTAGGTTTTGGCTACGTCGTAAAAAAAAACTTAGTTCTAGAAATTTCCGTTATTCATTTTCACCACACCAAGTTACCACAGGTTCTGCCATGACTTCATACGGCATCTGAGGTTTTTCTGATTTCCGAAATCTGGGATATGCACATTACACAACTTGGGCTCGTTTTCATCACGTTGCTTATGTCACCCTACGATACAGGTTACAATATGCTTGACTTACAAACTGTATAATAATTTAAGACCCATGCCACTGACTATTACCTGTCTTTTCCGCATATGATATTATTGATGAAGACTGGCGGAGCTGTTGCATTCGATACCGTTTCTATAACTGCCAAGCAATTTCACTTTTTGGGATTTAATTCCAAATTTTTGTCATTGTACATTTTACGTACGCGCTGTAGGTCATTGTGCAGTTTTCCATTAAGCCAATTGGTTGGATAAAGCTGTACATCATCAGCATACAATTAGTAAGTGTATTCTAAAATCCGATATCATGTCTGCAAGGTAATTTATGTACATGCTGAATAATAGTGGTCCTTGAATGGAGCCTTAGGTACACCACGGAAAAGAAAAATTGCATCTAAGTAGGTGCTTCCAATCTTCACAAATTGATTTCGGCCAGATAAAGATTTTTAGTTAGTTTATCTGCCGATGACGAAAAGAAAAATAAATGTAGAAGTTTCTTTAGAAGTCTGTCTTGGATCAATCGATTCTAATGCCTTACTACAATTAAGGAAAATTCGTTCAATAATCGTTATCCAATACATCATGAATGTCAGTCTTTAATTTTGCAGTTTCACTGCCAAGTACACAAAATTTTGTTTATTTTGTTGTACTCCATACTCTGAATGTATACTACGTTTTCAAATATCTTAGCTTCCTATAGAAGACTTATTGGGCGAAAATCACCTCTATGACACGGAGCGGATGTTCTGGGAATGGGGAGGACCAGTGCTTTTTTCCGAATGTCATTAGACAGAAATTAAATATATTGGCCAGAACTCGAATGATTTCCGAGTCTATTATTTTAATAAATCGTGGAAGTAATTCTTCTGTCGCATTAGATTAAATTGCACAGCAATACCTCATTACTTTCAACATTTCAAAAAGTAAAGTCTTTGACCGGATAGCAGTTGAGTTGCAACTTAGCGATGGTGATGATGATCACGTGCTACTTTCGGAAAATCATTTCCATTTATGCCCAAATTACGTATATTTTGCCATAATTTCTTAGGAGGTAGGTCGACATTCAGTTTGTTGGTATAATAGCTACGTTCAGAATATCTAACCATGAAGTTGACCTTGTTTCTGAATTTTTTATATTTCCCCAGATCGTGTGACTTAATATCGCCCAAATACAAAGTCACGTTCGGCCATAATGTTATGTTGTTCACGTCTCATACAGGGGCATTGCAATGGACACTTCGACAGCTTATTTATTTTCTGATAATAAATTAAAAATATTTTCGATTTATTTTACCAACTTTATTTTGCAGGTAAACATGTCAGACGCCAATATACGGGTACTTTCTCCGTCATTGGTCAAACTTGCTGAGGCTGAATTAAATGAAAACACAACAAGAATACCTGAAGACTTAAAGGCAATAAATGAATGGCTCGATAAGCAACCTCACATTACATCACGAAGAGGTAAATAATTAAAATATTTAAACAATTCTTATTTTGAGTGAATTCTTCCGCAATTCAACGACTCTTGGAAATATTCAGCTAAATTATTGTATTCATCATAGCGTTTTTATAGTGCAATAACAAATGTTAGCAATTCGGATTTTTTTCCGCTCCGATGGATATCGTGATTAGGCTGATTATCAGCATTTTTACTACGAGATTAATACGAAGTAAGCAGATAAGACTGAAAAACGTAAGGAGTTTCGATAGTTGGGGAGTGCACTGTTTTGTTAAGAGTAGACAAAAAAAAAACAATTTATTCACGTAAAATGTAATATTTTACTTTTTTATTAAAAATAATAATGTTGTACATTATGTATGCATGTACTTTTTTTTACACAACTTTTCAAATAAGTAGGTAAGTAAATATTTAGTTTCTCCGTTTAATTTGCTTATGAGTTCAGTTTGTATATAAAAAATAATAAAAAAATAAAGCTTGGAAACGGTTCTGCTCATCAAGGAGCGATGTGAATTTTCACCTCTATTCTGATTTGCGAGATCGATTAATTTCAGAGATTCAAGACTCATATAATATTTATATTGACATAATGAGGTCTACGGTATGCGACGAGCCTAAGTAGTTTTGATAGTGAGAGTGGTGACCCACTTGGTGATTGCCAATCTGTTTAGCGACTTTTTTATGACTTTGTTCCTTGGTAATAACTGTGATACTAGCTTTGAGCATTTTAATTACTTGTTACTATGTTTTCTCCTTCTTTGTTGGAAATGAAGGATCTTATATTTGACGACGACACATTCACGAAACACATCAATAGTCTGGCTAATAGTTTTTCATGTGATCCTGATGGTGTTCCTGTTTCCCTTCTGAAGAACTGCTATTCTTCACTTTTTCCTGTTCTTTGTTTTTTATTTTATTTATCTATTTCTATTGGGGTCTTTCCAAAATCTTGGAAATCTTTTTTAATTATCCCTCTTCCCAAGAAGGAAAGACGTTGTGATATTTCAAACTATACACCCATTGCTAGCTTGTGTTGCATTGCTTATACTATATTCTACTTCGTTTTCATTGCAAACCATTTCTTGGTTTTTTCCAGCATGATTTATGAAAGGAAGGTCCACCACGTCAAGCCTTCACCGATTTCAGTATAACACTTGACCGCATTAATCACCATATTTTGCTTCACAAGTTAGCCGCCCTCGGCGTTCGTCCTTGTTTGTTGACTGGGTTCACTCATAATTATTATGTCGAACCCAGCGTGTGTCGTTCCGAGGTACCCTATAAAAGAATTAACACTTCTAACTCAGATGGCGTACTTCTCAGGTAGGAGCCTTAAATCAGTCACCTATTCAGCAGAATATAACAATATATTGAGATGAACGAGGATTCCACACCAACATGCAAAAAACATAAATAATTTCTACACATTCAATTTATGGGCTCATCCATACACTACACATTCAATTTATGGGCTCATCCATACCATATTTAGACCGAGAGTGAACATTGACATGTAGTAAAGGCGGTTTTCTAAAGCTATACGGGGTATGTCTATAAGAAGTCTTATCCACGAAGGCACGAGAATATATGTTCCATTTCAAAAGCTGATAAATAAATACCAGGTCATCAACCCTCCGTACTTCCAAATAGTGCATATTAAGCAATCGGAGGCGATTTTCATAAGCAGAAAGCCTGATTGGATTATTCCACGGGAGGTTTCTTAGTGCGAACCTAGTTCCGCTGTACCGATTCAATGCGTCTAGAATGAACAGCATAGCAAAGTGACCAAATCTGAAATGCATACTCAAGGATTGGTCTAACCAAAAAAAATAAAAATGAATTAAGGTCTGCCGATCAGAAAACTTCCTTGAACACCGCTTGACATAACCCAGAACTGAATTACTCCTAGACACAATATAGTTTATGTGCATATTTATGTTTATATATTCACAATACCTTTGGTGTGCCTCAAAGAAGCCATCTCGACCCGATTTTATTTATTATCTATCAATAATGTATCTGTGTTCTTGAGACATTTTAAAATTCTCTTTACTCGTAGAAAGTATCCTCGTGACTTCAGTTACACCATGCATGGTTGAGTACCTTAAAAGCTTAATAAGAAAAGGACTTGGGAATCTACCTCAACAGCCGTTTTACTTTCGACAACCATATTGATGCTATTGTAATTAAAGCTAATTCGACTTTGGAATTAATTAAAAGATGGGCTTAAAAATTCGATGATCCTTATATCATGCGACTCCTGTGCTGTGCTTGGTCTCCATATTATCGCGACCACATTGGTCTCGTCGAGACAGTCCAGTGTTCGTTTTGCACTTCGCTAGCTTCCTTGGGATAACCATATTATTTAAAATCCTTACTTAGATAGGTTTAAAATCATCAAGCTTAACTCTCTTGAATCTAGACGGAATCTACGGATTCAAAGAGGTTCTAAGTTCGACGCGTATTTATTTTTTTTATTTTTTATTTTTTTGTTATGTCTGACCGGGCATAACTTCATAGCGCGTCGACCGATTTTGATGATTCTTTTTTTGTTGGGTAGAGTATGTTCACCGATTGGTACCATGTCAAAAAAATTTTTGGTAGGGTGGGGGTGGGGGTGAAACCTAACTTTGTAACGCGTGGTCCGATTTGGATGGTTCTTTTTTTGTTGTACAGAATATGATCCGCCGTTGCTAAAAGGAGAAAAAAATTTTGCCTAGGATGTGGGGAGGGGGGAGGGGTAGTCTAACTTTGTAACGCGTGGACCGATTTGGATAATTCTTTTTCTGTTGGGTAGAGTATGTTCCGTAGTTGATACCAGGTGAAAAAATTTTTGGGGGGATGGTGGTGGGGGTGGGGCTGGAACCTAACTTTGTAACGCGTGGTCCGATTTCGATGGTTCTTTTTCTGTTGTATAGAGTATGATCCCCCATTGCTAATAGGAGAATAATTTGGTCCTATGGTGAAAGGTGTGGGTGGGGGGGAGGGGTAGTCTAACTTCGTAACGCGTGGACCGCTTTGGATAATTCTTCTTCTATTGGATAAAATATGATCTTTGGTTGATACTACGAGAAAACAAATGTTGCTGGGGTGGAGGTGGGACAAGGGGGGTGGAACCTAACTTTGTAACACGTGGATTGATTTGTACGGTTCTTTTGCAGTTGTATAGAGTGTGATCCCGCATTGCTAATAGGAGAATAATTTGGTCCTATGGTGGAGGTGGGGGAGGGGGAGGGGTAGTAACTTCTTAACGCGTGGACCGATTTCGATGATTGCTTTTATGTTCGGTAGAGTATGTTCCTTGATTGATACCATGAGAAAAAAAGTTTAGTGGAATGGGGGTGAGGTAGGAGGTTAAAACTAACTTTTAACGCGTGGACCGATTTGGATGGTTCTTTCTTCGTTGTATAGAGAAGAAGACACTAAAAAGTGAAAAATAAAATACTTTTTAAAAAAAAAGTTGAACCGACTTCACAAAAAGCGCTAAAAAGCATAAAATAATTTTTAATTTTATATCTATTACGACATTTTGAAGTCGGTGCAAATTAAACAAATAAAACAACTACAGTACCCTAATTGAAAATAATACCTAATACTACCTGAACGTTTCAGTTTACGGGGGATCATTTTAAATGACGATTAAATACTTTTGTTGTAGTTGTTTGGTTTGTTTGATTTGCACCGACTTCAAAATGTGGTAATAGATATAAAATTAAAAATTATTTTATGCTTTTTAGCGCTTTTGGTGAAGTCGGTTCAACTTTTTTTCTGAAAGCTATTTTTTAATTTGAAATTTGATATTATTGGTTTTAATCTTCCGAGAAATTGTGTAAAGTCTAAGATTTCATTACGTCAATCCTAAAATTAAGGGTAGTAGAAATATAAAATTTCTGTAAATCAAAAGTAAAATTTACACATTTACATTTTGCATTATCGTTGCTATCTCTCTCTCTCTCCTTTAATTCTTTTATCTGTTGGGTACTTTTTCAAAACAAGTTCGAGAAAATGTTTGCTGGGATGAAGATTGAACGAAAGTATAATAAGTGTGAGGAAGATACTTTAGAATATTACTCGGATGCCGTATTTACTGTATTTTTTTTAAACCTCGTACATATCGTATGTATCATCAATTTAACTCAAAATCAAATACCATCACATATCTAAAGGATTCAGATGTACTGTATAAGAATGAATTTGGGCGCAAAATACAACCTCTATGCTTCAAGTTTCTAAAGTGTTTCTTTTTGGTTAAAGTTTTGTTAATCATTAAAATGAAAAAATTAATACAGACATTTTCCTATTAATACAATATTAGTAGTTAAACGAACCAATATTGCAGCAATGTTGATCAGAAAAACCGAACGTGAGTTCAATTCGAGTCAAGACGCACTTTAGTCATAAAACAATGAGTGGTCAATCCTAAAATTTGCTGTTTTTGTATTTTTTAGATGATCAATTTTTAATCGCATTTATAAGAGGATGTAAGCATAGCTTGGAAAGAACAAAAGAAAAATTAGACACGTTTCACACTGGAAAAAATGCATGTCCTGAAATATTCAACCAACGAGATCCTACTAATTTAAAACTAAGGAGTGTTTTAGACTTCGGGTAAGTCGTATATATTATTACGTCAATATCAATAATAGTTTTTACTTTTACAGACTAGTAGTCCCACTTCCGAAACCTATGAAAGATAATTCACGAATTATCCTATCTAAACCATTTTTTCTCGATCCCAAAAAATACAAAATGATTGAAGTCATAAAAAGTTATTTCATGGTTGCCGATTTTCTTCTCTTAGAAGATGATCATTCCGTAATGGGCGGACAAACTAATGTTGTTGATATTAAGGGCATAACATTGGCTCATAGTATTCAAATGACAGCAACATTAATTCAGTAAATTTATAGAATACATAATAAATTTTTCAAACTTAATGAAATGTTACTCTTGAATAGAAAAATTTTGACTATTTTGCAAGAAGGATACCCAAGTAGACTGAAAGCTTTTCATTTCTTTAATGCATCACCAGCTTTCGAGATAATTTTCAAACTTATTTATCAATTTTTGAGTGAAAAATTAAGAAAACGGGTATGTTTTACACACTGTTTTCTAGTTATATTAAAAAACTTACTAAAAATATATCATAGGTTTATGTGCACGGCAGTTTAGAAGATTTATATGCATATGTTCCGAAAAGTTTGCTTCCAAAAGAGTATGGTGGAGAATTAGAGTCTATTAACAAAATAAATGGTATAATTTCGAAATTAATAATACAAAAAATTAACCAAATTAAAATTTAACTTTCAGATGACTTTGTACAAGGAATTATTTCAAAGAAAAATTGGTACTTAGAAGATGTTAATTACAAAACAAATGAGTCAAAACGTGTAGGAGTAGCTAAAAACGCGAATCTTTTGTTCGGCGTTGAAGGATCATTCCGGAAGTTAGAATTTGACTGATTTTGTTTTTCAATTTACAATAAATTCCTAAACACTAACAATTATAACTGTTATATATTTCACTAATCAATAGATTATATCTATAATTATATTTGAATAAATTCTTATCTTATAACTTGTTTGAATTTCTGTCGTAATATATAGATCTGCGAGGATAGAAGATATTAACTAGTAAGTGGACACAATTCATTCCGTCTATTTGGAACGGATTCTTATCTAAAATGGCCGGAACAATCCCTAACCAGGATAACCGCAGCTCTTGCCATAAAATGTAATAAGTAATAAAATGTTGAAATGTCAGTGTAAGAGCTAGAAAGGGATATAGTTAACCTGTAGTAATAATAATAATAAGAAAAAATGTAAGATTAAATAACAATCAAGTTCTGAGTTCATTGCACACAAATTTGTCTATAATCAAATTCAATTTTACATAACTAATTAACTTCAAAGATGTGATATACTAAACTACTACATTGGCTCCGAGGTCGTCGATATTGACATTAATGTTTAATATTGTAAATACAATATTATTAAAAAAAAATTAAATAAACTGTGACAATGGCAGTAGAGGCCGTCTGTGAAGTTCACCAACAAATTAAACTCAGCTAGTTAGCATTCAAAATCCATTATCTTAGTCGTTTTTTAATTAATTTATAGAAAAAGCAGATAAGGAAACTGATACGCCTATCTATAAATTAATATTTCAATTTTAATAATTGAATTCATTTAGAACGAAGTCACAGTATTTCCAAGCTTTTTTAACGTAAAGAGGTCAGAACCCGTGCAATACTTCAACTATTTCTTCTTCACTTAAAATCTCCTTTCCAAACGCACTTATATAGTATTCTGATAACGCAGGACATGTTCGTAAAAGTGCAATATGTTTTCATCCATATGCAGGTTAAAGAGAGAACATATATCTACTCATTTCTAAAAGTATTTGCTCGATTCGGACGAGCAAGCCTCTATACCTGCAGATAAGATTTCTTTTACTTACGGAGTATTCATCCCTAAGATAGCTACTATCATAGTGGTATCCTAATTTAGAATATTAACCAGGTCTCATAGAACCTCTGGCCCTATGAATAGCCAATTGCCTGATCCTGTATACCTCACGATCAACCAGATCACACATGATATTTTTTAATTTATCGCAAGTCACTTCGAGTGGCTTAAGTTCAAGATCGTGTAATTCTGTTAATTCTTGCCAGGATTCCTGCCAGTACACATTCTTCTGAATAGCTTTCAGAGCCAGTTGATAAAGGACTCATTGACTACCTATATAATAAAATTAAGATTTTTTTATATATATAATATGATGTTGCCAAAGCTCAAGGGATGCCCTATGATGCTAAAGCACAGCCTGGGCAGGAAAGAAATTAAAGGTGATGGAAATGGGTTAGGAGATTGAGTGAAGGTGGTGTCGATGTTCGCCCCGTTTGAAAGTTTCGCTCACATATGACCAGGGAAAAACATAAGATGGTAAACTGTTCCACATTCGTGTTGTTCTGCTTAAAAAAGATTCCCGAAATTTGACGGTACGTCCAAATTTGACCTGGACAGTATAGGGGTGGGAGCGACTTGTAGATCTTGTTTCGCGCGTTGTCATGGATCTACGAGGAATCAGGCTAGCAATTTCGTTAGAACAATGGCCATTTAAATAGCGATCGAAGAGTGAGAGAAAACCGACATTCCACCGATGCTCCAGAGAGTCAAAGCCCTCAGAGATTGAGGAATCCCCAATAAGTTTAATAGCTTTACGCTGGACTTTGTCTAATGCGGACAATGCGTGTCCAAACGACTCATACTACACGTAATTTTTTATACTTTTGGTGCTGCAAGTATTTTCTGGTGATAATTGTTCTAGCCTTCTCTTATTCAGTGAAGTCGTTTAATTCTTTGCAAAATATTTAAATTTATTATCGTTCATTAGGTGTGTACAAATCGCTCCATATTGAGTTTAGTTACCACAAATCTTTACAGCTGCCAAATTGTTCCCAGGTGATCAATGTACAGTGTTTATAGATTTTTACGGCACAAAGTCGATATATTTCAATCAGTCAGTCAATGACAACATGGTACATACATCTTAAAATTCATTTTCAGATGTATTTCTCTAAAGAAATGTTAAAAGACAATTAAGCTAAGAAATAACAACGTTGTATAGAACATACAGGGTTACGAAATCAATAAATATCCTATAAGTATTTAATAACTCACCCAATTTGCTTCAAACCATTTATCATGTACATTTTTATCTTTTTGGGGTATTTATAAAATAGAAGGAAGAAATCTTATCTATCTAGTCATGCATGCCCTCTTAAAAATATAGCCAACAACCGCCGTTGAATCAAATCAGTGAAACAGAAGATTTTAGCATTTCAGATGTAAACAAATTGGAAATGGTAATAAAATAAATTATCAATGTTTTTCCAGAACTTACACCTTTGGGGACGTTCAAGTATTACGTAATGCAGTAGTGGGGGGGGGTCTTGTGAAACGTTACGATGTGTTAAAAGTCCTCACTCTTAACTGGTGACTCCCCATATTTTTTTACATACGAAAAGCGTCGCGTCACTGAGTATACAGAAGTATATACATACATATATGCCAAATAAGCCGTGTACCACGAGTCCATAGTTTGCACTCTAAGAGTCCGCCCGTTGCGGTGAAGCAAAACCACCTAAACTACAAGCCATGAACTTACGAATTTCACGCCCACACATTAGGGCCAAAGTGGGCTGAAATTTAGTTTAATTTACATTGCTTCTTATTCCGAAATTTTGCGCAACATAATTGAAATTTTTAGGTAAAAATAATCGCCAGTGTATTACGTAACGATTAAGGGTTTGGGGGGTTACGCGTTACGGCGTGTTACAAGGGGGGAGGGGATCAGAAATCTTCGAAAACTGCGTTACGTAATACTTGAACGTCCCCTTTGTCTATATAATTAGAAAGGAAACAGTTATATAAATTTATTCATTAATTGACACTTTCCTAAAAAATTATATTCCTCACAAATTCTAGCGTTTACTTGACGTAATTTATTTACAATTCTTTACAACCGGGTTTTGTTTTAAACACCAATCAAATATCATAAACATAATAATAAATCATAACATTCGAAATTTGAAGGCACGCAGCGAATAACGTTGTAAATGCCAAAAATAAAACTTTTCAGAAGAACAATAATTATTTGAAATTCGAATAAAAATCACCAAATAAGAAATAATTATTTGCGAATACTCCTCCAAATAACAAATAATTTTTGTAATCAAATAAATTTTTATTCGATTTTTCAATTTATTTGAGCTTTTAGGTTTTATCTTTATTCGAATAAAAAATGCCCATCTCTGCTATAATAATCATTTATATTATACAAAAGTGAACATAAATATCCAGGATCTAATAATATTTTCTGTAAACTTCACAAACCAAAAATATTCAAACGGTCAGGTTCTGAATATTTTTTAAAAGTGTCAATAATGTTTCAGTCATTGATTCGATGTATGTAGATTCAAAAACAAAGCGATAGAGACCAGAGATGGGCATTTTTTATTCGAATAAAGATAAAAGCTAAAAGCTCAAATAAATTGAAAAATCGAATAAAAATTTATATGATTACAAAAATTATTTGTTATTTGGAGGTTTTTTCGCAAATAATTATTTGTTATTTGGTGCTTTTTATTCGAATTTCAAATAATTATTTGTTATTCGATCGTGCGTTATTCGATAATCAAATAATTATTCGTTATTTTATGACTTATTCGCAAATAATTATCTGTTATTTGGTGCTTTTTATTCGAATTTCAAATAATTATTTGTTATTCGATTATCAAGTAATTATTCGATAGTTGATGTCTCTTTATGGAATACTTATTTGTTTTATGGTATCATTTACTAAAATCTTTACTGTAAACATCGAAACATAACAAGGCAGTCTTAATTTCCTAAGTACGAGACACCTTGTGATATGAAATGCGTGTCCAAGAAATAATTTTTTTAAATTGAACTAACAACACCAACAACAAATAATTATTCATAAAGATACATGAACTATCGAATAATTATTTGAAATTCGAATAAAAAGCACCAGCGAATAAGTCATCAAATAACGAATAATTATTTGATTATCGAATAACGAACGATCGAATAACAAATAATTATTTGAAATTGGATTAAGGAGCACCAAATAACAAATAATTATTTGCGAATAACTTAAAATAACTTGAAAATCGAATAAAAATTTATTCGAATAATTTTTTATTCGATTTTTTTGTAAATCCTTTATTTGATTGAAAATTAATTCGAATAATGCCCATCACTGATAGAGACCATGTAAGTAGGATTTTTTTATAGTTTGAATTTAATGGAGCATTTATAATAGAATTTATTTAAATGTTTCAAAAATTTTGTACAATAAATTATACATATTAAACTACATGAAAACAATTTTTTTTTTACTTTATGGCAATAAAATGGAAGTCATAAGAGAACCCTGTAAAACACTGGTTGACAAGATATAGCCGGAACTAGAATTGAACATTTTGGGTTAAAAAAAAAACAAAATGGCGGACTTTTAAGTTTTTTGAGCCTTTTTTTACAACTAAAATTGTTTAAAAAGGGTTAAAAATTAATAAATATTTATGATTCCAGTTCAGGCTAAAGTAATCCCTAAAAACGTCAAGAATGTCACACCTAATACGGCGAAGAAGAGGTCCAGGAAGCCTGCTATTCCTACTGAATCTTCCAGTGAAGATTACTTTGAGATCACTTTTGCAGAAACGGATGACGATAACAACTTTGTTTCCGATGTTTCAGTTGATGTACTAATGAGAGCAGTCGATGGATTTAAGAGGATTTTTGTCTAAAATTTAGTGGTAATTTAAATTCCTTTATTTATTAGAATTAACGACAAACCGTTTTTTTTTTCATCAATAAGTTTTAATTTTTTGTTTCAAACTACATGTTATTAACTTACCTTGATATCCACAGTTACCCTGAATGCAATTTTAAATTTTATAAGTGGGTTTGTGATTTTAAAGACCTTTCAGATGTGCTTCACAGTTACCCCACGTACGATCAAAGTCACCCCTTTTTCCTGGGGAATTGTGAACAAGTGAGTGCAATAATCTCTTATTTTGAAGGAAGTTAGCTTAAAGATCAACAATACTAACTTAACTTTCTCTATGGCTGTAATACAACACCTTGAAATTCTATATTAAGTCAAAGTACAATTACTTGAATTCCGTTCTCAGTTACCCCAACTGACCCTATCTTAATATTTAATTCGAGGGATAAGACAACTTTTGAAAAGGAACGACTCATATTCTATACATCGAAAGGAGAATAGACCAAATCGGATAAATGAGGATTATACTCAATACAACAGAAAAAAATCAGTCCACGCCTTACGAAGATGGGTTAGCTTTTACTCGCTGGAAATTATGTACCTGTGCCGGGGCGTCTTATCCTAAGTCCACTTCTCATATTATGTTCACTGATTTGAAGCAATAAAACTGATAAGAATCATGGCTAGCAGTCCACATTTAGGGATAAGCGGTAGGGATGGGGGATCGAACTGAGAAAATAGATTCAGTACCGATCGATCTGTAATTTATTTCCGATTTCGTAGATCGATTAATCGCCTTAAAAAGATCGATATCATAAGGGTCATAAGTAAAACAATTTATTAAATAATAGAAAACAGCCTTTGCAGCTTACAAATCTTGATTAAGCAACAATGGGTATTTCACAAATATTGCTTATTTAATCGATAAATAAATTGAGATGGAGTTTTTTTTTAAAGTACATACTAATACTGACTCGTCTTCATTAAAGGAACACACTAAAAATGTACATCCCAAAATTAAAAGGGAAGCACAACTCTTGTGTCGCGCATTCGCAAGCGCAAATATTTTTTTTTTTACTGATAGCAAAAACATTCCAGGAATATTTTTGGAAAAACGACCAAAAAATCTATATCTTGGGGAGGTTTTTTGAAAATATACTGGGAGTGTTTTATTCTTTCGTTTTAAACGGAAGTCACCGCAAGTAAAAGTTCAACTTCATCTTCCTGTCTTCACCTTGCCAAAAGGCAAAATGGCCAATGCAGCAAGTCGCCAACGTTAAATTCAAAACTATGTATTATTCAAAAAAGATAATTGTGAAAGATGAGTTTTGAGAAGCCTGCCGAAATGATTCTTGAAAATCAGAAAGTGTACCCTTATTTCCCCTTTTCGACAATTACATAAGGGAAAAGAAAAACATGACTAGTGACTCAGTTGAAAATTTCAAAATGGACGCTGTTTTGGTTTACTATTCATTGTGATTGAAAAAATATAAAGCCTTTTCATATAAGACTGTTTTAATAAAAGACTATGTAAGTTCTTAAAGCACGCAAAATAAATTTTTCGTCTTTTTAATTTATTGTGGGAAGGTTTTTTTACACCACTCACTATTGCTTAAATATCTAAATCCATATTATTTTTTAAAGCGTAAAATCTGCAAATTTGAGACTTTATATTAAAAAAACTATAAATCTTTGTCAAATCTTTGATAGTGTAAAAATGGGCGGAACTCAAATATATATGCTTCTTTCAAAAGATAAAGATCTACGTCAAATTTACGTGTATTCGACATGAGTTTCTTACTAGGATTATATGTGGCAGCATATATACTTGTCTATTCCACTAGTTAGTTGATGGAGTTGATGTGGCAATTCCGCGTAAACTAATATGCATAACGTCTGGGCCATCGGTATACAAAATTCAACTTACATTCGAAGGAATTCCACGTCGAATCGTGTATTCTAGGTGATTTTTTGTACTGGAATTGACTACGCAGCAAAACACAATTTGAGTAAAAACTTAAAATCCCACATTCGAATATCACTTATTTTAGATTTTTCTTTAAATAACTTATTTCTTTCTCGTTGGGGGAATCACCAAACCAGAAATAAAACATAAAAAGCCACCAATGACATAAACCTACAGTAGTCACTACACTACACAGTTAAGACTAAAATATTATAGCGATCACAAACGAACAGTTTTAATAAAACAGTCGGTTAAAGTAAATTTTAACGAATTAAGATGCGTTTTGGTGTTTTGGTGTTCCTTGAAGATGCTTCAAAAAGGCGAAGTAAAACGGAATTCGTTAAAATTTTAATAACCATTACTATAGAACGATAGAACATAAAGCCAAAGCAGCTACACCTCAACGTATGTAGAGAGACACCTAATTTAATCTTACGTTTTATGTCATAAATTGGTCAACTGAGAGCTTTTCTCGACGTAATCTTTGGTCATGACCCTGAATCTTTCTTGTTCTTTCATATTCATCAGAGATTAAAAATTACTAGTTAGTCAGTCAGTAGATCGGCATAGCAGTGATTAGGTGGTCCATAAGCGCAGCGTTAAAATTTCATACTATATTAGTTCTTTGCCTGTGGGAGTATTATTATTATTTCACTTCGCAAGGTAAAAGGAAAAATAAGTTTTTTTTAAAGAAATCATTTCCTTAACGGCAGTAAAATAAAAAGTAGTAATTATTTCAGGTTAGTCAAGGTGATTCAAAATTAAATCAATATTTTCGGCAAGAGTGACGTGAAAAATATCATTTAATTTTACGAGTGGCTTGAATCTTGTTTCAAACATTTTTAGCGTTTTAATCTCTTCAAAGTAGAGAAGTTCATGCTGAAGTAAAGTGATGTCATTGGTATTGAAAATTAGAGCTTGTGAAGTTTAAAAACATATAAAATACATATATAACAAGTAAGTCAGATATTCTTCAAAATTGCTATTAATAAAACTCTCACAGGATTTAAGATAAGCAATGGATTGTAATGGCCCTCATTGAGTTGGGAATATTTTCAGCGGGTTTTTTTTGGCTAGGCTCTATTTAAAAATTTTCGACAAAGGCTTTCCAAAATTTACTAAAAGTAAAAAATGTTAAAAAGATTTCTACCAATGGGTAATTAACGTACAATGTGCAAAGATTTTAAATTATAAACCTTTTTCTGCTCTGGGAATTAATTTATTTTGTTTTTCCAAATCATTTATTTAATTTTAAGAACACATGGGGGGGGGGGGGGGGAGGAATGTTAAGATATGGTATGTGGAACGCATACTACAGTACTGTGTCTCTGATTATGACCGCTTTAAAAATCGAATGATGATGGAGGTTGTATTTATTATGTATTCTTCTATAGCAAAGCTTTTGTTTTATAGTTTATAGCCCTTATAGCCCTGTCTGTCATCTATTCAAAAAGTATGCTTTCTCTTTGTTTACATAGCGAACATAATTATGAAAATAAAGCAGTGTGATTCACCTCGAGAAAGAAATGAGGAATTGCTTATCTGCAGAAAACGCGCACGAGCACAAGAAGTACTAAAAAGCATAAAATAAATTTTGATTTGATCTTTTACGACATTTTGAAATCGGTGCAAAGTAAACAAACAAAACAACCATAATCGAAGATACTAAATAAAACGACCTTAAATTGTTAACTCACGGGATCATAAGGAAGGAGTATTATATACTTTTTTTAGTGGTTTTTTTTTGTTTAAGTTGCACTAACCTCCCAATGTCATAATAGCTATAAAATTAAATTAATTATTTTATGTTTTTAGCGCTTTTCTGAAGTCGGTTTATTTTTTTAACTATTTTATTTGTCACTTTTTAGTATCTTCGACTGGATAAATATTGCTCGTACGAACAAAGCAATTCTAAAGTTGCACTCTACAGAAAGGAAACAGAATTATACAAATCTGATATTATTTTACGAAATTTTTTACGATCACTCTTTCATACCTTCACCTTAAATACAAAATTCTTACCATAACGCTAGAAAGTCAACGTACTCTATACAGTGAGGGAGGATCATATAAATCGGGCCACGCATTACAAAGTAAGGGAACCTTCCTGTAGTTACTCTAAGTGCAAAATTTTTTATCATTTTCTAATAAGAAAACGAATTGTATACAACAGAATTAAAATAAGTTACAATTTTTGTCATGATACAAATAGATACACCATTCAGCAATAAACAAATAAAACAACATGATACGAAGTTAGCCTCCACCGCGTTACCACTCCTCACTTCACCTTAAAATTTTTGAAATGCTAATAAATCTATACACTAAAAACAGAACCATCCATATCGGTCCACACGCTAGGAACTTAGCCTACCCCTCCCCCACCCACCTAAAGTCCATATTTTTTCTAATAGTAGCAATGGAGGATCCTACTCTATACAACAGAAACGAATCACTTAAATCGCTTCACTTATTATGAAGTTAGCCTATCCTTCGCCCACCCCACCCTAGGTAAAAAATTATACTTGTAGTGGCAATCGGCAATTATACTCTATATAACAAAAAAGGGATTACCCAAATCGGTCTGCGCGTTACAAAGTTTGGTTCAGCTACTTCCCTTTTCCCCACTCCACGCTGAAGGAACATACTCTACACAATCAAACAAATAATCATCCATATCTGGCAATGCGTTAAGGAGTTTAGGTTCACCCATTCTGCCCAGCCTCCCTATAAATTGTTGTAGTTGTTCAAATGGCGGAACCTACTCTATTCATCACTATCCCCCCCCCCCTTATCCAATCAGAAAAATTATAGACATGGTACCAATCGGTGAACAAACTCTACCCAACAAAAAAAGAATCATCCAAATCGGTACACGCGTTACGAAGTTAGACTACCTTTCCCCGCCCCCTCCTCATAAACTAGGACCAAATTTTTTCTCATATTCGCAATGGGGGATCATACTCTATACAACAGAAAGAGAACCATACAAATCGGTCCACGCGTTACGAATTTTCCTTCCTCTATCCCGACAGTAGGACCAAATGTCTTCTCCTATTAGCAATGGGGGATCATACTCTAAATAACAAAAACAGAATGATTTAGAGGTGCACGCGTTACAAAGTTAAGTTGAACCCCCACCAAAACAATTGGGAACATACTCTACCCAACAAGAGAAGAATCATCCAAATTGGTCAACGCGTTTCGAAATTATATCCGATCAGGCAGAAAAAAAATACGCGTCTAACTTAGAACTTTAGAATCTATAATCAATAAAGCACGATCCGGAGCAATATCAGAAAACGTGTGCAGGCTAACGAACATATTTAAATAAATAGAAGCTCTAGAAAAGCTTTAACTATCAATCTTTGGCGTTCCAGCCTTTGCCCCGCTCTAAGCTGGTCACATTCAATACTTTATATAATATTTTTAATTCATTACTTATAAATTGTGAGTTAGGTACTGCAAGAAAACTGTGTTAATATTTAGTCGACTGATTTTGTATCACAAAAAATATTCTGAGAATAATAAAACTCGTGCAAAGTAGTAGGTTAGGTTAGCTTAGATTAAAGTGGCTGCCTATCCTGGAAGGAAAGGCAGACTTACGCCAGAGGGGCCTATTGTAATGCCACAGTTGAGGTTATGTACTTAACCCTATTTATACTCCTAAAGAGACCTGGAGCTCTTGATGGATCGAGCAGAAACTCTGCCAACCAGTAGAAACTAGGTCTCGGGAAGTCCAAAAATATTGTTGGCTAGCACGAGGTGACAAGGCACGTAAGTAGGAATCATTTAGAGCACTTGATAAACCAAACTAGGTTCTAGCATCAGTAGAACCTAACTCAGTTAGCTCTTTGAAAAAGAGAGAGACCATAGATCGGTTCCTGTGGTTGGCTACAGCCAGGCAGTTTTAGAGGAAGGAGAGGATGATTTCCTCTTCCTCCTCATATTGGCAACTACTACGGAAGTTACTTGAAAGCGTGCCAAGTCTCTCGGCATGTCTGCCATTGAGGCAATGGCCCGAAATGATGGCCACGACATTGCCTATAATGTTTCGCCTGAGCGAGATGAGCTCTCCTGACCACTTAGGGTCAAAAATCGGGCAAATCAACCTGGTATATTCGCAGTCCTAAGGGATGCTTGGGTAATTTCCAGCTTGCACGTGGCTAGCAGCTTTCCAAACTGATGATTTATGTCCAAATCGAGATGAGTAAAACGGATTCTCTCTAGCTCATCAGCTCTACAATTACTCAGAATGTCACTATGCCCCGGTAACCATACGTTCAGATGCTCAGCCATGTCGTTCTCAGTTGAGCGCCATACTATGACTATCCTTGAGGTCGTATGTACACCCGTGAGAGATTTAATAGCAGCCTGACTATCTGAGAAAATACACATATCATCCGTAGGCTGCGTTAAATTCTTCAGACCTACGATTGACTTTATATCCCTGATTTCAGCCTGAAAAACTCTGCAGTAGTCAGGCAAGCGAAACGAAAAGTCCAGGTCCAGGTCTTCAGTGTAACGATGAACGGAATCTCCCTATTGAGGGGGACCTGGTGGGATAGTGGAGTCAAAATTAGTTTTAAAGTAAGGATTGGGTGCGGTATGGTCAGTGTTTGTTGTTACTCTGCCGTCCAGAATTTGAGAGTGTCCGTAGTCGGTACGCGGCCAAGTCTGAATTGAGCCTTATGGCAGACGAAGATGAGGTATGCTTACCAAAAAGTTCCACTGGCAGGAGGTAGAGAATTGTGTTATGGGCTTTAGAGGGTGTGGTTCCATGGGCAGTTGTTATCAGTAGTGCTTCCATCCTCTGAACCTTTTCAATTGGTTTCAGGTGGATCACTTTACTCAATGCTGCTCACCATACGACCACCCCATAAGCAAGTTCAAGTTGTCTAGAGCCAGTACACAATGCGTGGCTCCATACCCATCTTTACGTACTAATTCTTATATGTTAGGTTTCCAGCTGAGTTTTATCACCAGGCAAGGACTAGGTATTTAACTGAGTCAACTAGTTTCATGTTACCCCATTAAGTATTTTGCTGTTGGTAGGAGGAACTTTATACGTCCGAGAGAAGAGTATCAACTCTGTCTTATCCGGGTATAAAGAGGGTATATTGCAAGACCTCATCCAAGGTATTTGGGTGCTTGCCCTAACAGATCAGTGTGTTACGTGCTTTGACATACGTAATATTCCTAAAATCAATTAAACATACGACCTGAACATATACTTAGATAGCATGTAAACAAAATGCATAACGAATTAAGCACGATAAATGATATAGTTAATTCACAAATGCATCCAAAGTGCAAAAGTAGCATTTTAGCTTACTAGCTAACTTACGAGATAGATCGGGTTTACGGCGCAATTTCTTTAGCCAAGCAATTAACTGGCAACAGTTGTTGATTTATGTTAATGGAATGGTAAGGTAATTTTTGCATAATTAGAACAAGCAATTAATGTGTTTATTCATTGTTAGTGAACTAAGCCGTATCGCTTTTTCTTGGGAGTTGTGCTGTTTAGCTCCTCTTTTAAAACAGTCTAACTCGTAGATCAATTAGACGAACGTACATATATACGCACCGCATTTCCTTTTATTTCGTTGTATATTTCTGGAGCGTATTGAAACTAAACGAGTAATCAGTTGACTCTGTGTCGTTTTTAAGAACAGCCGTATTATCACTAATAAAGAAAGTTCATTGGTAAATAAAATAAAATAATTAGTGCACATTTTTGTTTCTTTCTGCAACGCTTGGTTTGCACCTTAGAAGAATTCTCTGACCAGGGCTTAGTCAGCCTTGGGTCAGGTTTCAATATCAGACTTAGGCCATATTTCTACACCAACATTGGGGCTAGTTCTAATACTAACCTTGAGCAAAGTTTCAGAGGCAGTCCTGGCCCAAGTTTTAGTACCGCCTTTGAGCCACTCTTGAACGCCAGGGCTGGCACGATCGCAATATTTTTTCAAACTTGCTGGGAAACTAAAAAGTTAAGTGTTTTTACTACTTAATATTATACAGCTTCTCAGTTTGCTTTCTTTATTTGTATGAGAAGGTTGTAATATTTTGATATTAATCTTTAAAGTGTAGCTCCGGAAAGCCATGGCTCTTCAGGTCAATTCCTCCTTTTTGTATTTTGTATTTTTGTATTTTGTTCAAAACAGGTTCGTCACAAAGGACTAATACAGTAGTATATAAAATTAATCAAACTAATCAAATTATGAAACAAAACAGCATCCAGTTCATATCGCCCGCATCAACCTAGGCGCTGCCTGAGTAAACCCTTCAGTCGCAGCCTGGAGAAGTCCATATCGAAGTCGGCGAAATGTTGATTGAAGAGGCGAGACATCGACGTAATGGGCTCGTGCATCCCATATAGAGTACGATGACCTGGGACGAACAGGAAGTCTCGATTTCTTAAGGAGCGCTGCGGGATTGCAATGTTGACGGCCTCCAACAGTTCGGGCGAGTTTATCGTTCCCTGCAATAAATCGAACAAGAATACAATTTTGGCAATATTGCGCCTCTTTTCGAGGGAGTCGAGAGAAATCAGACACAGACGATCGGGGTAAGAGGGAAGAAGCAAAGGATTTATCCAGGGAAGTCCACGGAGAGCAAACCTAAGGAATCTTCGCTGCACTGCCTCGACGCGGTTGACGTGAACGGCAAAGTAGGGGGACCACACAGGGCTGGCGTATTCCAGAAATGGCCTGACAAAAGTACAGTAGAGAAGTTTGGTTAAGTAGGGATCATCAAGCTCCTTAGACCATCTTTTAACAAAACCCAACATCGAACTAGCCCTAGCAACGATCGAGTCGACATGGTCGTCGAAAGCAAGACGAGAGTTAAGGACCACACCTAAGTCCTTGATCCTGTCAACTCTACCCAGGACAACACCATCGACAGTATAGTCGAAGAGGAAAGGAGATCTTTTACGGGAAAAGGTCATAACGGTGCACTTTCCGGTGTTTAAAGGAAGGCGGTTGCGTGAACACCAGTCACAGAACGAAGCCAAGTCTGAGTTCAGCTAACCGCAATCTGAATCACAGGTAACAGCACGAAAAATCTTAGCATCGTGTGCATAACACAGGATTTTACTATTGGGAAGCAGAAGCGAAACATCATTAATGTATATGATAAACAGGAGCGGGCCCAGGATACTACCCTGAGGCACCCCCTAGGTGGCAAGGATTTGGTTGGAAAGAGCACCTCGAAATAGGACTCGCTGTGTACGACCAGACAGGTAAGAAGACAGCCAGTCGACGAAGCACTGAGGAAACCCAAGAATAGAGAGTTTATAGATTAGGATTCCATGGTCAATCCTATCGAAGGCCTAACTAAAATCTGTAAATACACAGTCTACCTGCTTACCGGCTTCGATGGTCGGCAGAGAATAGTTAACGAATTCAAGGAGATTTGTAGTCGTCGATTTTCCCTTAAGAAAGCCGTGCTAGAAAGGCCGCAAAAAAGGACTACAGTGAAAACGAAGTACGTCACTGACGAGGGATTCAAAAACCTTCGCAGCATGACACAGGCTGGCAATCGGTCGATAGTTGGAAACGTCCGACTTACTACCCTTCTTATGGAGCGGGATCAAAGCAGAAGTCTTCCAGAGTTCGGGGAAGCGGCCGGATCGCAAGGATAAATTGAACAGATTACAGAGAGCACCCGCAAGAGGCTTTGTTTCAGGGCTTGGAAGATAGGACATTCCGTCAGTTTGTGATAAGACGTTTGTTTTGTAAAAAATTAGTCGCAGTATAAAGCAGGTGGGATCCAAACGTGCACCAACTCGCGCAATGTTATGATTACCTCAAGGATGACCTCAATCCTATCTGCAGACTAGACGCCTCCCACATTACGTGAAATTTAAAAAAGAGATTCATTTTAACGACGAGAATACATGCTTAATTTTGTCGGGACGCTTAAGTGAGTGACTTACATACATATAAGGTATACAAGAAAAAAAGATGGCAAAAGGTTTGGCAATTAAAATGGCTAAATTCAACGTCCTTCCGTCGACGTTAAGGCGACGGAGGCATGAAGCACTGATTGAAGTTCCAGTATTTCCATAGGGTTCGGCAAGATTCGAATGATACAAAGAACTTTTCAAAATTTTTTACCAAAACACTAGGTATTTTAATAACTGCAACGTTTTGCATTAGTACATCTATTGTCAAATGGTTCTTAAAAAATATCCATAGAAAAAAAACATTATTTCACAAGTGCCCTGTTGACGATCTATCCGAACTATTTTTAAAGCTCATACCCCTAAAAAAAATACATCAGTGGCGTTTCTGTTATTACATTTGTACCAGAAATAACCGAATTTAAAACACATCAATATTTGACCTATTTTCCGATAATGAATTAAATATATTTAATTTAATAGTATGAGATCAATACATAAAATACATGCAATTTATTTTATTTTCCAGGTAAATATGTCAGACGTCAATATTCGGGCTCTTCCTCCAGTATTGGTTGAACTTGCTGCGGCTGAATTAAACGAAACACCAAACCGAATATCCGAAGACTTGAAGGCAATAAAAGAATGGCTTGACAAACAACCTCATATTATATCACGAAGAGGTAAATATTTCAAATATTTAAATATTTCTGACTTTGAGGGCATTCTTCCGCAAAACAATGAATTCTGGAAACATTCAACTAAATCTGTAATTATTAGAGGGGAAAAAGTTTCGAATTCCATATACTGTAAGGTCAAGTTTTATGGCGTGAATATGTTTCCGAATAAAAAGAAATATTTTTAGAAGAATGTATACGCCCGTTACTAGGGTGCCCAGCGAACAAATGCGCCCGGTATTATTATGCACCCTTACACTACAGGCCTAAGAATTTAAAAATACGCCCGCCCAACACGCGTCACACGATTTTACATAACCTACGCAGTAAGTTACCAGTCTCGAATGTGTTAAAGCAAAAACGCAGTAACAGAAGCGTGCATTTATGGCAAGCATATTTTTAGATTTGTGTGCCTGTAGCGGGAGCGTGCATACCCATGTGGCGGGTGTATCTCTTCACTATGCGTGCTCCCAACGGGCGCGTATAAAATTTTAAAAATATTAACGTCTGTACTTAAGTTGGACGTGACTATACCTACTCAATTTTTTTTACTCTGGTATAGACGGCCGCCTGATATTAAATTTGTTCCCAATAGCCCCTGATTCACAAGGTGAGTCATACAATAACAATGAAAACAATTACCTAAAATTTGTTTTTTCTATTCTTATATTTTTAAGTTAATTTTGATTATAACTGCACAATTGTCATTATATAATAATAATTATCATTGACTCTCAATGATAATTTTATCAATGATAATTACAACGCGAGATCTGTCTAATTACGATACCGTCATTGGGTTATGCAAGATTCGAATGCAGCAGATCAGAAGAATTTTTCCTATTAGAAAGTTGATATCATTCTAGTTTCTGAAACCTGGCTCAAAGCTGCAATAATGAATAATACAGTGTAATCTAAGCCGTGGCCGTAGAGTCGCAGTATTTATTAAAAATTCGTTTAACAGCAAACGAACATTTTCTTAAAATGGAATTAATTCTCAAGGAGAATAAATATTTTTTTTCTGAAATTGAATGTAACAGCTTTAAGCTCGTTGCGGGGAATGTATATTAGCCGGAAAATTGCAACTCACTTGATTCATTAACCAATGATCTCTTCAATGCTGCACTTCGATATCATAAATATTGTAATTTGAGGTTATTTGAATCTGAATTTTATCACACCGGTTTGTCCCCTAATTCTTTTCAGATTACTTTGGGTGCTCTGTATTTGAATCGAGTAAATTGACTATCTTACTAATTTTTTTTTGATCATGTTCACCTATGATCTTCCTCTCAATTTGTTTGACGAAATAGCTACCTACTCCTGTTCTGATTACAATAGAATAAACCTAACTGAACTTTTTTTAATCTCTCTAAACTAAACGGACAGATACTCCCTCCATTCTCCAGCCCCAAGTGCCTGGAGGTTATTCTTGACCAAAAGCTTAGCTGGAAACTTGACATGGAAGGGCGAGTTAAGAAAGCCTTTGGTAGCACGTGGGGTCTCCAACCAAAGATGACTTTATAGTTGTACACGACCATGATAAGTCCGACCCTCGCTTACGGGTCGTTGGCGTGGTGGCCCGCGGTAATTACAGAATATAACACTAAGAAGCTGAGTAGGATTCAGAAACCTTCGGAAATAGGCATCACCGGTGCAATGAGATGCTGTCCAACGGCACTTTAAAAATATTATGTCGGGTGGGGCAGTCAGGATGCTTGAGGGCCAACTTAAAGCCACAGAAGATTCCTGGATCTGCCGCCAAGAGTACTGGTAATACCTCTTACTGACTACATCACTCCAAAGCTGAAATTTGGGAAAAAGATCGCGGTAAAGATTTCCACCAGAGCGGAGTGGAATAACGACGGAATAATGGAGTCCTTCTACACAAGGATAATCACTGCGGTGTCGGTGCGGGTATTTTTTTGGACACACTCTTCATATCAGAGTCTTACACCTTCAGGATCATGTGACAGTCTTCAAGGCTGAAGTACTCGCCATCGTAAAGGCTTGTCAGATTGCGAAACAATCAATAATCCCCGGTAGACGGGTCGGCATCTTCTGCAGCAGTCAGGCCGCCATCAATGCCCTCCGCTCGGCTATCATATCTTCCAAGTTTTCGCGATGAACTTTCCCGTCTTTGATAGTTTCTTGAAGTGTCCTTGCTCTGGGTGCATAGAAGGAAATAAGAGGTTCGATCCACTAGCGGTGGCCTACAAGGCTTCTCTGTGGAAATTGATATTATTTCCATGGAAGATGCAAGGGGTACCTTTCTATCGTACCACTTATCCATGGTTAACTACCGGTGGAGCAACCTGTCCACGTGTGCCATATCCAGGGTGATGTGGCCGTTCTTCAACAAGATTAGAAGCCGTGAACTCATTCACAGGTCCCGCAGAGACATTGCTAGGGCGGTATCGGCAATAACGGGACACTGGCCAGTGGGAACTCATGCGGCTAGACTGCTTATTCTCTTTAACACACACTGCCATAGCTGCAAGGATGAGAGCAAGAAAGAAACCCTTGTTCACTTCCTTTGCGAATGTCCGACTCTCGCTTCAGCCAGGCATCGTGCACTAGGCAGCTTTTTATTAATGACCTTAAGGAGGTCTCAAGGCTAAGAGTTGGATAAATCATTCATTTCCTATGGTCTACCGTCAGCTATACCCAATCATCGATCTCCTGACCCATTACGCACAGACATACCCTTACTACCTGGTCACAAGATGTGGTAACAAAACGGCACATCTTAGTCCTAATTGTATCCTCGGCGAGGAGCCTGGTTCGCCACTTCAACCAACCAACCAAGTATTGTCAATCATATCTTTATATAAATGAATGTTCAATTATACTCTCGAAACCTGTAGGACTAATTGAGGACGGTGTTTATTGCGTTAATCTTGATCTGGAGTCTACAAGTCAATGAACAACTACAAATATGTTGTACCTTAATCCACAAAAGTCAAAATGTCTGATTGTTGAACGGACATCTTTGAATATGGTTGACTCTCCTGCAGTTGTTTTAAGTGACGTTGCTGTTCCTTTTGAAGAATCGGAGTAACTTTTAATAAAAAAATTTATTTGGTATGCTCTGTCTTTGGAGGGATCTATAGAGGACTTCGTTCACTATGGGCGACTAGTTATCTTGTTTAATTTTTTTTAATTACAAGCCACTTATTTTTCTTCCACATTGTCAAACTCTGGAATAATTTACCTGCATCAATCCGTCAATCTGTTCAGTCAAACACAGTTCGCTCAATGAAAGGATTTTTGAAAGTTTAAAATTTAATATTTCAACAATTATTTACCGAACCACTTTTAATTTTTGACTTTGTTTTGTAGTTTTGCTCTCTCTTCATTAATTTGATTTATTAATTATTGTCAATTTGTAGTTTTTCCTTTTTATTATTATTTTATTATCCTTGAAATTTCATTCAAAGAAGATGTCATGTTTTAATTGTACAATTGTTTCAGTACACTGATATGAATTTGAACTTTTCCCGATTCACGTGATCAGGAAAACCGAATGTGTGTTCAATTCTATTTAAGAGACACTTCAGCCAGTCAAGAAATGACTTGTCAAACTTAAATTTTCTTTTATTGTTTTTTTTAGATGATCAATTTTTAATCGCATTTCTTAGAGGATGTAAGCATAGCTTAGAAAGAACAAAAGAAAAACTAGACACATTCTACGCTGCAAAAAATGCATGTCCTGAAATATTCGACCAGCGAGATCCCATTGATTCAAACTTAAGGAGTATTTTAGAATTCGGGTAAATTGCGTGTATTATCACCGTAATATTAACAATAGTCTTTGCTTTTACAGGTTAGCAGTCCCACTTCCAAAGCCAATGGAAAACAATTCACGAATTTTCCTATGTAGACCATTTTTACTTGATCCTAATAAATACAAAATGGTCGAAACTTTAAAAGGTAATTTCATGGTTGGCGACTTTCTTCTATTAGAAGATGATTACGACGTAATTGGGGGACAAACTAACATAATTGATATTAAGGGCTTAACAATGACTCATAGTCTACAAATGACAGCAACATTAATTAAGTAAATTTATAGAAGATATAGTACATTTTTAAAACTTAATGAAATATTACTTTTGAATAGAAAAGTTGTGACTGTCATACAAGAAGGATACCCAACCAGAGTGAAAGCTTTTCATTTTATCAATGCATCACCAGCCTTCGGGATAATTTTCCAAATATTTTGTCAATTGTTGGGAGAAAAATTAAGAAATAGAGTACAATTTACACACTTATATTTATAATTTAAAAAGAAATTACTACAAAATATGTCATAGGTTTTTGTGCACACCAGTTTAGACGATTTATATGCACATGTACCGAAAAGTTTGCTTCCCGAAGAGTACGGAGGTGAATTGGAGTCTATTAACAAAATAAATGGTACAATCTAGAAATTAATAGCACAACAAATTTACTAAATTATTATTTACCTTTCAGATGACTTAGTGCAAGGTATTATTTCAAAGCGACAGTGGTACTTAGATGATGTTAATTATAAAACAGATGAGTCAAAACGTGAGGGAGCACCAAAAAACGCAAATATTTTGTTCGGCGTTGAAGGATCATTTCGGAAGTTAGAATTTGATTGAATTTGTTGTTCAATTTACAATAAATTTTTACACACTTGGGAAAATTATAACTCTTACTTATTTTACTAATCAATAGAATATATCATGTGGTTAGATTAATGTTGCTAAGATCAATCTTACGAACTTGGACTCCAGGAGACAATACAAAATTTATCTTGAAGAGCAGCAAGTAGAATAAGTGGAAGCATAGTTACAGCAGACGGCGGAAATAAAATTGATCTACAGGCTCGCATCAATAAGGCTCGAGTTGCATTTAATACCATTGCTGAGATCTGGCGAAATAACAACACCTCCAGACGCACAAAATTCCGGATCTTCCAGTTGATTAATAAACATCCAATTACCAACGAAGACCTACAAAGTCTTACAGAGCAAGAAGTGATAGACACCAGTATTCGCAGCAAAAGTGGCAAACGATAGGCCAAATACCAATAAAAAGCCAAACAATATCGCACAGCAGGATTGGAATTCCCACGGAATCCAAGAAAGACGCCGAATTGGACGACCGCGCAACACATGGAGAAGATCCGTCGAGAGGGAAGGTACCCAGATCAACAGACCCTGGCCACAGTTGAAAACGTTGGCGCAGAACCGGACCAGGTGGAGGTCGGTGTAGTAGACCCCACAAGGGGTTAAAGAGAGATTTGGATATTATTATTTTATAACGTTTTTGAGTTTCTGGTGTTATATAAAGATGTGCGAGAGTAGAAGATATTAACCAGTGTGCAGAATTCATTCCGTCCAGAGCGCTCCGTCCAATTTGGAACGGTTTTTTATCTGGAATGGCCGGATCGATCGCTAACAAGGATAACCGTCGCTCTTGTTATAAATTGGTAGAAGTAATGAAAGATTGAAATTTCAATGGAAGTTCGAGAAACAGAAATAATTATCCTATAAGGATTTAATTCAAGTCATTTATCAATTACATTTTTATCTCTTAGGAATCGGAATTTATAAAAAAAGTAACAGGTAACTTATTTATTTAAACGTGTGCCACCGTTGACTCAAATCGGTGTCACTAAAAACTGGAACTGGTAATAAAAACTTGGATAAATAATCATTGTTTTTCTACTATTTACACCTTTGTTTATATTTCAAAAATAGCAGTCATACTAATTTATTCATTAATCAAAACTTTCCAAAAAAAATTATTTCCTCGCGAATTGTAGCGTTTGCGTGAATAAAACAACACAATTTAGTGTATGTAATTGCGGAATTAATTAATTTACAACACTTTGTAAGCTTACAGAGTTTGTAAGAAAAACAAAGGAACGGATTTTGTATTTCGGGTAAATTTTACCCAATGCAATTTTATTGCATTTAGCTTAGATTTCTTACAGTTAACAAGAATTATTTCTACATTTGAGTGATGCTTATACACAAATAAAATACAATGTATACATTTTGTGTTATACATAGTGGACAAATTTGGGCACAATGTGCTCTCTTCACATTTATCATAATCATAATCATAATAATGCTTTATTCAACAGTACAAAGATACATTAATTATCTTAAAGTGTACAAAGTAAGATGGTTAAATGAATTAATATTGATGGCTACTACAAATTTAAATATTAAACAAAAATAAAAATAAATGAAAACGCTATAACCTCATGAATTGAGAACAAAATTACGTTAAGAACTACAGTATAGCAAAAAATAAGTAAAAGAACTAGTGAGAAAGCGAAAAACAAAGAGCGAAGATCGAGAAAAAAAAATTCGAAACAATCCCCTATGTGCGTCATCACTCAGAAAATATTGGCCTGCGCTATGGATCTACTAAAAATTCCGCTGGAAACCGTGCGCTGCACGTCACTTGGTACACGATTCCACAGTCGAGCACACTGAACGAAGTAAGAACGCTCACGAAACTGACTCCTGCACCGCGGGATCAAAAGGTTTAAATGTCTGGTCAATTGCAAGAACTGTAACTTCTCAAAGAGGTATACTGGCTGCCTAAGGTAAATGAGCTTGTGGAAAAATATCAGGATACGAAAAGCGAAATATCTATCCAAACTGCATCCAAGAATAGAGTTAGAATACATTGAGATATGACTATTGCGGGGAAGTTTGTAGACAAATCTAACCACATCATTAAATGCAACATTAATTTTCCTCCGGCATACTGAGTCAAGAACCGGAAATATAATACTCGCATATGTAAAATGGGGAATAACTAATAATTTAACAAGACGGCTGCGTAAACTAAACGAAAGGATGCTAGAGCTTATCAGAGCTGCCGCAAACAGCCATAAATTTTTCCCATTATGCCCTTTATGTAGTTGCAGCACGAGAACCTTGTATTGAGTTCAACACCCAGATTTCTGACAGTATCCCTATAAGGGAGAACTACCCCGTTTTATAATATTGCAGATAGCAAATTAGAGTCAATCCCATTTCTGTAAATAGCCAGACAGTTAGATTTGCTTGGGTTAAGTACCAAGTTATTTAGTATGGACCATTCATGTATTCGTTGAAGTTCGTCGTTGACCCGACAGACACAGTCCTCGACTAATCCTATTGCCCTGCTGAGATATATCTGAACTTCATCTGCATATACGTGTATAGAGGCATCAAGAACTACATCAGCTAGGTCATACATATACAAGCTGAACAACAAAGGCCCTAAAATGGATCCCTGAGGTACGCCGCACCTGAGTAGTTCGACATCCGATTGCTCATCCTTAACCCGAACAAATTGACTCCGTTCATGTAAAAAGCTTTGAATAAACTTGATAGCCGTCAAAGACAATGAGAAACGACGGAAAAGCTTTGTTAGCAAGTTAAGGTGATTAAAAGAATCAAAAGCCTTGCTAAAATCAAGTAAGACAAGGATTGTTAGGCAATCCTCATCGAGTGACTCATGTATATCAGATGTGACCCTCAATAAGGCAGTCAAATTTTTCCTCTTTTTCCTGAGCCTTCACCACAAGAGCAATACAGGGTATTTCCCAGCACGTGAGCAAAAATTAAGAATCTGGTATATCTAGGTGCGAAACGAAAAAACATCTATGGGAGGGGTGTCCGTCTCCCCTCCCCCCTATAGGGGTTTGTTCTTACGATGAAAAAAGCAATGTTTTATGACCTACATTGTTGTTGTTTGGTTTATTTGATTTGCACCGACTTCAAAATGTCGTAATAGATATAAAATTAAAAATTATTTTATGCTTTTTAGCGCTTTTTGTGAAGTCGGTTCAACTTTTTTGTAAAAAAAACTATTTTATAATGGAAGAATTTTCTGGTTCACCTGTGGAACTGGTTTCCGGTCAATCATTAAGATATACCCAGTGATTTCCTTTCATAACCCAAATTAAACAATCTTGGGTTGATTACATCCAGTTTTTAAAAGACACGTTTTCTAACTTAAAATCAGTCGCCAGCACTAATCAGTCGTCTTCCAAATTTTTTAAAATCAAGGCTTTAGACACCTGTTCTCACGTTTTCGTTAGGAACGACGCGGTCCGCGCTTCTTTACAACCTCCATACGAGGGTCCCTATGAAGCTACTAAAGGCTTCAAAAATTTAGTAAGAAACAGATATATCAACATTTCTTTAAATCGTTTAAAACCGTGTTACGTGTAAATTGCTAATTCGGACAATGCTTCTTCAAACGAGACGAGAGAGTTGTTTCAGCCAGCGCCTGAAGGCTCGCAACAGAAAAGTCAGGTCAACATTTTACAGCCAGCGCATGTAAGTACAGACTTTTCAACTCACGCATCGAAAACACCCGTGAAAACTCCAAAGAAAGTCAGATTTCTACCGGACAGTAACACCATTCTGCCAAATCGAACTACTCGGACTGGTCAAACCACTACACCCCCTGTCAAATACCGCTAAAACACTGGGTTTGGCTGGCGGGAGAGTGTTGTGGCAACTTCCAGCAATAATTTTGATAGTTCTTGCTTACCTCCCATAGTTATCGATAATATGGTCATCCCTTACATGAAAGTTGTTAAAGATCTGGGAATTCTGTTCAATAGTGAGTTGTCTTGGAATAGTCACATTGACAGTCTTGTTGCTAAAATTTATGGGACCCTACGCAAACTGTCTTTATTGGCTCATCTTATACCTCGCGAAACACGTCTATATCTTGTAAAGACACTTATTGCACCCATTCTAACTTATGGATGTGAGATTTTTAGCAAGACGGATTCCGTATCCTTTAGGAAGTTACAAGTCGCTCACAATTCCTCTGTACGATATATATTTGGACTTCGGAGACATGATCACATTTCTCAGCATGCCAACTCTATTTTCGGTTGCTCTCTTAAGACTTATTTTCAATATCGCTCGATATGTTTTTTAAATAATCTTCTTATTACCCGATTTCCCGGTTACCTCAGTGACAGGGTTGTTTCTCTGCGATCATCTAGAAATCCTTCGATAATGACTCCGCATTTTAATTGTATTACTACTGAGAGACAATTTTTTGATTAGAATGTGGAATGCGCTACCGTTAAATATTAAAAGGTCATACAACAACAGCAGGTTCAAAGACATTTTGTTTTCTTATCTCTTAAATGAAGTTGAATAGATAAATAAGCTCTTTTTACTTTTTATTTTTTATTTTCTTCTCAATGTATTCAACAACTTTCTTGTTTAATTGAATTATTTTATATCTTTGTAATTTTTTTTTTTTTATATATGATGTTGCCAAAGCTCAGGGGATGCCCTATGATGCTAAAGCACAGCCTTGGCAGGAAAAGAATTAAGGTTAGGGGAAATGGGTTAGGAGGTTAAGTGAAGGAGGTGTCGATGTACGCCTTGTTTGAAAGTTTCAGGCTCATAAGACGAGGGAAAAACAGAAGATGGTAAACTGTTCCACATTCGTGTTGTTCTGCTAAGAAAAGATTCCCGAAATTTGACGGTACGTCCAAATTTGACCCGGAGAGTATAGGGGTGGGAGCGACTTGTAGATCTTGTATCGCGCGTTGTAATGAGTCTACAAGGAATCAGGCTAGCAATTTCGTTAGAACAATGGCCATGGAAATAGCGATAAAAAAGTGAGAGACAACCGACATTCCGTCGATGCTCCAGAGAGTCAAGGCCCTCGGAGATTGAGGAATCGCCAATAAGTTTAACAGCCTTACGCTGAACTTTGTCTAACGCGGACAATGCGGTGTGTCCTGCCCCTGCCCAAATATGGGAATTATATTCAAGTATGGGCCTAATGTGGGACTTGTAGATCAACGCTAAGTCGGGTGAAATATTTCTTACATCTCTGTAGAAAACCCAAACATTTCATCGCACTTTTAGCGATTGCAAATATATGATCAGTCCAGCTAAGATTGCTGGATATCTCAATACCCAAGATCTTTAGGGAGGGTGAATTGGGTATATTCACTCCGTCGACTGAAATGGGTTGGGGGTGAACTGGGCGTTTTTTAAGGGACATTAAACAGCATTGAGTTTTGGATGCATTAAACGTAACACGATTTGCTCTGCCCCAAGCGAGGATCATAGAAATGTCTTTGTTTAATGATCTTAACATGCGTTCCCGATTGACTTCTGTAGCATTCCCACGTGAATTCATTACAGAATCAAATGAGTACGCGAAATCAAGGGTGCTGTCGTCGGCAAAACTATGAATAGGATTGAGAGTAAGGGATAAGAGATCATTAATAAAAAGAAGAAATAAGGTAGGAATCAGATGTAACTCCATCAATTACTATACGGATTGAACGGCCTGACAAAAAGCTCTCCATCCATTTAACTAGGGTAGGGTGCAGACCAAATGTTTGAAGTTTAAAAGGGCAGCATGCCAGACTCTATCAAAAGCCTTTGAAATATCAAGAGCGACGATTTCGGACTCACCGAAATTATGGAGACAATGATTCCAAAGCTCCGCTACAGCCGTTAGTAAGTCTCCGGTTGAGCGGCCAGCGCGGAAACCGTACTGGCAATCGTTGATAAGATGGTTATTTTCAAGATATTTCAACAACTGAGAGTTGATGAGTGATTCAAAAACTTTGGATATGATCGAGGTTAGTGCAATTGGTCTGTAGTTAGAGGGGTCGCATGCCTCTCCTTTTTTAAGTATCGGCTGGACATGAGCAAGTTTCCATACACTTGGAAATATTCCTGTTGAATATGACAGGTGAAAGAGTTTGCGCAGAGGTTTAGCCAAAGCAGAGGCAGCATTTTCAAACAAGGGGCAAGAAACCATCAGGTCCAGTAGCTTTGGACACGTCGAGTTTCGAAAGTACTCTAAAAACTTCCCGAGTGCGAAAGTGTAGCGGCTTTTGCCTACTAGTTCACTGTGATGGAGATGGAAGTGGCTGCGATGAAGGTGGCAAGTACGAGTTAGCAGCAAAATTAGCAGCAAACAGGTTGGCCTTGTCCAATGAGTCAGTAAAAACATTCCCATTATAAATGAGTGGTGGTGTTGACGAACAGGTGAAATTGTTCTTTACGGTTTTAACTAGAGACCAGAAGCCCTTACTACCCTTTTGAGTAGAAAATACCTTCCGTGTGATGTTCTGGTCGAAATTGAAGTAAGCCCGGCTAATTGCTGAATTGCAAATTTACATTCTTTCTTACTTCTTGTTAATTTTTATTTTTATGCTAATGTTACTCTTATTTGAATACACTTCGAAAAGACTTGTATCTTAATTGTGTTAGGTCTGAAATATAATAAATGAAATGAAAATGTAACTTTTTTTTTAAAACTATTTTATTTTTTCACTCTATATAACGAAGAGAGAACCATCCAAATCAGTCCACGCGTTGAAAAGTTAGGTTTAACCCCCCCCCCTCCCCCCCACCACCATAGGACCACATTATTCTCCTATTAGCAATGGGGATCACACTCTATACAACAGCAAAGAACCATCCAAATCGGTCCACGCGTTGCAAAGTTCGGTTCCACCCCCCCCCCCTTCCACAACCCCAACCACCCACCAATATTTTTTTTCTCCTGGTATCAACCAATGAGCATACTCTTCATACTCTACCCAAAAGAAAAAGAACCATCTAAATCGGTACACGCGTTAAAAAGTTAGACTACCCACCTCCCCACCCCCCACCCAACCACCCACCCTGGACCAAATTATTCTTCTGTTAGCAATGAGGGATAACAATCTCTACAACAGCAAAAGAACCATCCAAATCGGTCCACACGTTACAAAGTAAGGTTCCACCCCCCCCCCCCCCCCCCCTCCCACTCCAACATTTTCTTTCTCGTGGTATAAGCCAGGGAGCATACGCTACACAACAGGAACAGAATTATCCAAATCGGTCCACGCGTTACGAAGTTAGACTACTCCCCCACCCCACCCTTCACTCTAGGACCAAATTATTATTTCTTATTAGCAATGAGGAATCACATAGAAAAAAAAACCATCGAAATCGGACCACGCGTTACAAAGTTAGGAACATACTCTACCCAACAGAAAAAGAATTATCCAAATCGGTCACGTTAGGCTACCCCTCCCCCCACCCTAGACCTAATTTTTTTCTCCTATTACCAGTGGGGGATCATACTTTGTACAACAAAAAAAGAACCATCCAAATGGGTCCACGCGTTACAAAGTTGGGTTTCACCCCCACCCCCGCCCTTCCAAAAATTTTTTTGAAATGGTACCAATCGGTGAACATACTCTACCCAACAAAAAAAGAATAATCCAAATCGGTCACGTTAGGCTACCCCTCCCCCCACCCTAGACCTAATTTTTTTCTCCTATTAGCAGTGGGGGATCATACTTTGTACAACAAAAAAAGAACCATCCAAATAGATCCACGCGTTACAAAGTTGGGTTTCACCCCCACCCCCGCCCTACCAAAAATTTTTTTGAAATGGTACCAATCGGTGAACATAGTCTACCCAACAAAAAAAGAATCATCACAATCGGTCGACGCGTTGCGAAGTTATCGCCGGTCAGACATAAAAAAAAAACATAAAAAATTAAAAGAAATATACGCGTCGAACTTAGAACCTCTTCGTTTTTAGAAAGTCGGTTAAAAATAATGCCACTATTGCAATTCTCAATTTTGTTACTGACTGCAACTATACCTGCAAGTTTTTTGCTGCCTTCGTAAGCGATGTTATGATGGTGGAAACATGCCTTAAATTGGTTCATGTAAATTTTTGCTAGAACTTGCATTAATTAGCATTAGTAGTGGTCCTTGATAATGGTTTAATTATAAATCATTATCAATATCAATATAATTTAATTGCAAAAAACTAATTAATTAATAAATAAAAAAGTGTGTTTTTTGAAGAAATTAAAATTCACTGTATTGCACCTGTATGAACAGGTATTTTTAATAAGAATGCTAATTTATCACAAATAAATCCGTAGACAGCTTTACTTTTACGTTTTATACAATTTTTTGGTCAACTGAGAGCTTTTCTGGACGTAATCTTTGTTGATGGCCTTGAATCTTTCTTGTTCTTTCATTTTCATCAGAGCTTAAAAATGACTAGTTAGTTAGTCAGTAAATCGGCAGCGCCGTGATGAAGTAGTACATAACCGTAGCGTTGTGACTGAACTATTTCAGATGCACTTACTTACGCAATTATAAATTCAGTTCACAAAAGGTAAAAGAAAAAATAAATTTGTCTGAAGAAAACATTTGCTTAACAGCAGTAAGTTAGAGAGCGGTAATTATTTCCGGTATCAAGGTAACTGAAAATTAAATAAATAATTTTGGCGGTAGTGAGTGAAAAGTACCTACGATTTAATTTAACGAGTGTTTTAATCTTCAAAGTTGACATGCTCATACTAAAGTTAAGGGATGTGATTAGGGTTGAAAGTTAAAGCTTGTGAAGTTCAAATGAAGTGGAATTCTTTCGTAATGTTGTAAGATGTAGAACTTAATTATGATTATATTTGTTAAGTCCACAAAAGTTGTATCTACAAGAAGCTTGGTTTTGAAATTAAAGCCAACGTGTAAAGTAAACGAAAGTAGGAGTTTCAAATTTGACGAAAGTAGGAATTTCAAATTTCACGAAACTTCCTACAGTAGTGTTGTAGTCAACGAGATGCCAACTAATCAGATACAGAATGTGTTAGTCCTTGTGTGTTGATTATTTGTCAAAATACACATTTTATTAAAAGTGTATATACTAATCCTAACGGACCAATGTCGCCATAAAAGCGGCATGGCACTTTTACTTACTGGATCCAATGCTGCGTACATGGCGGCAAAAACCATTTTATTATTTTTAACCGACTTCAAAAAAGGTTCTCAACACCAAAAAAATTTTTGGTGGGGTCAAACCTAACTTTGTAACGCATGGACCAATTTTGATGGTTCTTTTTTTGTTGTACAGAGGATGATCCCCCATTGCTAATAGGAGACAAATTTGGCCTAGAGTGGGGGAGGAGGAGGGGTATTGTAGCTTCGTAACGCGTGGCACGATTTGAATGGTTCCTTTGCTGTTATATGGTTTGGGAGTGGGAAGGGGAGGGGAGGGGTTCTAATTTCGTAACGCTTGGATCAATTTCGATGATTCTTTGTCTGTTGGGTAGAGTATGTGCCCCGATTGATACCGCGAGAAAAAACATTTTGGTTGGTTGAGGGGGGGGGGGGCGGGGTAGGGGGTTGAACCTAACTTTATAACGCGTCGACCGATTTGGATGGTTCTTTTTTTTACAGAGTAGAGGACACTAAAAAGTGAAAAATAAAATAGTTTTGTAAAAAAAATTGAACCGACTTCACAAAAAGCACTAAAAAGCATAAAATAATTTTTAATTTTATGTCTATTGCGACATTTGGAAGTCAAATTTAACAAACAAAAAACTACCCAACCACAATTGAATATATAAAACTAGTTGAACGTGTCAGCTCACGGAATTATAATGAAGGACGATTAAATACTTTTATTGTAGTTGTTTGGTTTGTCTACTCTGCACCGACTTCCAAATGTCGCAAAAGATATAAAATTAAAAATTATTTTATGCTTTTTAGTGCTTTTTGTGAAGTCGGTTAAATTTTTTTTATCTTTGTTATAGCCATATCAGATTGCATCACAGCCGCAGCAAAATAATTTTGCTGTCGGCTATATCAGATTTTTTTTATACAAATTGGCCAAAGTCTAGGGGACAACTCTTTGATGCTTTAGCATGGCTTTGCCCGGAAGGGAATCAGGATAAGGAGAGTGAGGAAGCTTGAATGTCTTGTTTTTGCATTGCGTCGAGCTAGACAACAGCGAAGAGAGTGGATTTAATCTTTTTTGTTGTAATTCTTTGTGCCTGTTCAGACGAATTGAACTTTCATCACGAAGTTCTATGGTGCGGGGCAAGTTCGGGCAGGGAGAAAGTGCGCTCGAACTGAACTGGACTCACATTCAACTTTTCTGGTCACGTGACTGTTTCTATTGGCATGTTGTTGCATTTGATTGTGTAATGTTGGGTAAGTGTTGGAATTATCCATTTCGTTTATACCTTTTAAGGTAAATACAGATTGAACTGTCTAAACAGGCACTTTGAGCGAGCAAATGTCACTGAGAAAAATGTCAGTTCGGAGTTCAGTAAAAAGTACCTAGTGCAGCCCGCGAGAGGGCTTGATTTTTAAAGAGAACGTTAGCATTACTGGAGTTAATTTAAACAGTTTAGTTAATTATATTTTGTTTAAAACCGTTAAATATGGCCGTAAACTCTGAAATAATAAGGCACGATTATAACGATAATTTTTATAATATTAGCAATAGTGATGACGAGTTTGAATTCGATTTTGCTACTGATGAAAATAAAAATCGGAGAAGCATTTCGTTTTCATTATAGTCTGAAAGATAGTGACAATAGAAGTGATAGCGAAGAAGTTCCTAGAAAGAGAAGAATACCAAATGTAAGTTACAGTGAGGATGAAGAAGATAAACATGAATGGAAATATGTTACAGAAGTTGATGACATTCCACCTCCGATATAATTAAATACATTTTCAAATGCCGCAGGTCCACAAGTTCCAACTCACATTAAATAGCCGTTAGAGTTTCTCAGCCTATTTTTCACAGACGTATTGGTATATAGTGTAATAAAGATGACAAACAATTATGCTAAGCAGAAAATAAAAGCGGAACCAATTTGGAAAACATGGAAGGATGTAGAACGTAAAGAATTTTTGGTATTCCTTGGAGTAATCTTACCATAATAGATAGCATTTCTTCCAAATACATTTTCGAGAAACCCTTCCCAGTAATCAGAACGCTAGGACTCGCATTCAAAAAGTCAGCAATTTTCTAGATTATATAGACGCAATATTCCTACATTTTGTAGCACATAAAGATATTTCTGTTTATGACTTTGTTGGGAAATTTAAAGGGAGAGTAGGTTTTGTGACATACAATAGCCGTGTTTTTTTAATGAGCGGGTCATCAGATCATTAAAAGAACGATTAGGGAAATTTTTAAAATAAAACTGCAGCTCACTTCCCAAGTTACATATTTGTCAGTTTTAGACGTTTTAAGTTTCTATTTTACGCCAAAGATAAAGCCCAATTGTGAACAAGAAGATATTAAATATACTTAAAACGCATTGAAAAACATTGTGTTTGTGGATTTAACCAACATTTTAATTTCTTTCGTTATATTGAACATTCACAAAAATGACATTTCTATTGAAATTGAAGTTGGCAGCGTCTTATTTTCAAGGGAAATTTCTTAAATTCCCTTGAGCGGGATAGTGAACTAGATCATGAACTGGTTCAGCAATTTGTATGGCGGAGATCTATATAGCTCATTAAAAAAACACAGCTAATGACAAAAAACTAACAAAGTGGGGTATAAGAATATATGTACTTGCTGACTCAAACACAGGGTACATTTATACAATTCCCCCTTATTATGGCAGACAATCTTCCTAGATCAGATCATCCCTTAACTTCTCCAATTCCTTTGCATTAATTAAAGAAACTTCTTGATAACGTTGGCTGTGGCGTTGTATGTATACAGACCGATATTTTACTAGTATACCTTTGGCAAATGAATTATTGAAAATGGAAAACCACCTAACTGGTAGATTATCAACAAATAGAAAAGGTGTACTGTCTATAATGAAGAAGCCTAAATTTTCAAAAGCAAATATAATAGCCCGTAGAAAAAGTAATACGTTACTTCTTTCATGGAAGGACAAGAGGATTCTTAGTACTGGGGATGTGACAGAAATTACATGAATCGAGAGAATATTACGAATATTACTGTAGAGACAAAATTCGGGCCCGGGGGTACCACATACGGGCCCCCGCGAAAGCATGCTCGGTACTAAGCGTTTACAATGGAATGAGTGACTTTCAATTTCAAATATGTCTAGTATATTACACTTTTTCGATCGGGAAACATTTTTTTATATATAATTAAAATAGAAAAATTTTTCCGTTGATGACTTAGATGACGGGCCCCTATTGAAAGCCCGGGCCCGGGGGGTTTCCCCCCTTCGCCCCTCCCTCTCGGCGGCCCTGTTGCATAGTATGCAGTGTTTCCAAGTCATCGATCAAATGTGTCACCAGATAGGGATTGAAAAAGACACCTTTTTTTAAAAAAAAAAGTCACCAGATGCATAATTATACATTTTTTTTCAAGATTGCTTCCAACATAATATAAGAAATTTCTAAATAACAGAAATGTAAATACTGCTTCTACTCAATAAAAACTGAATTTACCTGAATCACACGCATATTTACCTTTAATTGGTTCGCATTAAAGAACTTAAGTGCACTTTGATTCACAGCTGATCTCATGTACTTAAGCGCCGAGTAAGAACTTCTTAGCAATTTGTAAAAAGGAAGGTTTTGAAGGGTTTGGAAATTAGTAAAGTACCAGATTTCGTGACACACTATCTGATTTGTCATCACTGACCGAAAGTCACCAGAAGTCACCGTGGTGGAGGTTAAAAATAACCAACTTTTAGACGTGTCTAAAGCGTATTTGAACCGTGTACATGAACGTGTTTTTTCCAGATGAGAACGAATAGCCAAGAGAAAGTGAGATGGAATGAACTTAAGGGACCATCTTTCCCAAAACTAATTTGGCTGGCTTTGAATGCGGGGTGTAAACGAAATTAAAAAGTGTTTTAAAAATGATATAAAATGCTAATTGACTTAAAAACTATTACTAAGTACAGTGGTTATTGTGAATAATTGTGTGTTTAGATATTCATAAAATGAAATAATGAAGTGCAGCGTGCTTTCTTGTAGAAATAACTATAAATTTCCAAAAGGAAAATCTTTTTTTAGGTTTGTAAACTACTTTAAATACTAAGTTATAATGCTAGTTGATAGTTTTCAGCGATAAGTATAAAAATTAACGAAAATATCAGCTGAAAACAAGGAGTTTCTGTTTGCAAAATCAAGATACAGATTTGTTTATTTACGAGACTGCAAATGTCAAAGCAATGTACCTTATATTCACAGGCGATTCGAGAAAACATTTCGTATAGGGCTTACTCTTAAATTGATTTAAATTTATTTAAAAAATTATAATATTTTGCATTACAGATGATATAATACCGTCGTAAATGATGTCGATAATTAGTTTAATTAAAAAATATAAAGTAAAATAGTGACTTTGAACAACTTTCAAATTTAATTGCAATGCCCTGCTCCTTACATACATATATATTGGAGAGTGCTTCGAAAAGCACCATACCCTAAAAAAATACAAAATTTAAATCATCTTGTTATCCTATTACTCTGAATATATATTAATAAATTTTCACTAAAATATTAATATTTTCTTTTCTATAGTTGATATAAATATGTTACGTACATAGTTTCTCTTCGTATGAAAAATAACTTGGACCTGGCGCGAAGTTTTAAGTTTACTTCGAACCAGGTCCAAGTTTTATACTTCCAGACCGTTAAAGGTTAATAGATTTGGTTGTAAAATATCTGTAATGTATTTCATTAATATTCTTATCAATCCTCTAAGTTTCGGTGGAGTCTGCTTAGGCATATAACGTTTGGCCAGGATAAAATATAGGTCCAAAGGAGTTGTTATATCCAGAAACCTAAAAAACAAATAGGCCAGATATACAAAATTAGAGATTCATGTCGGGATTACCTGCAGAGGATTAGTGCTTGTAAATTTTCTCGTTAAAAATTTCCGACAAACGCTATTCCAAAATTGAATCAAAGACAAAAATGTCAGACAGTTTTCTACAAAAAAGCCCTTAAAAAATTTTCAAAGAATTGAAATTAAAAAAAAATCATTTTGTTAGTTTTTCCAAAACATGTCTTTGATTTTACTGATTTGTAATGGACATTTTTAAATTCTTCTTTATTTGTAATAGTTAAACAAAAAAGAAACAAAAGCTTTCCTTTTGAGGCATAAGATATGTTACGTAGAAGTCACACTACAGTCCTGTGCCGTATTAGCCAAAAATTTTTTTTTTTATTGGGTCTATAACTTGAAAATGAAGGATTTTTTTTTCAAAAATATGACTTTATCTTAATTACATATCAATGAGTACACTATTCAAAGTCCATCGGAATCTATAACGTTTTCCCATCTTTCTGGTAATTTATGGATGTTACCTTACGAAAAAAAACAATTTATCTTTTGACCGAAATATCATTGACCGAAGCAAGTAAAAGTAAGAAGGGGTCTAGTGAATACGGCAGGTGCAATAAGACTTCCTATCCAAAGTTTTGTAAATAGCTTTTAACCGGTTAAGCATCATGAGGCCGTGTCTAGACTCATATTCTGGTCGTTTTTCTGCCAATGCTCTCTTCAAACGAATCCGTTGTTCCAGGTTTTAACAACTCATAGTATATCACTACCTTCTGGTCCAACCAACAACACAGCATCACCGTCGAACCATGAATATTTGGCTTCGGAGTAGATGTGCCGGGTTGGCTGAGCTTCCTACGTTTAGGGTTGTCATAATGAATCCATTTTTTGCCCCCAGTTATCACTCTATACTGAAATTTTTTTTGTGGCGTTCAAAAAGCATTTCTGACATGCACAATAGCCTTTCATATTACACCCAGTTTCCGAGCTTTTTTATGAATCCCAATGCTTTCAGCCGCTTGGAAATTACTGATTGCGCCCCTCGCAACGATTTTGCAAGCTCTTCTTGCGTTTGGCATGAGTCTTCACTGAGAAATGCCTACAAATCTTCGTCTTCGAACTTTTTCGCTTGGTCAGGCCGTTTCTTATCTTCGGTGTCAAAATTATCACTTTTATACCGTCGAAACCAGAACTCCCATGATTTTATCGGCAGAGCATATTTATCGTAAACTTCCGACAACATTCGATGACACCACTTTTTTCGAATTGAAGAAGAAAAGCAAAATTTCGGCAAATGTTGTTTTTTGGCACGTTTGCTGACATATTTGAACTTGAAAAACATTACAATGTTTACATTTCGGCGAATTGAAACATGCTGACAACTAAAGCCATACGATAAAGCTTTGTCATGAAAGTATTTACAGGATGGTTCTCAGCTGTCCAAGTACAGGGTGGTTACAAAATCTTTACTACTTGCACAACATCAAAATTCAAGGAATACAGGCCTCAGCTGATGCTGACCGGTATAGATTTCAGCCCACAGTGGCCAGATAGGTAGATTGAAAGCAATCTTAGGTCTGCCTTACTTAAGGCGATGGTATCGTTGAAGGCATAGGGTCCAACAAGTATTTTAACCTGGATAAGCTCGGAGACATTTCTCCGGTATAACAACTGCTGACTCCAACCCCAATCTTCAGTCACAGATCTTGCCGACGACCAGCTGAGGCCGCAAAAGGGCTCGGGACCTCCACTTCGAAAAGTAGAGACTTTCCTTGCCAGCTTATTGGCGATCTCGTTGCCAGGTATCTAACAGAGAGTAACCCTGACATTGGTGGCCGGAGGGTGTAGAAGTACTCCTTCGTAAGGCTCGAGGAAAAATAGTACGACGATAGAGGCTTAAGAATTCTTTGGCTATGAGTCCTGTGGCTTTCAGTCCATTTTTATTGTTGAAAAAATCAGCATTTTGATAGCATGCATTTTAGCTTAAAAGTAGTGGGGGTAATTGAATCAAGTAGATGATGGCAAGTAAAAAGAATCAAGTAAATTTTGTAATTTTTCAGGTGATCCCTTAATTTTGAATGAATACTTAAAATAAATACATCTAGTTTATTTTTTAACTTTATTTTGCAGATAAATATGTCAGACGTCAATATAAGGGTTCTTCCTCCAGTACTGGTGAAACTTGCTGAGGCTGAATTAAATGAAACACCAAACCGAACACCAGACGACTTGCAGGCAATAAAAGAATGGCTTGATAAACAACCCCATATTATATCACGAAGAGGTAAATATTTAAACAATTGTGATTTCAAGCGAATTCTTCGGCAAATTATTATCATTCATTATATTCATCAAAGCGAAAAAAGTTCCGGATTCCATTTACAGGGTGTTTCATATTAGGTGTGCCAAAATATGTGGGGTGATAGATCTCACCTACACCAACAAGAACTTGTACGGCAGAGAGGAGAGGGTGGAGGTAATCTTAACCATTTGGGAGTTACAGGGTGATTCATAAATTTGCAATTTTCACGGTATGCAGATCATTATTTTATTTTTAAGTTTTGATTTGCTCAACACAGTGTCATCAAACAAATGCCAAAAGACTACTATCCCAATGATCTTTCCAAAACTGTCAAAAATTTTATTTTAACTTGTACCGTTGCATGCACAGTCACTTGTGAAAGTGAAAAAATGTTTTGAAATTATCTAAAATTCAGAATTTTCCCACATTTTCTCCAAAATTCATGCATTTAATATATGTGTTTTTACCTTTATGAAATTGCTCATCTTATTACCTTTCCAGCAAGGTACAACATGGCACGGTCGAGGAAGGATTCGAAATACTGTATGCCTGGAAACCAGTGTTAAATAGTTTTAACACCCAAGTTTCCTGGTGGTCTATTGCTTATACCTGATGAAAATTTTGCTATAAGGAAGAGGCAGCCAGCTAGAATATCATTCATAGTTGAAAAATAATTCCATAATTACCTATATGCGTTGCGTTCTTAAGCTTACATTTTTAAAAATTGGCAAAATTTACTTTCAAGGAATCGAAAAGGATGAAAGAAGGGTGTATCTTCGAGCACACCCATTCTCCTCGATATTGCAGATCATGAATTTATATATGATGCAGGGAGCGATTCACTCTAATTCGAAGAATCTTCACGAAGTCCTGATATCCAATATTATTAATGAAGAATTATTGGAAAAACAATAAAAAGCTAAATATTGATGTATGCACATATGAGGGGTTTAATTTCAAAGTGTTTTTAAAGGGAATGTAATACCACTTATTGAAATTTAAGGATAAGGAGCGGTTTTTGGCAATACAGACTCTTGCAGTACTGCGTACGTATAACACATTTTCATTTTACATATTTGGCGTCTGTCGAATTTTGGTACTAGGCTCTTCTTACGTAGGTATATTTTCGAAAATACTTATCAATGTACTTAAGTTAATGTAATAAAAATCATTTCCTCTGAAGGAACAGCTTCCCGAAAGCGTGTGTCAGATTTTCTGATCTTACTTTCAATTAGATGAAGTAAATTCATGAAAGAGTCATTACTCATTTAATAACAATTTCTTAATTTCTCAGGATGTTTGACGACCTTTTTTCTATCATACTATGCTTTCAACTCAATTAAATGAATGGATTTATCTAGATTTTTATTACATCTGTATCTTGTGGCTTGTCTTCTTTTAACAAGGAGACGGAGTTGGATCAATACGTTGACCGGCAAGACCAACATGCCACGGGTCCCGGGTTCGAGACCAGATGACCCCGTGAGCTTTTATTAAGAAATTAAAATAATCCACTCCGTCTCTGGGCTGTTGTCTAGCTCGCAGCAATGCAAAAACAAGACTTAAGTTTCCTCACTTCCCTTCCGGTCAAAACCATGCTAACGCATCAAAGGGTTATCCCCTAGGATTTAGCCACAACGTATAAAAAAAAAAAAAAACATTAACATTAACAAAAAAAATACCTGCTCATTGTCTGACATTGATATAAAAGGGTTCTACTTTTACGTGATATAATATCCATATAACAATGACTAGCAATACAATGTTTCAACCGCATCTCGTGTAGAGCGACACTTAAGAGTTGCATACACCTTGCGACATGTATGATATAAAAATATTTTAAGTGTGGCACCCACCTAAGTGACAATTTGAACGCAAATGTTTTTTCTGTCTGTTCTTAACAATTAAAAACCCACAAAAAGGTTGCCAAGACTCACAAACTCATACCGCTTTCACCGTTTAAAAGTTATCAGATCTCATGTGGAGCCAAGCCCCTAACTCTACAACCCCTAAATCTAGAAACCCTACATCTTGGTCAAAAAGTATGGCCTGGCAGTTTCGCGGCCGTCGCACGGTCACTCCTATGGAATTATGTTAAGCAACTAAGTCACTGGTCTTTAATGTTGTGTCATGTATTAGATCCAGTCATAATTTTGGGAAACCATAACTTTCGACCAAGATGTAGGGTTTCTAGAGTTAGGGGCTTGGCCCAACATGAGATATGATAACTTTTTAATAGTGAAAGAGGTGTGAGCTTGTGAGTCTTGGGAACCTTCTTTACATGAAATGTTTTTGGTGGCATTTCATTTCTTTTTGCAAGATTGCTTTAGCTCTTGTTATTTTTTCTGGCTGTATTTCTTGTGCGTCAGCTATTCTTTTTTTTCATAGCCCACTCTCTATCGTTGCCTCTTTTCCTTGTTGGCTTATTATTTGCAATAAGCGATAAATCCAAGGTGGTACTTAGCTATCAACTGATTACATTCTACTATAGCTGACTATTGTGCTTTATTTATATTAACTTAAAGTAGACTAAATTATCTTTCCATCAAAGTAAAAGCATGTACAGTTTGTTAACAAAAATAACAAGAAATCTCTAATTAAACCCGAAATTTTAGTCGCAAACCAAATTTTCATCCAAAACGCAAGCAGTAAATCATGATCCGACCATGCTTGTAGTTTTTTTAAATTTCTCCTTTCGTACAATTCCGCGCTTTTAAGCTTAAAAATGCTTGTTAGTTTCTTAAGTAAGGTGTGACTATTTTTACTTCATTCGAAAGATTGTTTTGTTAAATTCAAGTAGAACATAACAATTTTTTCATAGAAGCAATAGGCACTAGGACGAGCTTAAGGGGGGAGTAAGGTTAATTCGATACAAAAAAAAGCATATTTTCGATAATTTTTTTTGGCAACACAGTTAATATATATTTATTTCTATAATTACTACATAATAAAATAACATTTGAAGAACGTTTCGTGAAATTTTCATTAATTTTTATGAAGAAATGAGCCATTGGCAGCGAATCTCCGCGGACGTCTCAAAAAAAAGTTTGATTGCGGTGCCCCTCATAACTCATCATTGGATCATCTCAAATTAAAAAACCTAAATGATTTTTTTAGTTCATAAGTTTCTGCAGGTTCTGACGTCGTTTTTTTTTTTGATTGATTTTTCAATTTTTTACAGCACTTGGAAGTCAAAATGCCGATATTTCATCAAAAAAATAGAAAAATTTGTGTTTTTAAAATACGTTAAAATTAAAAAAAAAAATAACTCGACGTCATTACCTCGTCATTTATATAAGGAAAAAGTGTGCAACATTTCAAAAGGATCGGTGAAGTAGATTTTTAGCTACAGTGGGCACCGACTCTGAGTGAAGAGAGTGAGTGTGCAGCGTGAAACCGGACCGTAGAGGCGGAGACTTACAATCCCATATCTCCGTTAGTTTGACTCTAATCGACTTTAAATTTTGACACAATGATCTTAATATGTTAATATAAGAGAAGAAAAAAAATGAAAAAAAAATTTATACCTTACTCCCCCATTAAAGAAAAATCACCCCCCGGCGACCGTTCGCGTAGTCGAGTGAGGAAGGTATTTCTTGCACGCCACAATTCTTTTCTTCATAACACACTCACTTTTTAGTTTTTAATGTACTAATAACATCTAGCTTTGATATCAAATTTCAGCTTTCTAGAACCCCCTTTAAGGGGGGTCGGAGTGTGAAAGTTCTAGATATCTTAATTTTCTCGTTGTTTGTGTACAGATCATAGGCTGCATACCAAATTTCAACGTTCTCGGGCTTTTGGAAGTTTGGAAATTATCATATGAAAAATTGTTATATAATACAAAACCAGACCCCCCCCCCCCCCCCCCCCCCCCCCCCTTCGAGGGTTTGGAGGATGAACGTTACAGATTTCTTAATTTTTTCGTTGCTAATCCCAGCCTGCATATCAAATTTCAGCTTTGTAGAACTTTTAAAAGTACCTACCAATAAAAAATGTTATATACAGATCTGCCACATAAACGGGGGGTGCAGGGTAAAAGTTACAGATTTCTTAATATTTTCGTTGTTTATGTGCTAATCCTAGCCGGCATACCAAATTTCAGTTTCCTAAGACTTAAGGAAGTACAATAGAGGTTTTGATGGCGGAGGTTATGATGACGGATATTTTGATGACGGAGGTTTTGATGACGGATGATTTGATGATCATGAGTAAAGTATAAAAGCTGGACAAATGAAACTTAGTGTGTTTAATTAGTCTGGTAACTATATCTTATTCTAAGAATTTGGGCTCTCTGGTTTATTATCCAGACCGACGCTATGAGGGTTCGAAAATACGTCGAAACGCTTCGAGAAAAGGAAGATAATGCGCAATTTTGGCGCAGATGCCAGAACAATTAATAAAAAATTTTCCCTATTGACACTCAACTAACTTAAATAAAATAAAACACATGTTCAGAAAAATCGAATGTGTATTCAATTCTAGACTAGACTAGAATTAAAATTGTCTGTTTTTATTTTTATTTTTAGATGATCAATTTTTAATCGCATTTCTAAGAGGATGTAAGCATAGCTTGAAAAGAACAAAAGAAAAACTAGATACGTTCCACACTGCAAAAAATGCATTGCCAGAAATATTCGACCAGAGAGATCCTACTAGTTCAAAACTAAGGATCCTTTTAGAATCGGGGTAAGTCGTATATATGTATTATAAAAGCAATATAAATATTCAATAATAATATTTGTTTTTACAGATTAACAGTCCCACTTCCAAAGCCAATGAAAAACAATTCACGAATTCTTCTATGTAGACCTTGTTTCCTTGATCCTTATAAATACAGACTGATGGAAATTCTTAAAAGTATTTTCGTGATTGCCGATTTTCTTCTATTAGAAGACGATTACATGATAATGGGAGGACAGACTATGGTTATTGATATTAAGGGCATAACAATGGCGCATGTTGTTCAAGTGACAGCAACACATATTAAGTAAATTTACAGAAGACATAACACATTTTTAAAACCGAATGAAATATTACTTTTAAACAGGACAATTTTGACTGTCATTCAAGAAGGATATCCAAGTAGATTGAAAGCATTTCATGTTTTTAACGCATCACCAACTTTCGAGATAATGTTCAAAATAATTTATCAATTTTTGAATGAAAAATTAAGAAAAAGAGTACGTTTTTCACACTTATTCTTTTAATTTTAAAAAACTTACTAAAAATTATAGATTTTCGTGCACAACAGTTTAGACGATTTATATGCACATGTGCCGAAAAGTTTGCTTCCCGAAGAGTACGGAGGAGAATTGGAGTCTATTAACAAAATAAATGGTACGAGTTCGAAAGTAATAAAATAATAAATAAAATAAATTATAATTTTTCTTTCAGATGACTTAGTCCAAGGAATTATTTCAAAGAGAAATTGGTACTTAGATGATGTTAGTTACAAAACAGATGAGTCAAAACGTAGCGGAGCAACAACAAATTCGGATCTCTTGCTCGGAGCTGAAGGATCATTCCGGAAGTTAGAATTTGATTAATTTTGTTTATCAATTATCAATAAAGTATTAAACACTTAAGACAATTTTAACTCTTAAGTATTTCACTAATCAGTGGAATCTGACTATAACTATATTTAGATTATTATCTTATCATTTTATCGACTACCTAGCGTTATTGACGAATATGAAGAGAGAGAAATTAAGCAGTAAGTGGACTGAAATCATTCCTACAGGTTTTCCGGTAGTGTCTATTTCTAACTAGAATCGAAGATTAGCATATTACGTAAGTTTTGCTTATTAATATTCAGGAAATATACGACAATATATTTGTGTTACTGTAGGATAAACGTGTTTTGTACATATTGCTTTAGGACGTCAAAATTTACTTGTCATCATGTACTTGGCCAATTAGTGTGAAATGAAATAGACAGTTTTTTTCTGAATAAGCAAATTTTATTGACCAAAGTAATTTCCATAAAAATTTATTGTTTGCACATGCCGGTTCCAATCTAGAGTCTACTGAGTATGATTTATTTGGCTCTTTAATTAGTGTACATTGCAACTTTTGTCTTTGAGCACCGTGAGTTTATAAAGTTATTTGTGGATAGTGACCTTTGACCAATAGATATTCAGAATTCACTTGAGATATCGTTTTACAAATTCTTCTAGCTTAGATATAGTTGGTCCAAAGTTTGGTTCGACTGAATATGTTGCTATTGCACCATATATCAACGATAATATTAATTGGGCGTTACTTAACGCATAGACTTATTTGGATGATTCTTTTTTGTTGTGTACAGTATGATTCCCCATTGCTCTTATTAGGAAAAATTTTGTCCTAGGGTTGGGGTGAGGAATAACATTTGTAACGTGTCCACTGATTTCGATAGTCGAAAGTTGATTTTTTTTAAAACCTGATTCTGCAAAAATCTAAATTGGGTGTTAAGCGGCAAGCATAGCGAATAGGTTAGGTTAGGTTAGGGTGGCGGCTATCAGCCCTACAGCCGATCAGCCTCACATAGACCTATAAATGGTCCGTTGTGTTACCACATCCGTGGAACCATACCTGATTGCCGGGTTTATCTAAAACCAGCCGCAGCTCTTAATAAACCTTAGGAGCTGCTTCATCCTGATGCCGGCTATATCACCCATGCCACCTAAGAAGTACACGCCCATTGCATTGTACCTTCTTTTTGCTAGGCCCGCGCATTTGCAGAGTAAGTGCTGAATGCTTTCCACCTCTTCCTCGTCCATACAACTCCGGCAGAAGTCATTCGTGGGAACGCGCAGACGTTCTGCGTGTATACCGAAATGACAGTGGCCAGTAATAACTGCCACAATGTTTCGGAGGTTTATCCGGCTTCCGTTTAGCAGAAACGCGGTTTTCCTTAAATCCCATTCAGGCCACAGCTGCCTTGACAGGCTGGATGTGGCTAAGTTACTTCATCTTTGCTTAGCGAGCTGAATAGCCTTTAGGTCAATTTCTCTCTTTACTGATTCTAGCGGCCAGCCGATCGATCTGTCAATAGAGGAATCATCCAATTGTGATCCCTCCTTTGCCAGCTCATCAGCTGCTTCATTCCCTTGAACCCCACTGTGACCAGGGACCCAGCAGAGATTTACCTTGTGTCTCACCCCTAACGTTCGAAGACCAGCCAGACACCTGCCGACCGGCCGCGACCTGACTAAATTTTAGTCCAGCGCCTTGATAGCTGCTTGGCTGTCGATGTACAAACATATATCGCTACCCATGGGTAGGTTGGGGCGCCCCGTTTCCAGGTCCAGGTCGTCTCTTCCTTTCTCTAAAAATGCCTTTTTCACTTAAATTGCAATATCTCAAAAATTTTAAGAGAAAAATTTAATCTGAAGTCCGTTGTTTTATCAAAAAGGATTGCACATTCACACACATTCAATCACTTATATTTAAAAATTTCGGAACTTACCTCATGGTAACTGAATCTTCTGGAAGTTTGAAAAATTCGTAAAAAAAGTTTGTTTATTCTTTTTTGTACTACAGCCAAGTAAAATGCTGTTTTTGCCACAACTATCGAACATAATTGTCAACGTTCCATGCCATTTTCGCCTGCGAATACTGGTGACTATCACGTCTTGGCCTATAAGTCTGTGTAGGTTTTTCTTCCAAACCGGAGCACGTTCACTACGTCTCACTACCCATGTTAAGCATATAGGGTGTTCAAAAGATATCGACCCCCCTCCCCCTATCTTAAAAAGTACTGATCGGAGAAGAAAACGACCAAGACAAAAGTTATAGGATTTTGCCCTGGCTAACTATTGGTGACTTTGGGTTTGACCTTGACCTTAAACTTCAAGGTAATTGAAAGGTCAAGTGGATTTTTTTAAATGGGGTCCCATAGTTTTGACCACGGAAATGAAAAGAGCGGAGAATTTTACGTTCAGATATGTCCTTGAAAATGACCAAGACAAAAGTTTATATTACGTTAGAAAAATGACTGTTAAAGCAAGATCAATCGATGATGAGATTAGATACTTTTCGAGCACCTGGTATAATACCTATTCGAAGAAATATTTATAACAAACAAAAAATGTTATGGCAGGGGGGGATCTCAACGGCTTGAGAGTTACAGGGTGATTCATAAATTTAAGTTTTTCATGGTATGCACATTACTCTTTTATTTTTATCTATTGATCTACCCAACACAGCGACATCAAACAAACGATAAAAAAGTTAAATCCTAATTGCCTTACCAGAAATGTAAGCAATCTTAATCTAACTCCTATCATTCAGATCCAGTCACTTCCAAAAGTGAAAAAAAATGGTTTGCGATTACCTAAAATTGAGCCTTTCCCCAAATTTTCTCCGAAATTAATGTAATTAGTACACCTCTCTTTTATCTTATTTTTTTTTTGGATTGCCCATCTTATTACCTTTCCAAAAAGGTGCAACATGACAAGGTAGACAAAGGATTAGAAAAATCACATCCTTAGAAATCCCTGACTACCTAATTATTTTATTGCACTTTAGGTAGGAAATTCTTTAAATAAACAACACTTTTAAGATAAATGATGGAACATGTTTGTTTTTTGTTAACAGCTCATTAATTTTAGTTATTGCTGCAAAAAAGTTAAGTTAACTTAAAAATGTTAGTGTAATTTTGTTTTATTGCCGGTATTAGCTTGTGTTAGCCAGAATTCACACCCTTGTATCCTGGCGTTCTGTTACTCGTACCTGATGAAAATTTTGCTATGGAAAAGGGTCAGTCAGCAAGAATACCTATCATAGTTTAAAAAAAATCAATAAGTACAGGTGTTTTTAAGCAAAAATTATTAAAAAATCGTAAAATTTACATTTGAGGAATACGCGGATATTATTTACATTTGTAATGTAGATGGAAAAGAGAGAGCGGCTGTACTGGAATATCAAAGAAGATTCCCTAACTGGCAAGCACCCCAAAGAGGGGTATTTACACGGATTTTTAAAAGGTTAAAAGAAACAAAGAGAAACGAGTCGCAAGGTGATTAGGAGTGTCGTTATCTAAGGTTTGGAGGGTTATTCATCGAGGGGGATTACATCCATATCATCATCATCCAGCCCAAGGACTACTGGAATGAGATTCCGAGAGAAAACTGAAATTAAGCACTCGGCTTCTGGAACGCGACATTGACGGCAGAGTGTTTCTAGAAATTCTGTGGACAGATAAATCTCAATTCACCAGAAATGATATCATGAGCTTCCATAACCTCCATATCTGGTCGGAAACTAACCCACGCAGGACAAAGCAGATTTCAGTGTCAATATTTGGGCTGGTATCATCGGCAACCATTTGGTAGGATCATTCATTATGCGATGATTCCTCTCTTTTAAAAAATACCAACACCTCCTCCAAACACCTCCTCCTACTGTGTATAATCGATCATAACTAAAAAGATGATACTATCTGAGATTAAAAGAGGTCTTATTATGATAACTTTGAAACCAAGTTTCGTTTTCAAAAACATATTTAAATTCTTCAATACAAGATGGCAAACTTCGGATATTAAGATGTCAGCAAACCAGATTATTAGAGTTATTTTTAACTAATTCACTTATAACTACGTTAACATTCACGGTGTTATTAACATCAAAACATATATTATCAATTTTTAAAAGAGTACGCGGACCGTAGACGACAGAAAAGACTTATCTTACCACTGAAACACAAATCAATAGACAGTGTGGCCAAGGAAACAATAATATTAAATATAATATTCAATATCAAAGAAAGAGAAATTAAATTACATTTACAACCTTTTCCGAAGTTTTTAACTGATCAATACTATCAACTCTAATTCTGTCATATCCTGATTTATAGCATACATATAACACATCACTTAATAAGTCCCGGGCCTAACATATAGATGACGCCACCTCCTAATTTTTTTAACTTCACTTTGTAGTTCCAACTTCTTAATGACATTTCAAGTCAAAATTTCATGACAGTCTGGCGTTTAGTTTAAAAGTTAAAGTGGTTTTAGTGAAGCAACTTTTTTTTGTTCAAAAACAATGGATGAAAAAGGATTTCGAGTGTTGATTAAACATTGCTTTCTGATGAGAAAAAACACCGTGCAGGCAAAGCAATGTTAAATGTTATTCGGATTCTGCTCCATCGACTTCGACAGTTACAAGGTGGTATGCTTAATTTAAACGCGGTCGCGCATACACAAATTACAGTGAACGCTCAGGTCGCCCGAATTCGGCAGTTGTCCCAGAAAACATCAAAAAAGTCCAAAAAATCGTCTTGGCCGATCGTAAATCGAAGTTGCGCGAGATAGCAGAGGAGTTAAAGATATCAGAAGGAAGTGTATTTTGCATGAAGATTTGTCAATGAGAAACCTGTGTTCAAAATGGGTGCCGCGTTTGCTTACAGTTGATCAAAAACAGCAACGTGTTGACGATTCAGTGCACTGTTTGGGGCTGTTTAAGCAAAATCCAACGGATTTTTTGCATCGATATGTGACTACTGACGAAACGTGGATCCATTACTAGACGCCAGAATCAAAGAGATCATCAGCTGAGTCGACAGCAACCGGTGAAAGCCGTCCAAAGTGATCAAAAGCTCAAACGTCAGCTTTCAAGGTCATGGCCTTAGTATTTTGGGATGCCCATGGAATCTGGTTCATTTACTACCTTGAGAAAGGCAAAACCATCAACAGCGAATATTATATGGCTTTATTGGATCGAATGAGTGAAGAAATAAAGAAAAAACGTCCTCATATGCAAAAGAAAAATGTGTTGTTTCGCCAGGACAACGCGCCGTGTCACAAGTCGATGAAAATGATGGTTCAATTAAACGAACTGCGCTTCGAATTGATTTGCCACCTATTGTATAGTCTAGATCTGCCCACGAGACCTCAAAAGAATGCTTCAAGGAAAGAAGTTTGGCTCAAATGAAGAAGTGATTACCGAACTTGAAACCAAACAAAGACAAATCATTCTACGAGAAAGGTATTACAAAATTAGAAGAGCGCTGGACTAAATGTATCAATCTTGAAGGAAAGTATCTTGATGAATAAAGGTGCATTTCGTCTGAAAGTTGTTGTTTTATTAGTTAGGCCCGGGACTTATTGAGTTCCATTATATGTACGTATTAACATAATAAATTTGTTTAAAATTGTTCATATTTAAGGCCTTTTTATAATTTTTATAATTCTTAAGAGTTAAGCTCTCGTGTACAAATATGAACCACCATTCAAATTTATATCAATAAGTTTTGGTTTGCACTTTGTGACATTTTTAGTAAATATAAACTTTTCTTGAACACTGCTCAGTTTCAAAACAATCGGAGGAGCCACACTCTTGGTTGATTTCAGACGAAAACCAACTACATGCATAAAAGTCTTAACTATTTAAAATTTTTTTTTTTTTTTTATATATGATGATGCCAAAGCTCAGGGGATGCCCTATGATGCTTAAGCACAGCCTTGAAAGGAAAGGAATTAAGGATGAGGGAAAAAGGGTTAGGAGGTTGGGTGAAGGAGGTGTCGATGTACGCCCCGTTTGAAAGTTTCAGGCTGATAAGACGAGGGAAAAACAGAAGATGGTAAACTGTTCCACATTCGTGTTGTTCTGCTTAGAAAAGGTTCCCGAATTTTACGGTACGTCCAAATTTGACCTAGAGAGTATAGGGGTGGGAGCGATTTGTAGATCTTGTATCACGCGTGTCACGTGTGTGTCTACAAGGAATCAGGCTAGCAATTTCGTTAGAACAACGGCCATGGAAATAACGATAGAAGAGTGAGAGACAACCGACATACCGTCGATGCTCCAGAGAGTCAAGACCCTCAGAGATTGAGGGATCGCCAATAAGTTTAATAGCTTTACGCTGGACTTTGTCTAACGCGGACAGTGCGGTGTGTCCGGCCCCTGCCCAAATATGGGAATTGTATTCTAGTCTAGGCCTAATGTGGGACTTGTAGATCAGCGCTAAGTCAGGTGGGGTGAAATATTTCTTACATCTCAGTAGAAAACCCGAACATTCCATCGCATTTTTAGCGATTGCAAATATATGATCAGTCCAGCTAAGATTGCTGGATATCTCGATACCCAAGATGTTTAGGGAGGGTGAATTGGGAATATTCACTCCGTCGACTGAAATGGGTTGGGGGTGAACTGGGCGTTTTTTAAGCATTGAGTTTTGGATGCATTAAACGTAACACGATTTGCTCTGCCCCAAGCAAGGACCATGGAAATGTCGTTGTTTAATGATCTAAACATGCGTTCCCGATTCACTTCTGTAGCATTTCCACGTGAATTACATTACAGAATCAAATGAGTACGCGAAATCAAGGGTGCTGTCGTCGGCGAAACTATGAATAGGATTGAGAGTAAGGGATAAGAGATCATTAATAAAAAGAAGAGATAAGGTTGGTAAAAGAACTGAACCCTGAGGTACACCGGCATTAATTTCGTAGGAATCAGATGTAACTCCGTCAATTACTACACGGATTGAACGGCCTGACAAAAAACTCTCTATCCATTTAACGAGGGTAGGGTGCAGACCAAATGTTTGAAGTTTGGCTAAAAGGGCAGCATGCCAGACTCTATCAAAAGCCTTTGAAATATCAAGAGCGACGATTTCAGACTCACCAAAATTATGAAGACAATGATTCCAACGTTCCGTTAGAGCCGTAAGTAAGTCTCCGGTTGGGCGGCCAGTGCGGAAACCGTACTGGCAATCGTTGATAAGATGGTTGTTTTCTAGATATTTCAACAACTGAGAGTTGATGAGTGATTCAAAAACTTTAGATATGATCGAGGTTAGTGCAATTGGTCTGTAGTTAGGGGCCTTGTCCAATGAGTCAGTAAAAACATTCCCATTATAAATGAGTGGTGGTGTTGACGAACAGGTGAAATTGTTCTTTACGGTTTTTACTAGAGACCAGAAACCCTTACTACCCTTTTGGGTAGAAGAAACCTTCCGTCTGATGTTCCGGTCGAAATTGAACTTAGCCCGACTAATTGCTGAATTGCAAATATTCCGCGCATCTCTATAGATACGTCTCAATTCCTCTAAAGGGCACAATTTATATGCCTGGAAGGCTGCTTCCTTATTTTTAATGGCTGCGAAACAGTCATTATTGAACCAATTGGTGTTAGTTGGTTTGATGTTCTTGAAGCTATGAGGAATAAAGCGATGCATTTCAAACCAAAGGATGTTTAAGATATAATCGGTGCATTTGTTAACGTCTCTCACAGAAAAGCAATAGGACCAATCCAGCTCTCTGAGATACTTATTAAGTCCCGCCCAATCAGCATTTTTATAACGCCAAACTAATCTTTTGGTGGAAATTAGGTTAGTTGTTGTCAGAGAGGAGATGGAG